>OZ020507.1:13349111-13717497 GCA_963971375.1 Platycheirus rosarum
ATATAGCTTTCATTTTTTGAAACGGATACTTCCGGAATAAAATAATCAGAAGCGTCAATGAAGCTTCATAGTTTCGCTATGGGGCGATGCGATATCTGAAGGGTTGTGTCCTTTTACACCAGAAACGGAAAGCTTTCCTCGTCTTATAAAAGCCACCAGGAAGCATCATATTTATCATTCGTTTAGTCTCGATGATTGGATTTTTAAACCTTAGCACATCATTCAATTACACAAACATTGCTTTTTCAAACTATGAATTAAAATGGAAATTTGCATTCGTCAGATATAATGGCGATGTTTGTAGGCGGCTTATCGTAAAGGCATTTCCTGCCTAACAAGACAACAACTCCTGACAATTTTATATTGAAAAAGATTTAATTCATAAAATTTGATTGATATAGTAAACAAGAGATATTAAGTGTGTTTTCCCAGTGAATTAAATAAGAAACATTTTGTGACGCATTTCGATTTAAATTTCTCCGAAATAAGATTTAATATTTCGTTATCAAAGTTCAATATTTATTTACTATCTGTTGAGGTTTTTTTCACAAAAAAAAATGTCTGTTTCTTCTTAAGTATTTTTTAACAATGTGACTCCTTCTTAAAAGCTTAAAGGAGGAGCAAAATGTTATTAAAGTCCCTTTATATTTGCGATATGTGTCGTCGTTTTGTGTACTATATATATATACTCTAAATATTACTGGGAGTGTATTGTGAATTTGCAGAAGTGCATGGGACCTCTAATTTATTACCAAACCTGAACGGGTTTTATAAGATGCACTATATCAAGTCAAGGCTGACTGTAAGGTTTTGTAGTTTCCTTGAAAAGACGTAATGTTCCGGGAAAAAAGATTAAAAAAAACTATTAAAAAAATATTAAAAAACTCCTCAACATCTTGGGTTCCAACGCTCATCGACAATAACAAACCAATTGCTTACTCTTCAGAAAAGGCAAACTTGCTCGCCGCCCATTTCACTGCCAGCTCCACGCTGCCTCACAGAAACGTTGCCCCTCCTGTGCTTGAGATTGTAGTTTTTTCCATGGGACAGATTTTTTCCGCACTCGTACAGTAGCAAGAGTTCTCAAAGATCTCGATATATACAAATCCACTGGCCCGGATGGTAAACCTCCGATTCTTCTGAAGAGGTGTTCTTCAACACTGGCAAAGCCACTGCGTAAGCTTTTCCATCGCTCCTACTCTTCTGGAATCTTTCCTAGAAGATGGAAAACAGCATTTGTCCAGCCTGTCCCTAAGAAAGGTGACCCATCCTCCCCCTCCTCCTACCGACCCATAGCACTGACATCCCTTCTTTCTAAGGTCATGGAAACACTGATTAACCGTCAGCTTAAGGAATATCTCGAAGATCGTAAGCTTCTCCATGACCGTCAGTATGGCTTCCGCAGCAACCGTTCCACTGGTGATCTGATGGCATGTCTCACCGAACAGTGGAACAAATCTTTACATCGCTTTGGTGAAAGTAAGATTATTGCTCTTGATATCTCCAAGGCATTTGATAGAGTTTGGCATGAATCTCTCTTATCGAAAATACGTGCTTTTGGGATCGATGAAACTATTGTTCGTTGGATCAGTACTATCAATGACGACCTCCGATGGAACGACCATATATTTGAAATCGCTAAGAATGCTGCTAAGTGCTTATGTTTTCTGTATCAGTGTAAGAAGTACTTTTCCCCATCTGATCTGGCTACCATTTATAAAGCCTTAACTCGAGTAAACGCTCATCAGTTCACCGTTGAGCCCAATTTCGGACTAACCGTGAAATATAGAGATTCTTTTTTTAGCCGTACAACACGACTTTGGAATGGTTTACCTGGCGAGATTTTCCCTTGCCATTTTAATTTGCAAACATTTAAAACCAATGTTAATCGACACCTTTCTTTCCCCTCCCTATCTTCCTAAGGCCCACGCAGTGTGTACATTAAAAGGGAAACAAATAGTCCCTTGTGCGCGCGTTAATTATAAAAAAAAAATACTTTTTGAAATCAAATAAAATTAATTAATAAATTAAATTAAAATAGCTTAATTATGTTTGATGGATCATGGAATTTATTTATGATATTATGTAAGTATCTATAATAAGGTTAAAAGGAAGGTTAGGTGGTATTAAAATTAAGATACCCATACCAACCACTGTGAAGCGGGGTGAATATAATAATATTAAAACTTAACACAGTGGTTGTTCATAGGCAGGTGTAAACTTTTGTTTGTTTTGTTTGTTTCTTGATATAAACTTTTGCATTCAGCAATCGAATAGTTTTTTATTTGTTAGTTGGTCAACGGCCTTGGCTCCGATAAAGCATCGGTTCCGTGAGATCAGCGAAATCAAGCATCGTTGCGCGTGGTTAGTGGAAAGATGGTGGACCGTCTCGAAACCAACTGCGTGCTGTTGACATATGTTATGTGTTTTCTGTTTTTCCGTCCTCCCTCTTCTTCTGTTCTGTCCTGTATCAATGTCGTCTTGTGTGTTGTCTTTGTAATTGTCTGAGCCGATGGCCTCAGCAGCCAGTGCTCATAAGTGTCTCTGCTTCGTAGATTTATCTACGGAGCAGATCAATATGTAATGTAATGTAATGTATTTGTTAGTTGTTTGTGCGTGATTATAGGCGTCCTTATCGTTCAAAAAAAAATTCGGGGAAAACATTAAACAGGCAAATTTATATGATATCAAAAAACCACTATTCATAACGTTTTTTTGAAAAAATAGTAAGTCATCTGTTGCTGTTTTCTATTTTATGATTTGTTTCACTTCAAAATCGTTCGACTAGTTTTTTTTTTTTAAAAAAGAACGTTTTTAAAAAAAATTATTAAAAGTTAAATTTTTTTTTTTTTTTTGAAAATTTTAATAGGCAATATTATTTGGATCATAAAACATTAAGTATTTTTAAGATTTCCGTCAAATCCATCAAATTGTTAAGGAGCATGTCTGATTTTAAATAACCGGTCATATGGGAGGTACCGTTATAATTTTTTTTTCTGAAAAATCCATTTAAACCAAAAGATACATTTTGCATAAAAAATACCTTTCAGAAACTTTTATCAAAATCGTTTTTTCGCCATTTTTGAGAAAAACAAGTTTTTCATTACGTACGCAGGTACGTTTAATTTTACTGGTACATCGTTAATTTCATAAGCTTCTCTAAAGGACATTATAATAGTACTGTGTACCAAGGTTAAAGGAAATCGGTCCAGCCGTTTAGGCTCTAGGTGCCGATACAGACAGACAGTCAGACGGACAGACAGTCAGAATTGTCCGACCAACTTTTTTCGAATTCTCTATCATCTTAATGTCATGTTTGATTGTTAAAATTGTTCATCATAAACAAAATTTTCGAGTGAATAGTGTGTGGAAGAAAATGGAAATTTGATACAAATTCAAACGAAAAGGAATGAACTTAAAATTAAATGTCAAAGCAAGACGAATTGTTTCATTTTATTAATTGCAAGATTTTTATTTCGATGAAACACATTTTTGTATGCTAAATATGAATGTCTGTTTTGATGCCCCAAAAATAAAATATTGATAATTTGCACACTCTACCCCTCTAAAAATAAATTGGCCTTAAAGGTAATTACATATATGAATAAATAATAATAAAATTTAAAAAAAATGGCCGTTTAGTTCTCGAAGCTTCGCGAAACCTTTCTGAAATGTTTATGAAATGTCTGGCTGCTTCCCTTTCCGAACGGACATCTTTTTTTATTTTTCAAGCATTTTAGTCTTGTTGTCAGGTTTTTTGTTTTAATTTGTTTGTATTTGGTTTGCGTACGGGACGCTATGATTCCTCCTTTTATACAATCCATCTTGAAGTACAAAACTGGATACATCAAATGGGAAACAAATAAACATTTAAGAAATGTTTCAGAAATTTTAGAAACATTTCTGAAATGTTTATGAAATGTGTTTTAAAAAAATGGGAAACATATCAGAAATGTTTCTTAAGCAAATGTTTCTTTGGTATGGACAAACCTTTACAAGTAAACCTAAATTTGAGGCTCAGGAAATATTTTTCCAACCCAAATGAACATAAAAACTTCTTCAAGATTAAATGTTTAGTATTCATAAAGAGGTTTTAATAAAATCTTCTGCAAAACCTCTTTAAAATGTATATGTCAGAGTAAAAAGAAATCCTCTGATGGTATTGACGATTGGTGTTACATGAAACAAGTGTGATTTTTTATAGACATTTTGTATCCTCTTTGCTTATGTCGATTTGCAGATATATGTAAAGCCTATTTTAAACTTTTTTTTAAGGAAATTTTAAATAGAATTCGTAAGGAAGCAATGTGCATATATTTGTCAGGTACATCTTAAAAATGTTTTCAAAACAATTTTGAACGAGTTCAAGCCAACAACACTTTCAAAGAGTAAATTAAGCGGTCATTAAAGGAATTATATTGAGAAGATTCAATCAAGAGCGTATGTATGTCTTTGATAGGAGAACTCTTCAAGAGTTTTTGTGTGGCTTGGAAAAGTATGAAGAGCTTCATAAGATTTGTCAACAATTAGATTGATATGGTCAATAAAGTTCTGTTATTTCAAATAATATAATATAATATTTTTATATATATAAATAATATATATACTATCAATTTTGAGAATCAAAAAATAAATTGGGAAACCACAAGCCTACGTTTTTTTACAAATAACTATACGACTTTAAGTTGGTACTTGACACAAAAATATTGATAAAAATGGTTACAAGTCAACCCTCTTTCAATAATGAACATCAATTGATCTTTTTTCAGACAAACTTTCCTAATAAATCATTTGTTTCTCCCGTTTTAAATTATTTACGAGTTTTTTCATTTAGTCCATTTCACCCTGGTACTGTCTATTCCCATATTTTAATTTCTGCAAACCCAGATGATATCCTTGCCATATTTGTAAAATATGATTCCTCAGCCCTTTCTCTTCTGCTCATTTAAATCTTTGTTATTTCTCTCATTGCTCTCATTTTGAAAATTGGTGATTTAATAGATTTTGGCATGCTCTTTACGAATTTCAACTTTGCCTCTTCCGCTTTAACGTTAATTTTTGAGTTAAAAAAAATACAAAAAACCCCTCTATAGATGTCAAAACAACCTTATATTCCAAATTTGTAGACGATTGGCCTAACTGCTCAGGCTGTAGTCCAAAATACATACGTGCAGACAGACAGACAGACAGACAGAATTTAGAATGTAACTCAAATATGTTTCTCTATCATCGGAATGTCATGTTTGATTGTTTATCTCAACATTTTTTAATCTGCACGAATGCATAACTTGCATTATAGTTCCCATAATCGCAAACATGACACTACGATCAGAGAGAAGTCTAAAAAAGTTAGTGGCAAAAAATGTCCGTCTGTCTGTCTGTCTGTCCGTCTGTTTATCTGCCAGTATGCAGGCTAAACGGCTCGAGCGAATACATATCTTCAATTCCTTTGGTATTCCCCAAAGGCGGAATTAAAGTTTTATTTTTAGGTATAAAAATAACGGTACCTGCCATATGACTGTTTAGGAAAAGCTTATTTTTCTCGAAAACGACTCCATCGATTTTAATGAACATTTCTGAGTTTTTTTTTTTTGTTAGTATTGGTTATCAATTGATTAGAACCAAATTTACGGGAAATGTTTATTAATTTTACCTCTTATATAACGTTTTTTTTTTTTTCATTGTTGGCTTTCTCGATAACGGCTTTTTGGATTTCTGTCAAATTTTATATTTGAGAAGATCCAATTAATTCTGCATATCAACATTTTGAATAAAAATTTATATTTGATTTTTTTTTTTGAAAAATCAATGTTTTTAAAACTAATCAAAAAATTATTTTAAATTTTATAATCACACGTGTATTTTATTATATATTATATTATATTTATATATTAAATTCTAAGTAACTAAAAATAAAAAAAAAGATTTTATCAACTTTTTTCATAATTTTTTTAATTTACAAGACGTGTGATGGCATACTCCATTCTTACTAAAAACCCTTAAGGGTTGTGGTTTTGACACTAGTTATAAGTTCAGAACGTCTTATTTTTGTATGGGATTTTTCAACAGGGACGCTACAAAAGTAGAGCGACAGGAACAGCAAACGGCGCCATGTTTCTTGCCGTTCTTTTGACATTTCTCTTTATTAAAGTTTGCCATTTGGAAAAATATACGAGTCAATAACGAGTCGAAATTATTAAAATTTACTACCGAAATTCGGAGTCAGTGGCCTCAACGTTAAGAGCGCTACGTCCAATTTATGGTCGTCATAATCGTCCTAGCAGATCAACAATTAAGCGTCTAGTGGAAAAATTTGAATCCACAGGCACAGTACAAAATGTTCCCGTGCCAGTGAGACAAAGAAATGTCCGTAGTGTCGAGAATATTACTGCCGCTGAGGCTTCAGTTGCAGAAAGCCCAAATGTGTCTCTCACACGTCGTTCTCAAGCGTTGGGCATCTCTGTGACGTCGTTGTGGCGAATTTTGCGAAAAGATCTTGGCCTACATCCTTACAAGATTAAATTGACGCAAGAACTGAAGCCGCTTAACCACCAGAAGCGTCGTATGTTCGTGAATTGGGCTGAGGAACAACTTGAAAATGATTCGGATTTTCATCGAAAAATCATCTTCAGCGCTGAGGCTCATTTCTGGCTGAATAGCTTCGTCAATAAACAAAATATGCGGTATTGGTCAGACAGCAACCCACACTTTATACTATATACACTACTACTATAATACAAGTTATGCATTCGTGGAAAAAAAATTGGAGATAACAATCAAACATGACATTACGATGATAGAGAAACATATTTGAGTTACATGCTAAATTCTGTCTGTCTCTCTGTCTGTCTGCCTGTCTGTCTCTACGGATGTATTTTGGACTGTAGCCTAAACGGTTGGGCCAATCGTCTTAAAATTTTGAACTTAAGATTATTTTAAAAATCTACAGAGGTGTTTTTCCAACTTTTTTTTAGCTCAAAAATTAACGGTACCTGTTATATAACCGTTATTTAAAAGCCTATTTTTCTCAAAAACGGCTCCAAGAAATTTTATGAAAAAAAATCAATATACTACTTACTGTACGTATGCATTATATTTTGATCAAAACAAATTAATATGGTGGGCTAAAAACGGTACCTCCCATAGGACCAGTTTTTCTCTACGACTTTCTCGAAAACTGGTAATCCGATAACTACTAAATTAATATTCAAGAAGGTGTAGGTAGCTTAAGTAATTTCGCATTAATTTTTTTTCGAAAACTTTTTTTTTGTATTTTTAATAATTAAAAAAATTTTTTTTTGATAAATTGACCACACATATGAGCAAGTACGTGCCATCCAGTCGTGCAATTTATTTATTCTTCCACGCTTTAATGTGGCTTCGAAGAAATGCCCTAGAGTACTACAAAAAAAAAACTAGGTTGTCCAGGTATTTAAAACCAAAAATGCAGATCCAGAAATTATTGCTAAGACTGAAGAACGTGGCCTGAAAAGTATGTCGTTAAATAGTTACAGATGTGCATGCTTCACAAAATTCGTTCCATCCAGTTCGTTTTAAACCAGTGATTTTTAAAGTGGTCCATGGAGACTCGACGGGTTCACGTTGCCGTTAAAAAAATGGTGGTTCACAATTTGTAAGTAGGGGTCCCTGAAAATTTATCTGGTTTCAATAATTAAGAACGTAAATATTGGCTGGTTTTGCTATTAATGTAGGCAGATAATAACCTGATAACCCACCGTGCAAAGTATTTTCGCTTCAACGTTTTAAAGAAACGATGATGGCTCGATGATAGCTTGCGAGCATCTTACAGTATCTATTTGCTCGTAGCGAAATCTGGACCGCACACACCACCTCCATTTGACGTACTCAAAACATTTGGTTTGAGCAACAACACTGTCTAAAGGCATATTGATAAACTGGGCTCTGAAATTGAAAGCTTCTAATGTGTTAAGTGATTTTAAAAGGAAAAATCGATTCCATTTACAAAGATTATTTCAGTTGCAGCATAAGGAACTCCTGCAATGGTTTGGGATATCTTGGGATTAAAAAACCATCTTTATGAAGTTATACCACTTCAATTCACTGCGTCATCCTCCCAAAACCTGGTAGCGAAAAGCTTGTGTGAAAGATTGTACCTATCGCTTAAAGTGGTGATTAAAGCAGTTAACAAATTAAGAAGAGTGAAATTGGAACTCAGCTGCGACCCGTCGTTTCCGTCGTTCGATCTAATCTTGACATTTTCCGACGAGTTTTAGGAATATGGGAGACACGTAGCAGCGGGGGGTCCACCGAAAATTTTGAAAGTGTTCTACGAAAAAAGAAGTTTGGGAACCTCTGTTTTAAAAAATGTGAAAATAATTCAATTAATGTTGCACATACGCCACAGTGTCCTTTTATTTTGTAAAACTGTTTGTTCACCAACACCGCTCGCCGTCGTAAGCACTGAGAACAAGATCATTGAAAGAGGTAGCGTTAAATATCCGGAGATCAATCAGTCGGGGTCTTTTGAAAAAAGATTTGTATGAAATTTTAAAATTTCAAATCATATAAAGGGTCAAATCATATAAAGGCCTCTGGACCAAAATCCGAAACCCCAAACAGTGACTCGTTTTGGGTGTATCGGCTTTTCAATGTATGCGTGGGGGTTTTCTGTGCCCCAACTGTGACAATTTTGCTTGTTTACATACCCGACAAGATCAAAATGAGCTTCATCTGAAAAGATGTTTTTTTTTGGCAAAATCGGCATCTTCTCTAAGTCGATCGCAGGCAGTAATATCGCAATATTTCCCAGCGTAAACACAACCATATTCGTTTAGCGGAGGGATAAAACTAATTATCTGTCAAACCAAACATGAGTGTTACCATTCACGAAATAAGCACTAGTTGAAAAAAAAACGTTAGATGGCGGACCCGTTATTTCCCATTTGATAGCCAGAACCTAATTTCTCAGAAAATATTTTCAAAACTTTGAGGATCAAAAACGTTGATGAGATTTCAGTATTGAAAATAATATTTTTTTTAATTTTAATTGGGGGAATGATAAGAAATCTTGAGGTTGAGGGGCCTTAGGCTTGCATACTATATGCGCCTATAGTAAAACCGGACCTGACTTTTAATCAATAATCTTAATAGCATCGCATTAAATGATTAACTGTCATCAATTTCTCTATGGGACTATCTATAAACCGAATGCCTTGAAACTTTGCAAGTTTGCAACACAACAAATAAACAGAGACTTTTCGTGTCTTGTCTCTTTTTAGGCCTTGTTTACATGAACTTACTCCAAGCTCTGAAACAACACACGTAAGTGTTATGTTTCGCTATCTGTTGACACCGTTGATATTATTATTCTATATGTGATTCACAGAAACGTCTATGACACTGAAAGTGTATTTGATTATGATTCATAAAAAATCCAAAAAAGGTCTTAAATTGTATTCACTGCTACGACTGGAGCATTCAGTCTATACCGAAACCCCGAGACGATCATAACCCAAACCCAACACAAAGTATCTGGGAATATAAATCACTTGCGATTGTAAGTTAACATAAAGTGTTTTTTTATTGAGACTTATTTGTGAATAAAAAGTCAATTTTTTTGAGATTTGAGATATTTATAAATTGACAAGTTACTTGAACCAGGATGTGGTAACATTGAATCTTGAAAAGCTAGTTTTAATGCAACGGCTTTAGTGTTAAACCTAGTTTGTGTATTTTTTATGATCAATAACAGAAGCAATCGCACTTTTGCTTTAAATAAAAAAACTAGTTCGTTACTAAAAGTGACGTAATTATTTTTTTTTTTTTTTTGGTTTTAGAAGATATCAGTCAACAAAAACTTCCACCACAATGTCCAGGACTTGCCTTTTCGTTTTGGTTGCCTTGTTTGCCATAACTACTGTCTTGGCCCGAAGCACTGCTGTAGAACAAAACACCAGACTTAGACCAGCTAGCCCAAGCACTCTGTCCAAGGGAACTTGTGGCAAACATGGAGACGACGTAAGTATCTGAACTTTTCAAATGGAATTTGTTACTATTTCGGTTGTTTTTTTTTCAGTGTAGAACAGTAAACAATTGCTGTGGTAACACTAGATGCCATCCTTATGCAGGCAAATGTCAGGCAATCATTACAGCTGATGAATTGGTTGAACAAAGAAAGAAGCTCAGGCACGTTGAGATCAATGCCCACAAAAGGAATTAAAGTATCTTAACTTTCTTAAAGATATTTTGAAACAAAAGCTGTATTTTTGTATTTTCTTTGATCTGGAATTGGAATTGAAATCAAACATACAAAATACAATAATCAAATAATAATTTTTTTTTTATTTGTGTATCTTTAGGGTGAATAGTGTTTCTTCATTTATTCGGAATATTTGGAAAATTGGGAATGACCGATTTTTTTAGATTATTCGAAGGAATATTCCAGATAAACCATTTATTTATTAATCAAAGCCATTCCTTTTGTTCCAAGTAAGCTTTGGAATAAAAGGAATATTCGTTGTGTTTCAGTTGGCTTTCTTTCATCCGAAAAGTTGATGTTCCCAAAGAAAACCTCCATTAGTTCGATAAATCTACCTTAGTTTCTTTATTAATTTCAGATATTCTTGTTAAATGTTTTGTCTGATTTGTTTCTTCTGCTTGTTATTCGGAATAAACCAAGAAACGCAATTGGTATCTTTGATGGTAATTTCATTCTGCTAAGGGACGTAGGAGATATTTAATACAAGCTTTTGTTAAAAATAAATTTTTTATCAAACTTTTATAATGAAATATTTTAAAGAATACAGGGTTTATATTTTCAAGATATGAAATTTTCTATACAAATATTAATAAATTTGCATTTTCGGTTTAGAACAATTGATTTCCTTTCATTTAAGAACTTCATTTTGCAAAAGCATTGAGGGACTGTACCATGTACCCTGATATTTATAAAAATGTAACTCAAATAACTCGTAAAAAATTTCAAGCTGACACTTGAACTTAGATAGTCAGAGATACTGATAAGGACTAATGATTGTGTGTTTCGACTAATCAAATGGAAATATAAATATACAGTTAAAAAAAAATAAAAAGATTTTTTTCTCAAAAAAATAGAAAAAAAATGATAACAAAACGAAGCAAACAAGTTGCACGACTGAAGTAGTTGCTCTTGTGGAATTAAAAGTTAAGAGGTTGCACTTAGTTTTATAATTCCTTGTAGCTTCACTGCTTCCCAAGAATTTTACCAACAAATTAAGTTTTATAAGACAAGTTCTTGATCTATGGACCAAAAAAAATAAATTAACAATGATTAATGACATTTCGATGACAGAGACTCCTTAATATGGACAAAAATGATAAAATAAAAAAAAATCGATATTTTGAGGACTGTCACTTGAATTAGAGGGTCTAAACCGAACCTTTACGAGTAAGTCAAAACCGAAGTCGTCTCGGATGATTTTCCAACCAAGTCCAAATTTATTACACACCATGGAAGCGTCTTCTATCTTTTGCTCTTTAGTGCAAAACAGGGTTGGAAAATTGTAAAATCGAATCTAATAAATAAACAAAAACTAGATAATTTATTTTTAGCGTAAGAAACGCTAAGACGAGACGAAATCTCAAAAAGATAAGACAAAAAAAAAAAAAAGATCGAAACTGCTGCCACAAACCCGGATACTCAAGCTTTTTACTTGCGATTGTAGGGACTATAAGGCAAGTTTAGAATTCGTGAATATTAAAAAATTAAGATAACAATCAAACATGACATTAAGATCATAGAGAAGTCTAAAAAAGTGAAAGAGAAAAAATGTCTGTCTGTCTGTCTGTCTGTCTGTCAGTATGTATAACGAGCTGCAGCCTAAAATTAGGATAACAATCAAACATGACATTACGATCATAGAGAAGTCTAAAAAAGTGAAAGAGAAAAAATGTCTGTCTGTCTGTCTGTCTGTCTGTCAGTATGTATAACGAGCTGCAGCCTAAACGGCTTAAGCGATTATCTTCAAACTTGGTGTGTGTAATTCTCTTGGCATTCCCCAGAGGGGAAATTTAAATTTTATTTTTAGCCCTAAAAATAACGGTATCTGTCATATGACCATTAAGGAAAATTTTATTTTTCTCGAAAACCGCTCCAATTTTTTGAATTTTTTTGTTGGTATTGGCTATGATTTGATTAGAACCACTTATACGGAAAAAATCTATTAACGGGACCTTTCATATAACGTTTTTTTTTCAATTTTTGGCTTTCTCGGTTACGGCTCTTTGGATTTCTGTCAAATTTTATATTTAAGAATAGGTAGCCATTAATTCTGCATATCAAAATTTTGAATAACTTTTTTCTAATCAAAACTAATTTTTTTTTGAAAAATCATTTTTAAAACTAATCAAAAACAATTATTTTAAGTTCTATAATCACATGTATTTTAATAAATTCTAAAAAACTGCATACCAAAATTTAACAAATAATTTTTTTTCAAAAAACTAAAAATAAAAAACAGGATTTTATCAAAACCGGTCCTACAATTTTCGAAATACAGTTTTCATAAATTCCTTGTTATTTAAGACGTGTGATGGCATACTTCATTTTTACTAAAAACCGTTAAGTATTGTGGTTTTTAATTATTTTTAATAAGTTCAAACTGTGTTATTTCAACGCAAATGTTACTTGTTTCTTTCAAAGATCTTGATTTCCAATGTAATTATGCACATACGAGCAAGTACGTGCGACCCAGTCGTGTCCATTTTTTACTTGTGATTATTGGTACTATAGGCAAGCTTAGGATTCGGGAACATAGAATAAATTGTGATAACATTCAAACCTGACGTTACGATCTTAGAGAAGCCTAAAAGAGTTAGTTTAGAAATAATTTAAATGTGATTTTAGAGGCGTGTTCGAAGTTTTATTTTTACGATTTCCATATAACCGTTATGGAAAAGTTTATTGTACTCGAAAACGGCTATAAGGATTTTGGTGAAATGTTTTAAGAATATTTTGGTAGGTATTGGCTAACATTTAATCAAAAACAAATTTAATGGAAAAGTCTATTAACCGTACCTACCTCTTATGTAACGGTTTTTAATATTCGACTTTCTCGGTAAGGTTATAAGATTCCTATAAAACTTTATATTTAGAAAACATACCTACATTTTGAATAATTTTTTTTCTATGCATAATAATTTTTTGAATTTTTAATATTTTAAAAACTAATCAATAAATTTAATTTTAATAGGTATATTAATAAACTCTTAACAACTGCATATCAAAATCTCAACAAAAAAATTATTTTTCAAAAAAGTAAAAATAACAAACAGGATTTTATCAAAATCGGTTCTATAATCTTCGAGATACTTCTTTGATAAAATCATTATTATTTCAGACATGTGATAGCGTACCTACTTCGTTTTTACTAAGAACCGTTAAACTTTTTATAAGCTCAAACCGTGTTATTTTTCTATTAGGCCATTCGGCAGAGGTTTTCTTAGCAAAACTAATCGGGATTGAAATTTTATAATTGGAATTGGTAAAAAATAATAACTAGAAAGTTGTAGAAATCATAATTTTCTATAAAATGATCTTAATTTTTTTTTCTACGATGTACCGTTCGCAAGCTATGTGTTTCTAAAGTCCTTATAACTTATGGGAACTTATTCCCTATAGCCCAGGGTAAATACCTTTTTTGAAAAAAAAATTGCTTCAGGAGGCAATAGTTGGAATAGCCGGTGAAGGGGTTTAGAAAAAGGGGACCAATAAATCCAAGTCAATTTGATTGGCGGGGTTGGTGGGGGTGCGGTTTAGAGGTTGAAAATGTTTTTTTTTATGATTTCCGACAAAGTTTAATTTCTGATCAAAAATTGTCTAGCGAAAAGTTATACATAATTAAAAAAAACATACAATTTGGCTTCAGGGTGTTTTCAACATAACCTCAAATTTTATGAAATATCGGCAAAAAACCGTTTTTTTTCGATTTTTACTTGCGGTTATAGGGATAATAGGGCAAATTTAGGATTCGTGAATATAAAAAAAAGAGGTAACAATCAAACATGAAATTACGATCATAGAAAAGTCTAAAAAATTAATGACAAAAATTTCGGCCTGTCTGTCTGTCTCTCAGTATGTATAACGAGCTGCAGCCTAAACGGCTTAAGCGATTATCTTCCAATTTAATGTGTGTGATTCTTTTGGCAATACCCAGAGGGGAAATTGAAATTTTATTTGAAGGCCTAAAAATAATGGTTTATTCCTTATATATTTGAGAAGATAAAAAAAAATAGATTCAAAAAACTAAAAGTAAAAAAAATAAAAACAGGATTTTATCAAAATCTGTCTTACAATTTTCGAAATAATTTTTTCATAAATTCGTTATTATACAAGACGTGTGATGGCGTACTTCATTTTTACTAAAAACCGTTAAATCTTGTGGTTTTGAAACTTTTTTTAAGTTCACATAGTGTTATTTTTCTACGTTAATGTTACTTATTTTTTAAATTTTATTCGACGATGTGACGGCACATAATGAGCAAGTACGTGCGATCCAGTTGTGCAACTTTTTTTTTCCATACAAAAATTAAAAAAAATTTTGAGTGCATGTACATATTTTAATCCTTAAAAATCCTGATTTGTCGGAAATTTGTAACTTAAGTCTGAGATATTAACGATTTTCGAAAAAATCGAGTTTTATTTTAAATGAAAATTTTTCATGAAAAAATAAAATAAGCTGTTGAAAAGTCAATAAAATCGGAATTTGTTTTCCTGAATGATTTTGATGTGCTTGAGTATTTTTGATTTTTTTTTTATAAATTTTTTGAAAAAGTTGTTTAAAAAAACTTTTTTTTAAAAAAAATCGTACTAATTCACATTATTAAAAAAATAAAATGGCATTTAATATTTCCCGACGAAAACTATTTAGCGTATTTAATCGAATAAAAATTTTAAAAGGTGACGTGAAATTTGGTCAAATCGTCGAATAAATAAGATAATTTTTTATAACTTTTTTCGTTTTGTCTTATTAAAAAAAAAAAACCTTAAAATATTTAAAATTTCATAGAACGATTAGACTGCTCATAAGAGCAAGTATAGGTTTTATAGATAATATATAAAAAGTTTAATGACAAATGTAAAAGTTCTTGGTAATTATACACTTTAGCGTACACCTGGATTTTGGATATAAAAAATTCAAAACTGGGCCGATTTTCATGATTCTGTTTTAAAATGTTTGTGTTTTGCGGCGGATTTTTGATAAGAAATGTTTAAATTATTCCCATGTGAGATTTCAGGTAGTTTTTTAGCTTTGTAATGCTAAAAAAAATTAATTTTTATGAACAATTCTTCGTAACTTTTTTTTCCTCACCCAATTGTATACACGATTTGTATCGTAATTTAAGCATAAAAACAAACAAATTAGTGAAAAAAAGGAACAATTTTTTCAACTTTTCTTTTGTTTTATTATTTTTTTTTTATATTTTTTTAATAATTTGTGAAAATCGATTTTTTACAGCCAAAAAACCATTGTTAGACCTTAAAAAAATTATCATTCTTTTTATCCACCTTAATTTTTATAAGAGCAAGAAAAGTACCTATGCACTATGTACATATATGCCAACGAATCGTGTTATTTATTTTCTCTAAACGTCTAAACAAATGACATATCTTCATGACATTTCGCCATCCACTTATTGTTTCCACCTTAATATGCCGATCGTTACTCAAAGCACCACAAAGCTCAACTTAGAACCCAAAAAGCTGTACACACAAGATCGCGTTGATAAAAGCCCCCAACATGGTTATAAAATAACTGGAAATACCTCCACTCCACACCAATTGGAGCCCACTGGAAGGCATATCTTGGTTCCCCACCATCCATTATCACTCATCGCTTTTAGTAGGTTTTGTTCTGTTGGAGAAACGCAACGTTTTCGTTTCAAGTGTGCATTTTACTAAATAAAAAAACAAACCCTTTCCAGTTCTTGTCAAAATCAAATTAAATTGATATTAATTAAATTTTACGGATTAAATTATATCGAATAAGAAAACAAACGGTAATTTTATTATGTATAAGCTAAGCTACAAGTTAACAAAAAAAAAGTTCATAGGCATAAACTTAGCTTAGAGGTAGACGTGGTCATCTCAAATTGAGTTTCTGTTTTTCGGTTTCTGAGTGCTGAATCTTATTGCTGAGGTTGAAATTTTTAAACAAGCTCAGAAAAGATATTTCAAAGAAGTGAATTCGATAAACGTGGACTTACCAGATTAATCGCATTTAGTAGAAATTCGAATTAATTTGGAAAAATGAAAATTTTACATTTTATGTCAGCTGACCTACAGAGGTCTTGTGATTTGAAAGCTCAACTGCTGGAATGGAATTATAGCTTTTCGATTGAGCTGTATGAGAGAGTGAAATAAAACGATTTCTGTCATGTGCTTTATCCAGTTGTCAAAATGAAAAAGCAAAAAAAAAACAAATTTTGCGTTTTTTTCCAATTTAAAGAATTTAATAAAAAGATTTGAGGGTTAAAAATTGTTTTCAATAGAAGATGTCAAATGTTTTGAAAGATTTCTTAAGTCAGCTGATTTGACAGGTCTTGTGATGACGTCTCATAAGTGTTTTTTTTCCCAAAAATGTATACTAGGTATAGGATAGCGGGTGGAAGAAGTTGTGTCTTGGATCAATTTATGAAGTTATTTGGTTAGATAAATGTCAGTTAGCATAGGAGATACGTTGGTAATTTTTCTGACGTTTTTAATTGGAATTCTTAACTACAGATTTTATTTTACCAAACTTGGTAGTAAATTAATAGTGTTTTTTTTAAATATTGAAAAAAGGAAGAAAAAACTAATTTTATATTACTATGTTTACCTTTATAATTATACTGATTCATAATTAAAATAAATACCTTTAACGTTTTGGCATTGAAGTTATGTAACTACGCAGTTAGATACCTAACCTAAGTTTGGCTTATTCCATGATTAAAATAATAAATAAATGTAGGTCCTTATTTTTTTTTACTAAAAATGTAAAAAAGTACTCAATGGTAGCATTTTATTTGTAAAAAAATTACTTTTCTTGCGCTCAGTGTAGTTTACTATATCCCATTTCAGTTGTACAAATAAATGTAGAAAGAGATAATCTAAAACGCATTTATCTTGGTATAATGTCAAATTTTTTTATAAAAAAAATTACTCGAAGAGGTTTTTCGTATTTCAAGTTTGTAGAACTAATAATGTACGTCAGGCTCCCATTCAAACGTATTTAAAATTTACACCGTTCACACACCGATCAGATCACCTTTAATATTTCCCTTATTTTCATATAAACTGAGCTATCTTATTTCAAAGAAATTTGCAAATTCTAGAAAAAAATCATTAAAAGTTATCAATTTACTACTAAAGAACATGATTGGGAATGGTTTTCAATTAAATTTTTTTTTAGGCCGTGTAAAGATGTGTCCACACAAAGAAACATTTGTTTAAAAATCATTTCTGAAATGTTTCCCATTTGTTTAAAAAAAAAAAAATCTGTTTGAAATGTTTCTGAACTTTCTAAAACATTTCTTAAATGTTCAATCACAGCGTCACGTTATGTCATCATGAACAAAATACAAACAAATAAAAACAAAAAACCTGTCAACTAGACTAAAATGTTTGAGCTATAAAGAAAGATTTCTGTTCGGAAGGGGAAACAGAGAGACATTTCAGAAATGTTTTTTTAAATGTTTCTGAAATGTTTAAAAAATGTTTTTTTTTTGTTTAGGATTTTCATTCTCAAAAGATAAAGGTTAAAACTCCACCTTAAAAAAATTTAAATATTCATTCTTCTATTCGTTACTTTATTCCCCCTTCTTTTCTACGTCCCCTTGCCAATCGGTAAAAAATAAATTGCACGACTGGATCGCATGTACTTCTTCATATGTGCAGTCACAACGTCAAAGAAAATTTAAAGAAATAAGTAACATTAACGTAGAAAAATAATACTTTAAAATGTGTCAAAACTACAACACTTAACGGTTTTTAGTAAAAATTGAGTACGCCATCACACGTCTTGTATAATAACGAATTTATAAAAATATTATTTCGAAAATTGTAGGACGGATTTTGATAAAATCCTGTTTTTTATTTTTAGTCTTTTTTTTTTTGAAATTCTGGTATGCAGTTTCTTAGAGTTTATTAATACACATGTGATTATAAAATTTAAAATTATTGATTTAAAAAAAAAACTTCACAAATAATTTTTTTATTAGAAAAAAAAAAGTTATTAAAAAATTGTGATATGCAAAATTAATTTGACTACATGGATCTTCTCAAATATAAAATTTGACAGAAATCCAAAGGGCCGTTTCCGAAAAAGCCAACAATTAAAGAAAGCCGTTATATAAAAGGTAGCGTTAATAGACGTTTGCTGTAAATTTGGTTCTAATGATAGCTAATACCAACAACAAAATTCTCAAAAACTTTGATCAAAAACGTTCGAAAAAAATAAGGTTTTCCTAACTGTCATATGCAGGTACCGTTATTTTTAGGCGCAACAATAAAATTTTAATTTCTCTATGGGGAATGGCAAAAAATCACATGGACCAAATTTAAAGATAATCGCTTAAGCCGTTTAGGCTGCCGCTTGATATACATACTGACAGACAGACAGATAATTTTTGCTATGATCGTAATGTCATTTTAATTGCTTTCTCATTTTTTTATATTCAAGAATCCTTAATTTGCTTAGTAGTCCCTTTAATCGCAAGTAAATAAATTGCACGACTGGATCACACGTACTTGTTCATATGTACGGTCACATTGTAGAATAAAATTTAAGAAAATTCCAATTAACATCAAAGCATTAATTCGATTTTTGTGACTTTATAAATAATAAAAAAAAAAAAAGTTTTCGAAAAAAATTAATGCGATATTAATTTTGATAGTAATCGGATCACCGATTTTCGAGAAAGTCGAAGAAAAAAAAACCCGGCCCTATGGGAGGTACCGTTTTTACCCCACCATGTTACATTTTTTTTTCGCCAAAAATAGTAATTCTTGGAGCCGTTTTCGAGAAAAAAAAGCTTTTACATAACGGTTATATGACAGGTACCGTTATTTTTGAGCTTAAAAAAAATTGAAAAATCTCCTCTGTAGAATGTCAAAATAACCCTAAGTTCTAAATTTGAAGACGATTAACCCAACCGCTTAGGCTGCAGTCCAAAATACATCCCTACAGACAGACAGACAGACAAAGAGACAGACAGACAGACAGACAGACGGACAGAAAAAATCTGTATACATATATGTATAAAGAACAATCCCAATTATGTTTCACCGCGAACTACTTTTTTCGGTTCGATCGGTTTGAATGAATTTTTTATTTTTATTTTTGCTGTCCGATATCTAGAACCCGACTTATAACCAAAAATTTTACTCACATGGTCGTAAATGCTTTAGTAGTACTCCAGCCCGCGTTTATATTATATTCTTATATAACCAACAACAGTTTGAAAGGCTTTGCTGATTTTGAAAACATTTTGTAACATTTTGTTTTAAGCTATAATTGAACCAGAAATATCTAAGGTTAAACCGAGCAACGCCGAGTAGGTCAGCTAGTTTATTATAAATAGAAAAAATAATTAATCAAAATGTTAGTATCAATTTTTTGGGTCAATTTGGCTATCTAGATCTTTTCAAATATAAAATTTGATAGAAATCCAATAAGCCGTTAAAGAGAATTAAAAAAAAAAGTTATATGAAAGATACTGTTAAGAGACTCTTCCAGTAAATTTGATTTTGATAAAATGAAAGCTTATACCTACAATACAATTGTCAAAAATGTTTATAAACATTGTTGGAGCCGTTTTCGAGAAAAAATAAGCTTTTTGTACGCAGCTTAAATTTAAAGATTTTTTTCTATATTTTTTTTTATTTCGGGCTTTCTCAGTAACGAAACGACTCACTACTCAATGTCTGCCTAATTTAATATTTGAAAATACTTTCTTTTAAACGATGCATTAAAAAACTTATTAGTATTGTTATATATTTTTATAAGCACTTTGTTTTCTCCATATTTTTTCATTTAAACAAAGTATCAAAATCTCTGTCTGTCTGTCTGTCTGTCTATCTGTCAGTCTGTCAGTATATATAACCATCTGCAACCTAAACGGCTTAAGTGAATGCCTTCAAATTTAGTACGTGTCGTTCTTTTGGCATTCCTCAGTGGGGTTTTTGAAATTTTATTTTTACCTGCCACATTATCGTTTAGGAAAAGCTTATATTTCTCGAAAACTGTTCCAACGATTTCGATGAAATTTTTTGAGAATATTTTTGTAGGCATTGGCTTTCATTTCATCATTAACACAATTTTCGGAAAAGTCTATAGCGGTACCTTTCCTAAAAAAGGTTAAAAATTAAAAATAGAAAAGATGTATACATAGGTATACAGAAATTTATTCATTAATTTCTAACAAAATCTCGGTTTAATGAAATTTTACTCATTTCTTCACAAAGTTTTAAGACAATGAAGCTCAGATTTGAAACTTGTTTCGAAACACAACTCGGAAATTCGGAGACTTTCTCAAGTGTTAGAGTTGGATCTCGGCTTATATGTGCAGGTGGATACCATTTTATTTATTCGACTGTACATATATGTTAACAAGAATTTATTCTACAACAATAAATAAGCGAATATGTTTCAAGATTTTATTTTGATTAGTTTTACAATATAATCAATTCAATTACATATGTACATACATAGGTATGTACATACATATGCATCTATGTATGTAGTTCAGAATTCGATAAAATTTTCAATGAGGTTAAAAAAAGGCTGAGTTTGGCAGAACTTACCAGGATCAAAATTAAGCCTGACCTGATGCACATTTGTAGGCTTTTACAGAGCTTATGATTCGGTAATCCTGTTGCTTGTTCCCAAAAATGAATATAGGAGTAAATCTTGATTGTTTAATTATAATTTTATATTAAGCCATGAAAATTACCGTAAAGATAGCAGCACAAATCTGTTTTCGCTTACCACGGAAAAAACAAATCCCTTTTAGTGAGCACGAGGCAAAAATCTGCCAACAAAACTATCCGTTGCACTTTCTGTAACGTAAAAATTATGTAAACAGCTTTTTCATTACTAAAAGAAAAAGGAACAACCAGTAACAAATATTTGGAACCATCTATTATACCAATGTCTATTCCTAGGTATTTTTTTCAGTGCCTTTTTTTTAAACCGACAGGGCGAAAAACTCATTGGAGTTCAAAAAACTTACATACATATTAAAAAGAAATTAATTTTGAGAGAAATCGAGCACAAATTTATTTTAAATTGACTGACAGGTAAATAAATAAAAAAGGCTACGGGTGCTTAAAATTTAATAAATATTCAAAAGAACCGAGTTTCACTTAATCGAGTTACACACGGTTAAAACTCAAGAAATAATTTAGATTTGCAGAAATTCCGGAATTCGTTTTAACGTAAGCCTATTTAATTATTTTGTTAATCATATAACCCTATGCCGATCTTTCTTCTAGTATTTTGAACTAAGTTCTCAGGGCATTTTCTTTCTATACGGCAGTACCAGCTTCTTTTTACTTGCGATTATAGGAACTATAAGGCAAGTTATGGATTCGTGCAAAACAAATTCTAACAATCAAACATGACACTACGATGATAGAGAACTCGAAAAAAGTGGGTCCGGAAATTCCGTCCGTCTGTCTGTCTGTCTGTCTGTTCGCACCTCTACAGCCTAAACGGATGGGACTGTTTGCTTCAAACTTGGTATTTAGTATTTATTTGGAAGTATCTCGAGGGGTGTTCCTCACTTTTTTCTATAGGTCGAGAAATAACGGTACCTGCCATACAATCTTTAAAAAAAAAGTTTGATTTTCTCAAAAACGGCTCGATTTTGATAAAACTTTCAGGGTGCTATTTTTATACAACAACACATCTTTCAGTTATAATGAATTTTTAGAATTTTGTTCTAAGACTGTATCTCTCATAAAACCGGTTTTTTTCAAATGCGGTTTTATCGCATTTTGCACATAGGAAGTCATTTATAATTCAAAAAATATTGCATTTCAGAATTTTTTGAAATTTTCCATAATATACCTATAGAATCTATAGTACTATAAAGATGGGTGTTTCACCTAGCCCCATCTAGTTTCGATATCTCGCTATTTCTCAGTGTAGACTTTTAGTCGGGGAGAAGAATTCAACGCATATGCATTGTATATACATTTTCTGCAGTGTATATACAAAGGCATATGCAACTTTAGAAAATCACAGAACAGAAAAGATGTATATAAAGTGTTGGCAGTCAGAGGGAAGTTTTTTATAGATACGGCAACAGGGTGGGTGGAAATTTACCGTTTTAACGATTTTTGCTGAAATTTGATTATTGGTTTGGTTTTTTTGTACAGTTTTGAATGGTTACCATGTTTGATTATTATATCAATTTTTTTAAGTCTGCATAAATTTAATTTGAGTGGACGCACCTACCTAGTTACTGATTTTATAAATAAAACACATTGGCGCAAAATTATAGACAACCTATTTTTAATACATTAACTTCACACTACTTAAAATGCTTAGTTCTGCACTAAGTTTTTCTTATTTATAAACAAAAAAACCCTGCACTAGTTAAAATCAAATTTGAAAGTTTGAGAGCCTAAGGAAATTTTGTTGTTATTAGATTTAGGCAGGGTTTGTGTCTATTTATATTTTCAAAATGGAGTTTTGTGAGAGCGAGTCGTCATTCTCTCTGAGAGTTTTTAGTTTCACACTAAAAAGATAAGGTATTCTTGTTATTAAAAATCTAGTTTCACACTAAGAGAAAATCAATTTTTGAAACGTCTATAATTGATAAGTAACACTTTTAATGTCAATGCCAAATTTTATTTGTTTTAGTTTGGTATTAAAACGTCTATAATTTTGCGCCATTGTTTGCAGATATTTTTACCTATGTTATGGCTTGACTTATCACATCAAAAAATCTAGTACTTAATCTATTACTAACTACTAAATCTAGTACAAAATCTAATTAAATAAATAAATTAAATTTATTGGCGCGACAGCTCCTTAAGGAGCCAAGGCCTAGTGACTTATACTCTCAACCATTCCAGTGTGTGTGTTGTTACTCTGCAAGAATGGAAGGGACCTACAATTTACCGCCGAGTCCGAACGGCTACATGAGATGCACTTTTTCGAGACAAATTTTACTCTTGGAGGTTTTGTCAGTTCCTCGCAAGAGGCAGTACCCCAGAAAAAAAGGTGGCTATGAGCTGGATTTGAACCCAGGTTCTTTCGCTTAGCAGTCCGACACACTAACCACTATAACCACTAAGCCACGGGGCACTACAAAATCTAATTATAAGTACTAAATCTACTACTAATTACTAAATCCAGTACTAAATCTACTAACTACTAAATATAGTACTAAATCTACTAAAAAGTAATAATTATAGTACGAAAACTACGACAGTACTAAATTCTAGAACTAAGTACTAAAAATCTAATACCACAATACTATTCTACCAACAACATAATATCAATCGGCACCAGTTTTTTTATTTAACAAGCGTTCGAAATTGAACAATATACATTAAAACTTCAAACAGTCAAATCCGAATATGGCAACATACTTACTTACTTAGGTGGCGCTACAGTTCGGGACGAACCTGGGCCTCAACCAACATGCCTCTCCAGCCAACTCGGTCTTTGGCTAGCTGCCTCCAGTTTTGCACTCCAAGTTGATGAGGTCGTCCTCCACTTGAGCGCGCCACCTAAGGCGAGGTCTTCCTTGACTGCGTCTACCCTCTGGGATGGAATCGAAGATCCTGCGAGCCGGAGCATTGTTGTCCATTCGCTCTACATGACCTAGCCATTTAAAACGTGATATGCGTATTTTTTTGACCAGGTCAATGTCGCTGTACAGCTCGTATAGTTCTTGGTTGAACCTTCTCCACCAAAGCCCGTTAACGCAGATAGGGCCAAAAATCTTCCGAAGAATCTTACGCTCGAAACGACTTAGGATATCTTCATCCGCTTCAGATAGAGTCCATGCCTCGGCGCCATAGAGCAGGACTGGGATGATTAGGGTCTTATACAGAGTCTCCTTTGTCTTTCGCGAGAGGGCTTTGCTACTCAATTGCCTTCCTAGCCCATAGAAACAGCGATTGGCAAGAGTAATTCTTCGCTTTATTTCTGACGAGATGTTGTTGTCAGATGTTATAGCGGATCCGAGGTACACAAAATCCCTAACTAACTCAAAGTTGTACCTGTCTATTGTGATGTTTTGTCCAATCCGCCGGTGTTGTGTGTCCCTTTTTTTGGACAGCAGGTACTTCGTTTTGGCCTCATTGACTGCTAGTCCCATCTTAGCCGCTTCAGCTTCAATGCTAGCAAACGTTCCAGTGACAGCTCGCCGAGTTCTGCCAATGATGTCTATGTCGTCAGCGTATGCTAGCAATTGCACAGACTTGAAAAAAATTGTCCCACTACAATTGACTTGCGAGTTTCTTATAATTTTTTCAAGTATTAAGTTGAAGAAATCGCATGATAGCGCATCACCTTGTCGGAATCCTTTTTTGATGTCAAAAGCTTCTGTGAGGTCAGAACCAACCTTGACGGAGCAGCGAGAGTTCTTCATCGTCATCCTGCACAGTCGGACGAGTTTTGTGGGAATGCCAAAACCTGACATGGCTCTGTATAGCTCGTCTCTATAAATGCTATCGTACGCGGGCTTAAAATCGATAAAGAGGTGGTGGGTATCGATTTGGAATTCTTGGATGGTTTCCAGGATCTGCCATAGAGTGAACATTTGATCGATTGTGGACTTTCCTGGTCTGAAACCACACTCATAGGGGCCAATCAGGTTGCTGACGAAAGGTTTCAGGCGTTCACATAGTACGGCAAAGAGGATCTTGTAGGCGATATTCAGGAGACTTATTTCTCTATAGTTGGCGCAGTTTAGAGGGTCTCCTTTCTTGTGGATCGGGTAAACGATGCTGAGGTTCCATTCATCAGGCATACTTTCTTCTGACCAAACTTTAAAAATGAGTTGGTGTATGCACTCCACCAGGTCATCTCCGGCCGCTTTAAAAAGTTCGGCGGGTAGTCCGTCGGGTCCAGCAGCTTTGTTGTTTTTGAGTTTAGATATTGCTATCCTTACTTCATTTTGGTCAGGTGGTAGAAGTTTTGTCTGTCATCATCCATGTTGAATGGTTCATTCTGCCTGACAGCGGGATTTTGGCCTTCATCGCCGTTTAACAGTCTGCAAAAATGGTCCTTCCATGTACTCAGCACCGACTGTGACTCTACTACGAGGATTCTATTCCTATCTCTACAGGCTTCTGTCTTTTTCTGCTCGTAAAGCTCGCGAGCAGCTCTCGTCTTTCTTTGCAGCGTCGCTTTATATGCCTCTTGTTTGGCTGCATGCATTCGTCATCAAACCAGAGGTTTCGTGTTGGTGGTCTGGTGAAACCTAGCACATCAGTTGCGGCATCTCTGATGGCTTGTTGGCAGTGTTGCCACTGATCTTCGGCACAACATATGGCAACATAAGTAACTGATTTCGGTATAAGAAATACAGAAAATTCAGAAATAACAAAAAAATATGCCATACCATATGGTCTACTGTCACTTTTTGAACTTTTCACTCGTACTTATTATTCATTATTCCTGCAACTGCTTTTATTCATTCTAACTCATAATTTTCTAAAAATATAACATACAACCTACTCTTTTATTACATTCTTTCTTTCTACTCTCCAAAACCCATACAAATGTATATCAAGAACTACTGCAGCGCTTTTATGGCAGTATCTCGCTAAACTAGAAACTGCCTCATAGTAGTACTATAGATTCTATATACAATGAATTTTCTTAAAAAAATTGGTTTTCGAAGTATTTTGAAAAACGGTTGATTGATTTTTTTTTTTAAATAATTTTCCCAGATGAAAACTACAGATTTCCTTATAAACATGCTATAAAAATTTAAAATATTTTTCGAAAAAATTTTCAACAAAAACGACTTTTAAAAAAAACTGGTCGAACGATTTTCGATATTTTTTTCTCGATAGACATTTAGTTTTCAATTTTTTTTGCATACTTAGTTTTTCCGAGAAAACTTTTAAACTAATTGAAAAATAAAAGATTTTTTTGAGTTTTTTTTTAATTTTTGTTTAATTTTCAAAAACGGTTGTTAAAAATTTAAAAAAAAATTTGTTTTCTGATAACATCTACCAGCTGCTGGATGTTGGCATACTCAAAAAAAAATATATGTTTTCGAAAAGTTTTTTTCAAAAAAACCGTTTTTTGAAAAAAACTGGTCAAACGATTTTGAAAAAATGTTTCCTTAAATTTCAAAACTGTAAAAGGAATTAAATGGCTTACTTAATTTTGTCAAAAAAAAAACGTTTTAACTAGTGATTTTTAAGTGGTTAACAAAATTTCAAATGATTTTTTACCCCAAGACCACAGTCGCACATTAGAGCAAGTTCGTGCGATCCAGTCGTGCACTTTATTTCTTCTTATTAAGCAACACAATCAAGTGATCGGTGGAAGAATGTATAGTATCATCTCTTATGAAAGCTTCTTCGTCAGCAAAAAGTAATTGATTAACTTTCGGGTTCGTCACCTTACCCTCTAGGAGAAAGTCAAGGACTTTAGTAAACTGCAAAATACT
The DNA here is from genome assembly GCA_963971375.1 of Platycheirus rosarum. Lineage (NCBI taxonomy): Eukaryota > Metazoa > Arthropoda > Insecta > Diptera > Syrphidae > Platycheirus > Platycheirus rosarum. The sequence continues at coordinate 13,375,755 of OZ020507.1, forward strand.
TATCTTTCCAAGAAGTGAAATTTGTGACAAAAAAAATATAAAACTTAAGTCGGATTTTGTTACGACCATAGAAAATCTCAAAAGCAGGACTAAGATAACTAATATAAATTTTAAGCTTTTTGGCTCTTAGTTTATCTTCTTCTTTAATTTTTTTTTTAATTTGCGTTATTGAACAATTTTCCGTATTTTTTGATAAAAAATCTTACCTACAAAAATTTGTATCTTAAATATAAATTAAATTATATAAAACAAAACAAAATTTCTACAATAATTGGTTTCTTAATTTCAGTTAAACCAAAACCATGTCGAACTTGAAGTGTTTTGACGATGAAGAGTCCGAGTCCGTTTACGGACGTGTGTTCGCCGTTTCTGGTCCTGGTAGGTTCAAATTATCTCAACTTCGAAACTGTATGTACCTACTTACACTTTCTCTTTTATAGTCGTAACCGCCGAAGCCATGTCTGGATCAGCTATGTACGAGCTGGTGCGTGTGGGTTACTTCGAACTTGTGGGAGAAATCATTCGTCTCGAAGGTGATATGGCCACCATTCAAGTCTATGAAGAAACATCTGGTGTCACTGTTGGTGATCCCGTTTTGAGAACTGGCAAGCCACTTTCAGTTGAATTGGGTCCCGGTATTATGGGCAGCATTTTTGATGGTATCCAACGTCCACTGAAGGACATCAACGAGCTAACCAACTCGATTTACATTCCTAAGGGTGTGAATGTTCCTGCATTGTCACGTAGTGTGGCATGGGAATTCAATCCACTCAGCGTGAAGGTAGGCTCACACATTACCGGAGGAGATTTGTACGGTTTGGTGCATGAGAACACCCTTGTCAAGCACAAAATGCTTGTAGGACCCCGTGCCAAGGGTACAGTACGCTATATTGCCCCAGCTGGTAATTACCATGTCGATGATATTATCTTGGAGACCGAATTCGATGGTGAGGTAACCAAACACAGTATGTTGCAAGTTTGGCCCGTGCGTCAGCCACGTCCATGCACAGAGAAATTGCCCGCCAACCATCCTCTGTTGACTGGTCAACGTGTATTGGATTCGTTGTTCCCTTGTGTCCAGGGTGGAACCACCGCCATTCCCGGAGCTTTCGGTTGTGGAAAAACTGTCATTTCGCAAGCTTTGTCCAAATACTCCAACTCTGATGTCATCATCTACGTTGGTTGCGGTGAACGTGGTAACGAGATGGCTGAAGTACTTGGTGACTTCCCTGAATTGTCTGTTGAAATTGATGGCGTCACTGAATCCATCATGAAGCGTACCGCTCTTGTAGCCAACACATCCAACATGCCTGTCGCTGCTCGTGAAGCCTCCATCTACACTGGTATCACTCTTTCTGAATACTTCCGTGATATGGGTTACAACGTATCCATGATGGCTGATTCTACCTCCCGTTGGGCTGAAGCTCTTCGTGAAATCTCAGGTCGTCTCGCTGAAATGCCTGCCGATTCCGGTTACCCAGCCTACTTGGGTGCCCGTTTGGCTTCCTTCTACGAACGTGCCGGTCGCGTTAAGTGTTTGGGTAATCCAGAACGTGAGGGTTCCGTGTCCATTGTTGGTGCTGTATCACCTCCTGGTGGTGATTTCTCTGATCCAGTCACATCGGCTACCCTTGGTATTGTCCAAGTGTTCTGGGGTTTGGACAAAAAACTTGCCCAGCGCAAACATTTCCCTTCCATTAATTGGCTCATCTCGTACAGTAAGTACATGCGTGCCCTGGATGATTTCTATGACAAGAACTTTGCTGAATTCGTCCCCCTAAGAACCAAAGTCAAGGAAATTCTGCAAGAAGAAGAAGATCTTTCTGAAATTGTACAGCTGGTCGGTAAAGCTTCTTTAGCTGAAACCGATAAGATCACTCTCGAAGTAGCTAAGCTGCTCAAGGATGATTTCTTGCAACAGAACTCCTATTCATCGTACGATCGTTTCTGTCCCTTTTACAAGACCGTCGGTATGCTGAGGAACATGATTGCTTTCTACGATATGGCCCGTCATTCGGTTGAATCAACAGCCCAGTCAGAGAACAAGATCACGTGGAATGTGATCAGGGAAGCCATGGGCAACATTATGTACCAACTATCTTCAATGAAATTCAAGGTGGGTGAAACAATATATTTTTATTCTTTTTTCTTGACGTTTATTTTCTCATTCCAGGACCCCGTCAAGGATGGCGAAGCCAAGATCAAAGCCGATTTCGATCAATTGTACGAAGACCTGCAACAAGCCTTTAGGAACTTGGAAGATTAATTTTGTTTCTTTAACCTATCGTTGTTAATTGTAGCTTGTTAAATAGTAATTAAAAGATGCCTAAGTCTTAAAAAAAAAACCGAAAAACTATTTGTAAATGAAAATGTCCTGTATATTGCACAACTACTTCGTCTCCTTTTAAAGTAGTGAAAACGTTTTTATTTTTGTGTTTTTTAATCTATTTTTCCGTCACAAATATTTCCTTCCAAAAGAAGAAACAGAAAAGTATAAATGTTGCTCAGTATTAAATGCACAGAAATATTTCGAAAAAAAAAAGATTTCTTTCTTTTACTTTGTTTATGTTTGTGAATATTAAAAACTTTTTAAACTGAAGAAAGGCGAAAATAACTTAATTATATTTAAATAAATCTTTTTTTGAAATGTAAAGTATTGTTTTACTTGCTGCATTTATATATAACCATTATAAAAAGGTTATTTTTCTCGAAAACGGCTACAACGATTTCGACGAAATTTGTTAAGAGTATTTTTCCAGATATTGGCCAAAAACGAATTTACCGGAAAAGTCTAATAATGGTGCCTTTCACATAATATTTTTTATTAATTTTCGACCTTCTCGGTAACGCCTTATTGGATTTTTGTATAATTTTACAATTCGGTTAATTAGCCGAATAAATTCTGCATACCAACATTTTAAATAATTATTTTTTTTCTATTTTAATAAATTTAAAAATAATCTGAAAATTGAAATAATAGGCGCTTTTCTTTATTCACTCAGAAAAGGTCTCTGAACAGAGTCTGACCATTCTGAGCATACTCTGATAATTATCTGAACCGAGAATGGTCTGAGCGCTCAGATATATTTTTGAAATACGTTTGAGCACTTTGCTGTCACAAATTGTCATTTTTGATATGGCGGCAATATTATGCATATAATACTATTGTCTCTTTCACTTTGGCATCTATTTTTCGAAGAGTGGTGTAGGCAATATGCATAGGATAAGGTGAAATAGCCTACAACTCCAAAGTGACGTTAATTGAGTTCAGCATTTTCTCAGAATGCTCAATCAATTTATCCTGAGCGTATACCGGGTTCTCAGAGCACGCTCTAATCATTCTCTGAACGAAAAAAGAAATACAACTTTGAAGATCTGAACGCTCTGAGCGAAAAAAGAAATACAACATTTTTTTGGACAACTCAGACTCTGCTCTGAACGAAAAAAGAAAAACGCCTAATGACGAAACAAGAGACCTTATAGCACAAACATATTTGACTCGAGTGGGCAATTATCCGTATGTGAGGAAATAATCTACAAATTTCTTGACTTTATGCAATTTGCTTGCGACTGAAGAAAACATTTATTTATGGACCGATTTATCTCAAAATCTCACCATTTAATAATATTTGAAATAAAAAAATGAGCGCGATTGAGTGGCAAGTACTTGCTTTTATTTGCCTATTCACATTGGAAGACAAGATCTTTGATAGAAACAAGTAGCATTAACGTACAAAAATCACACGTACTCAACCTATAAAAAGTCTCGAAATCTGAATATTTAACGGTTTTTAGTAAAAATGAAGTGCGCCTTCACACTTCTTATATAACAAAAAAAATTTGACAGATTTTGATAAAATCCAGTTTTGTATTTTTAGTTTTTTTTTGAATTTTCATAAAATTTAAAATATTTTTTTATGATTAGTTTATAAAATATTTAATTAGTTTCAAAAATTAGTTTAAAATACAAAAAGAAAATATCCAAAATTTTGGTATGCAGAAATAATTTGGCTATTTAAATCTTTTAAAATAGGCAATTTGAGAGAAATCCAATAAGCTGTTACCGAGAAAGTCAAGAAAAAAAACGTTATGAAAGGTACGTTAATAGAATTTTTCCGTAAATTTGGTTCTGAACAAATGATAGCTAGTAGCTACAAACAAATTTCATCAAAATCGTAGGAGCCGTTTTCGAGAAAAATAAGATTTTCCTTAACGGTTATATGGCAGGTACTGTTATTTTTAGCCCTAAAAATAAAATTTCAAAAACCCCCCTGAGGGATGCCAAAATATACATATTCCAAATTTGTAGGTAATCGCTTAAGCCGTTTAAGCTACAGCTCGTTATACATACAGACGGACAGACAGACAGGCACACAGACTAACAGACAGACTTTTTTTCTCGATCACTTTTTTAGACTTCTCTATGATCGTAATTTCATGTTTGATTGTTATCTCAATTTTTTTTATGTTCACGAATCCTAAACATGGCCTCATGGTCCCTATAATCGCAAAAATAAAAATGAGGCCTTTGTTAAAATGTTGACCCAATAAGTGGCACTGATGTGGAATAATTAACGATATATTGTTTTCCCCGAATAATATTTTCTTATCAGCAATAATATTACATCGTCATTTACAAGGATTACGTTGGTGGTGTTTAGTTATGGTTGCATCCGATAAGTGGCCCTATTGTCGAGATCCAGAAAATGTATGTTATAATCGAGCAGCGCCTGAAAGTGGTTCAGCTATAGTATTTTATAAAAAGGGATCAAACTCACATCAATGGTTGCTATGCCCATTATTGAAAGAAATAAAGTATTAATTTCAAGGAGACCGTATGTTTTTAACGATTTGAAAATACAGGGTGTCCGACGGGAAGGTATATTACTTTGTTTTGCCGCCATTTTAGTAAACATTAGTCTTGGCAGTTCATATTTGACAGTCGTGAAGTAGACACGTGGCAAATTTATTATAGAAAAATAAGATGCTGCAGCTAGCCCATGACAACCCCTATTTTCATGAAAAAATCATAATGAGTGACGAGGCACATTTTCATTTGAATGGATATGTGAATAAACAGAATAGTCGGTTCTGGGCAATGGAAAACCTTCAAATTATTCATTAGTCACCTTTGCATCCAATTAAAGTTACAGTCTGGTGTTCAATTTGGTCAGGAGGAATCATTGGACGTTACTTCTTTGAAAATGAAAACGTCGTAACGGTAACTGTGAATGGGGAGCGATATGGGGATATGATTGAAAGCTTTTTAACGCCACAACTGCATGCTTTGGGCTTGATTAACATGTGTTATCAACAAGACGGTGTCACGTTGCATACAGCTAGGATTACAATGGAATTACTGCGAGACCTCTTTCCAATTGGTGATGTTGATTGGCCTCCACGGTTGCCTGATTTGGCTGCTCCGGACTTCTTTTTGTGGGGATATCTGAAAAGCAAGGTTTATGCAAACAAACCAGAAACGCTTGAGCAACTCAAACAATCGTCCAAATATGGGAATTGTACTAGAGTCTTGGACGAATAGAGAGATAAAATTTTGTTTACATCTTCGAAGGAAGCCTAGACACACCTCGCAGCATGGTGGTTTGTGATGCATATTCCAAAAACTGAGAGGTGATCAACACTCATGGGTAGTGGCATTGGAGATATTTTTCGCTTTAACGCCAAAAGAAAACATTGAGTTTTTGAAGCATTAAATTCGACATGATTTCTTATTTCCCATTTAAAAATGCTGTCAACATCCGAATTTAATGAACTTTTAATTCGCTGCCGTAGCAGTTCCACATGCAAGGAACAAGGATGATAATCCGGAAATGAATATGGAAAGCTGAAAGTTCTTTCGTCAGCTTGATGTCCAGTTCCATACCAGTGGAATAAATTCGGATACCACTTTGGTTAGAAACCTAGAAGCGGATGTGCTGACCGAAGTCCGAGATGTGGTTACCAGCCCTCCTGCCAGAGAAATATATTATAGCCTGAAGACTCGGCTTCTGTTAGCGTTCCAAGAATCGGAACAGAAGATACTGAAAACCCTTCTCTCGATGGAAGACGATCATCTCAGCTGATTTCAAAGATGAGAGAACTTGCGTCGTCCACAGTTTTGGAAGATATCCTCAGAACCTTATGGAAGAAAAAACTGCCAAACACGAGCTAGTGTCGTGTAGTGTAAACCAAGACCTTAAAACTTTGGCAGATATGGCAAATGTTGCTTTTGTTTTAACGCCACCATCGTCCAATATTGCTGTCATTTCTGAATTACAAAATCAGATTGCTGCTCGTTCGATGAATCCTTCAAAAAGAGATCGAAATCTAGAAATTCAAATGTCTGCTACTACTAACGACGGTATGGCAAAAAGGCAAGGAAGTGTCAAGAATCTTGTCAGTTTAAGACGGAAAACTAATTTGAGAACAGCAATCAGCGACTAGCCAGTCTGCCGACACCATAAGTCGTCTTTATGTCAATGAGAAATCTTTAAAAAAAATGTTTTCTCATGGACACTGGTGCCACAATTTCAGTCATTTCACCTACCAATATAGACAAGAGGAACAGCAAATCCCACCGTTTTCTTTATGCAGCGAATGGCATTGAAATGCCATGGAGAACGATTGATGTCATTCAATGTTGGTCTTCGCAGAAACTTTCCCTGCCCTTTTTTCATTACTCAAGTCACCGAGCCAGTCATTTTTCGATCTTTTGGTTGAAGTTAAAAACAAGAAAACTAATCGATCGAAAAACAATTTTTTAAATACATGGTTTTGGTGTAACAATTTCATTAAGTGCCACAAATATTCAAACAATAAATCCATCATCTTTATGATTTAATATGAAGATATCACTGAAACAAACCTATTGGCTAAGACCAAGCACAATGTCACCCATCACATTCAAGCAAAGGGACCTCCTGTGTTTTCCAGGGCCAGATGACTCTCCCCTGAACAATTTAAGCCATAGAAGCAAGAATTCGAATATATTATGCTCAGCCAAGGAATCTGTCGACCTTCAAAGAGTAGCTGGGCGAGCCCTCTCTATATGGTCAAGTAGAAAAATGGTGGTTGGCGACCATGTGGCGACTATAGAAGACTCAATGCTATCCAACACCTCCCATTGCGGATTTTGCTCGCCATCTGAAGGACAACAAAGTTTTCAGCGTCATAGATGTTACCATCAAATCCCTGTGGAACCAGAAGAAGAATCCAAAAAACAGGTATCATAACTCCTTTTGGGCTGTTTGAGTTCATGGTGATGACTTTTGGTCTGCCCAACGCTGCACAAACCTTCCATCTTTCAACGATTTGTCCACGAAGTAACAAGAGCCCTGGATTTCAATTTCCCATACATCTATGACTTCCTTATCGCATCAAACTCAGATGAAGAGCATCGAGGACATCTCAGACTGATATTCCAGCGTTTTCGAGAATATGGGCTTACCATAAATCCTCCCAAATGCACATTCGAGTCGTCATCTGTAAGTTTTTAGGGTTACCTTGTCAGCAAAGGCATCCAACCATTGCTTTCGAAAGTTGACGCCATCACCTAATAAAAAAAACCGTCAACAGTGAAAGAGCTGCGAAGATTTTTGGGCATGCTTAATTTCTATAGACGTTTTGTTCCCAAAGCTGCACAGATCCAAGCTCCTCCCCATGCGTACCCTTACGTCAACAGGAAGAATGATATGACAATTATCAATTGGACACCCGAACTGGAGAATGCATTTAACGCCTGTAAGGAAGGTCTTGCCAATTCGACCATCTTCGCACATCCTGGTAATGACGCTCCTTTGTCCATCATGGCAAATGCATCCAATACTGCTGCAGGCTCAGTAGTCCAACAGTTTGTCTCCAATGATTGGCAGCCTCTTGGATTTTTCTCAAAGAATTTTTCACCATCACAAGCCAAATACAGTGCCCATGACCGTAAATCATTTTAGACATTTGAGCTACATCGGACAGTTTACCACAGAAATAAGGAATGTGAAAGGCAAAAATAACGTTGTTGCTCCATTAAGATCAAATAATAATAAGATAATTAAATTTTAATGTATAAATAGTGATATCAAAATAAAATAAAAATCAGTTCCCCACTTGGAAGCTTTAGCCAAAACATCTCGTTTGGTAACTGCATATGGTTAGGTTCTATCGTTGAAAAAAAAGAATAAATTCTTCGATCAGACACAAAATCACTTTGAATATTTTCTTTGTTTTCATTTTTTCATTTATTTTTATCCGAAATTGTATTTTATGCAAAATAGTTATAAGAATTCAAGCGAAAAATTTCACATCGACGCTCAGTGCTCATAATAATTCTTCGGCACTGCCTCTGCCATTTCCATTTCATACCAATTTTTAACCCCCCCCCCCCACTACACCCCCATAGCCATAGCCAGAGTTTCAGTTAAAAAAACACAAACTTTATCGTTTTTAATGTAATTTTTTGCCAATTTTTTTGTCTCTGTGTGTTGAAACTCAAATTCACTGAAAGTAAATTCGCAACGAGTCCTTAAATAACTGCAAGCTGCAACAGCCATATATGATATGACCAAGGCGAGAACAAAAAAAAAATTAACAAAAAAAGATACGAATTTTATCTGATATCTCTGCCGTAAAAAACGATGCAACAAAAAACAAAAACTTTTCCATAGTGTTAAAAAAAAATTATTTCAAAAGTTTGCAGATAACTGGTGTTGAGTTGCAGCAACCTAGCCATAGTGTATCCACTAGAAACACATCCCCTACCTCCTGTACCATCGACTACCATACTCACTATCAATTTGAATGTCTGCTAAAATGAATGCATACAAATAGTAAAAGCGTAAAAATACAGAAGGGGGAAGGGGGGGGAGGTGCTGGCAATAGCCAATGTTGTGCAAACAAGGATGAAAAGAAGTCGAAGTATGCATCCGATCCAACCAACACCAAGCTTCTGTCAACAGAAAAAAAAGACTACAACCGAAATACCTCCAGCAGGACTCAAGCGGGAGATGTAATAAAGTTGTCAGTTTGGAAGAGTGCAACATTTTGGGGAGCTTCTGCCGCTGATGCTGTGGCATCCAGGCAACACTTAGCCCTTTCGCAAAGAATAAATAGTCGGTGTATTGAGCACATACAAGGACATACAAGGGCACTGACAGTGGCAGCGACATTGAAACCCAAAAACAAAAACCCTTCACATCTCAGTAAATGTAAATGTGTATGTATATAGGTGCGGAATTGTTTTGCAATTTTCCGATTTTGTACTAAAAGGACCTGGGGAGTTGTAACGAACTACAACCCCCCTCCCCACCACCAAAATTGTTTTCTACATTGGAGTGGTTAATTTATGCGGAACGTGAATTTCGATGGCTTTACATATGCCATTAACCCTGAAGTAGGAAAACGAAACCGTTGGTTGCACTAAAAATTGAACAAAAAGTTGCTGCAAGGACTCCAAAGGATAACAGAGGAGCCTCGGGTAAAAAAGAAACCCGAATGAAAATCATCAATGCGAATTGATTACTGATTGGCGTTTTATGTTTTCAATTTAAAGTTTCTGTTTTCCAGGAATGTTGGGAATCTGCGTGGAGTACACCTACATTCAAATGGCAGTATACAGGGTGCCTCCAAGTGTTTTCAATATTTTTGAAAGATTAAAAAAAATTTTCTTTTTAAGGGATTTTCCTTTTAAATATTCGTTCAATGTTTTTTTTTTGTGATATTCTTTTGAGAGATGATCATATTTTTTTTAATTCATGTATGACCTTGGAGTGACGTCACTAGTGTTTTAATAAAGACGAATCCTTAATTAAAATAATAAAAAGTCAAAAGCGGCAAAGTTCATCTAATATGAAAACCGAATATGTAACAAGAGATATCTTAACAGTCATCTGAAATTGCTTCTCCATATATTTTTTTAGAGTTCACTCACCTTATTGTCACAGTATTATGAGACACCCTGTAATTGCTGAAGTATCGATGGTGCTGACTGGAACTCAAAGTTAATTGTTTCCTCTTTTTTCCTGATGGAAGAATGAGTATTTCAATTAAATATTAAAACTTTAGTGGAATTCGGTGCTTAAGTGTATGCGACGAAGTTAATTTCTTAAGTGTAATTAAGGGCGAGTGAGTAAAAAGTTTTGTATCTAAAAAATGTTAATTAACGATTTTTTCTGCATCAATAGTCGTGATATTGAAGTTCTTAGCTTGTTAGCTTTTAAAAAAGACAACCAGTCTGTAAATTCGGTTTACGGACAATAGTTTTACGTGATAACGTCATAAGAAAACATTGATGGCAGCAACACCAACATACAGCCCGAGTAAACGGGCAAACCCACAAACTATCTCGTTAAATCCACAAACACACACACACACCCGATATCTACATCTACTTTCTACTTTAACAAAACTCCGCCTATTTTGCATTTCTTTTTCTCTTCTTTATCTTTTTGAATTTGAGTTATTTTGGGAACTTGCGCCTATTCTTTTTCATGTTTGCCTGGCGCTCAGAATACGTTTGCCATCGATTTTGGTTGAAATATTCTGAAACATTCTTTTTTAAGAAGTAATGGAGGAATTTTCGACCGTTTCGTATGTACAATAACCCCAGACTTGGGCTCCATAAAGCATAACTGAAGCGGCAGTTGTATGAAACAGCCTATGTTTGGAGCTTTGAGACACATATTTGTTGTTAAAGCAGTTTAAAGCAGTTTTTTCAAACCGAAGAAATTGCTCGTTTTGAGTCAGATAGCTTTTCTGCTAAATGTGTGCTCATACTTAAGTTAAGAATACCAAGGTATTTACGAACAATCTCGACAATTTTTCTAGACGAGAATACCAACCAACTCTGTTCCTGAACAACCTTATATTCCAGGTTTACAGGTAAATTCCTAGCTGAAATTTGAATTCCAGAATAATTTATTCCTCCTTTTACCACATCAGTTATATCGTTGATAAAGAGTATGAATAGTAGTAGTTCACTAATAGTATACATCCCTGCTTTACACTCATAAAGGTTTCAACGTCATTATACAGACTGATCTATGCCTCAGAGTCAAGACCATGTAGGTGTTTTGTACGAATGCTTAATTATGTATTTGTAAATGATGTTATGTTTTCTTATTTCAAATAACCCAACGAATTTGTTGACATTTTACCGGCAACTTGTTTAATTTTACATATTTAATCTTTGCTTGCCCTATGACTAAGTGTTAGTGTGTCGGATTGCTATGCCAAAGGGTCGAGATTCGAGGTTCGATTCCCCATCAAAAACACCTTTTTACTCACTATTATAGGTACTATACTGCATGTCACATGTGATCATATTAAATTTTCAGTCTGCGTAAAGTGATTACCACGCAAATTATTAATTCTGGCATCACCTAACGTATGCTAAAATTTTGATTATGACAATCACTTATCATTATCATCTTAGCCGATTCGACCCCTTATTTTTCTCGAAAACGGCTAGAAGAATTTTTATGAAAAAAAATCAGTGTACTTTTGTAGGTGTGGTTTATATTTTGGTGAAAAAAACCGTTTTTTTTACTATCTTGAGAACTAGTTAACCAATTACAATCAAATTTGATATTTATGAAGATGTAGGTAGCGAAAGCAATTTCACATTTCATGTATAACAATTAAACATGACATTACGATCATAGAGACGTCTAAAAAAGTGATGGACAAAAAATGTCTGTCTGTCTGTCTGTCTGTCTGTCAGTATTGTGATGTGGCAACAAGTTTAGATACATTTTGTAAACTAACGACATCTGTTGGATTCATTGTGTACAACAACCACCATTTATTGTGTACAACAACCACCATTTATTGTGTACAACAACCATGCCCCTAAAAGTATGCTACATATTTGCCACATGTTTTAACTTAGTACTAAATCGAACTTGAGGAAACAATTCGAGACTCGAATTAGTACCGAAAGCTTAGATTGTGCCAGAACCAGACAGAAGCTTCCAGAAGCTTTTAAACTTGTATAAAAACAAGAGTAGATTGCATTGAAAGGGCAGTTTAGTTTCGAAAGTGGAATTGTTAACAACTGGAAGCATTAGTAAAAAGTGATTGAATTGAGATTAAATAAAAAGTGTTGAATTATAAAAACGTATTTGAATTGTGAATAAGTGAAATAAGTTAAATTGGTGTTATTTAAACTGAAAGACGTTGTGTTTTATAAAATAAAGAGATTTGTTGTATTATTTTGGAATTTTGATTGAGTTTTATTTGTCGAACCCCAGGCCAAAATATCACATTGGTGTCAGAAATTGGGGATAAAACTCAGTAAAGTGCTAGAAAATTCCATAGTGACATTTTCTAAAACAGTTTCGGTGACTCATTTAATTGTGAAAGTGGAATTTTCCAGAAACTATTGAACTGATTGTGCTATAAAACTGTGAATAAAATTAGTTAAAAATAGTGTTGGAAAAAGATCTTTCTAGAAGAGACATTAAAATAAAACTGTTGCGAAAATAGTGTTTCAGTTACATAAAATGGGTCGCAAATTAGAACAATTGACAACAGCTGAGTTAAAAGAAGAATTAGGAAAACGAAATCTTCAGACTTCGGGGCTGAAAAATGAACTATTGCTCCGACTTCCCGAGACCCCGATACCATGTTGTTCGATGTTGAAGAACAAGGGAGAGAATGCACAGTAAGTACAGCCGATGAAATGCCTGCTTTCATGAAGTTGCTTCTGTCGAAATTCGATGCTCTGGAAAGTTCCTCGAAAGAACAAAAGAACGTACTCGAAGAACAAAAGAATGAGCAGAAGAATTCGTTGGAAATTCTCCAGCAACAACTAAGCGAACAAAGGAACGTTCTCGGGAATATTCGAGTGACGGTCCACGAAGAAAGGAAATGCAGCCCCCTGTCTTCGATGGTCAAACATCATGGCCAATTTATAAGAGGCAGTTTGAAGCTGCCGCCTTGACGAACAACTGGGACAACGAAGACAAATCAATTGCTCTTACGCTTGCGCTCAGAGGAACAGCTGCCGAATTGCTGCAAACCATTCCTGAAGACAAACATCATGATTATGATGCCATGGTCAAGGCAATCGAGATGAGGTTTGGCGACGACCACATGCAGCAAGTTTACCGAGTCCAGTTGCGCCGAAGGGTCCAGACAAGAGGTGAAACGCTATAACAATTGCAAGCTGACATCGAGCGCTTGGCCAATTTGTCTTATCCCAATACCAGCAGGGAAATCATAAACGAACTGGCAACCGATGCGTTCACTAATGCCATTGCAGATGGAAAACTACAAATGGCTGTGAGAATGGCAGGTAAGAAAACGCTCGCTGAGGCTTTAGCATTTGCCCTGACAATGGAAGCAGCAGACCAAGCTTCGCAAGGTAGCCATCGCGTCAGGGAAATGGCTACGCTAGAGTGCCCATGTCAACGTGTCGACATTGAAAGACAAAACCCGAACATTGCTCGAGGTCAAATGAGATGCTGGAATTGCAACAAGGTAGGACACCTACAGCGACAATGCAGATCTCCACAGGTAAGCTGCCCACATAGCGCGAGAAAAAGGCCTACTGACAGGGATATCGCTTACCCTACCGGGCATGATTTGGGGATACATCAGTGTGGAAAGCGCGTAAGAACCAACTTTGCAGAGCAGAAGTCGGTTGATGAAATGAACGCCCCCAGGACCGTTATCCAAGTTGCCCAAACGAAACGCTGCAACCAGAGTTTGACGGTGGAGACCGTCATCGCCAACAGAAAATGTGTGGCCACTATCGATACGGGTGCCACGGCCTCCATAATTAGAAGAGGCCTTGTCCAGACGTCCTGGCTACACAACACCAGCTGGAACAGTCTGAAGGCAGCTACGGGAGAAGAAGCAAAAGTATACGGAGAGGTACTTCTGAAGATAGAACTGGCAGGGCTGACCTTCGCACATACATTCTTGGTAGCTGACATATGCGACGACTGCATACTAGGTGTGGATTTTATGAAGGCACATGAAGTAGTCCTAGACTTTCGAATGCAGGTGTTAAGGTATTCAATCGTCGAGATTCCAATGGTGTACGGAAACGAGAATGCTGTAAATCTTCGGACGATCATAAGCAGTGATGAAATTCTCCGGCCATCTTCAGAAAGAGCGCATCCTAGGTGTTTGAACGGTAAGAAGGACGAAAGTATTTCTGTTCAGAGACTAAGGGCTGAACCTGTAAAGGGTTGGACTGCGGAAGAATTTCGTAATGCACAAAAGGAAGATCCTGACATCGAGCCCATTCTTGTATGGAAGGAATCTATGGATAAGCCGAATGCAAGAGACATCTCCGACAGAAGTCCTACCTTAAAGGCATACTGGGCGCAGTGGGACTCTCTCCATGTAAAAGATGGTGTTTTGTGGAGAAAATGGGAAATGCCGAATGGAAGATCCTTTAAGATGCAGCTTGTGGTGCCACGGTCGAAAGTGCAGGAGATTTTAAGGGAAATGCACGATGAAGAATCCGACGGGCACTTAGGAATCAATAAGACACTGAAAAAGGTACGGGTACGTTTTTATTGGTTAACTGTAAGAAAAGATGTCGAGAGATGGTGTCGAAAGTGCACCACGTGCAAAGCTGGTAGAGTACCCAAAGTCAAGGCAAGCGCTAAGATGCACCAGAACGAAGTGAGCGCCCCGATTAAAAGGATCAACGACACACACCAAAGAACCCAAAGCAATATAAACATTGCGAGAGACCGCCTGAGGACCAGATACGATGCGCGAGCAACAGCACCTGAATTCAATGAGGGAGATCTGGTATGGCTTTATAACCCACATCGCAGAAAGGGAAAATCGCCCAAGCTTCAGCAGGACTGGGAAGGTCCCTACCAAATAGTTACGCGCATTAATGACGTCGTTTTCCGAATCCAACGAGGACCAAGAGCAAAAATGAAAATTGTCCATGTGGATCGACTGTATCGTTACCACGGAAACAATGATGATGTGCTTGTTCGGGACGAACAAAACTAAGAGGGGGACAATGTGATGTGGCAACAAGTTTAGATACATTTTGTAAACTAACGACATCTGTTGGAGTCATTGTGTACAACAACCACCATTTATTGTGTACAACAACCACCATTTATTGTGTACAACAACCATGCCCCTAAAAGTATGCTACATATTTGCCACATGTTTTAACTTAGTACTAAATCGAACTTGACGAAACAATTCGAGACTCGAATTAGTACCGAAAGCTTAGATTGTGCCAGAACCAGACAGAAGCTTCCAGAAGCTTTTAAACTTGTATAAATACAAGAGTAGATTGCATTGAAAGGGCAGTTTAGTTTCGAAAGTGGAATTGTTAACAACTGGAAGCATTAGTAAAAAGTGATTGAATTGAGATTAAATAAAAAGTGTTGAATTATAAAAACGTATTTGAATTGTGAATAAGTGAAATAAGTTAAATTGGTGTTATTTAAACTGAAAGACGTTGTGTTTTATAAAATAAAGAGATTTGTTGTATTATTTTGGAATTTTGATTGAGTTTTATTTGTCGAACCCCAGGCCAAAATATCACAGTATGAATAAGGAGCTGCAGCCTAAACGGCTTAAGCGTATATTTTTAAACTTGGTGTGTGTGATTATCTTGGCATTCCCCAGAGGGGAAATTGAAATTTTATTTTTAGACCTAAAAATAACGGTACCTGCCATATGACCGTTTAGGAAAAGCTTATTTTTCTCGAAGGGCTCCAACGATTTTGATGAAAATTTTTGAGAATTTTTTTCTTGGTATTGGCTATTATTTGATTAGAACCAAATTTACGGAAAAAGTACTTCATACAACGGTTTTTTTTTATTTTTTCGGTAACGGCTCAAATTTATATTTGAAAAGACCTAGGTAGTTTAATTAATTCTGCATATCAAAATTTTTAATAACTTTTTTTTCTAATATAAATGAATTTTTGTTTTTTTTTTTTTTTGAAAAGTCAATATTTTTAAAACTAAACTAATATTTACAGAATTTTAATCTCATATATAAACTCTAAAACACTGAAATTTCAAAAAAAAATTCATAAAACTAAAAAATAAAAAACATGATTTTATCAAAACCGGTCCTACAATTTTATTTATTTATTTATTAAGACGTGTGATGGCGTACTTCGTATTTACTAAAAACCTTAACGGTATTCTGGTTTTGATACTTTTTTATAATTTCAAAATGTGTTATTTTCAACTTAAATGTTACTTGTTTCTGTCTTGCTTTCCAATGTAATTAGCGCATAAGAGCAAGAACGTGCGATCCATTCATGCCAAGTTTTTGTTGGTATCTTTAAAAAAAAAACTAATTTTTTTTAATCAATATTTTGAAAATCGGTAGTTGGATTTTTAGTAATTTTGTTTTTAAATGTAGGTTATTTTTCTGCTTAAGTTTGCATTATCGTTTTATTTATTTTTTTTAATTTTTTTTTAAAGATGTTTTTAATTAAAAACCTTCCCTACGATTTTGAAAAAAAAATCACACTTTTTTAAAAAATTTTAATAAGATAAAATGGCGTTTAAATTTTCTCGCAGAAAACTATTTTACATACCTACTTTCTTCGAACAATCAAAAGTCAGAAAAATCGAATAAAAAGTTTGAAGTTCCCTTAATATTTTTCAAATTTAATTCGACGCTGTGACTGTACATAAGAGCAAGAACGTGCGATCCAGTCGTGCAATTTATTTCGGCGGTACTCCCACTTGCGATAAATTTGTCTCGATAAAGTGCTTCACGTGTTGGTGATTCGGGCCCATCTGCTCCTCCAGATTTAAAACATTCACACAAGAATAGTTGAAAGTAAAAGATGTTTTAAAAATAATTTTGGGCAAGTTGCCGCCGCAGCTAGCTCGAATAAATTCAAGCTGAGAGGCCTAATTTTCGACCACTTTTTGCAACAATTGGGGCCGTATGTCAGAAATAACGCACCGAATATTCTCTTCTGAGTCGTCAATCGTCTCGGGCTTATCTGCGTAGACAAATGACTTCACATAACCCCACAAAAAATAGTCCAGCGGTGCTAAATCGCAAGATCTTGGAGGCACGCCACATGCCCACGACGCGAGATAATGCGCTCACCAAAAGTTTCCTTCAATAAATTGATTGTTTCGTTAGCTGTATTGCATGTAGCGCAGTCTTGTTGGAACCAAAGGTCGTCCAGATCAACATTCTCCAATTCAGGCACGAAAAAGTCATTAATCAAGGCTCTATAGCGTTCCCAATTGACTGTAACATTATGGCCGGCTTCATGTTTAAAGAAATATGGACCAATGATTCCCTCTGCCCATAGAGCGCACCAAATAGTGACTTTTTTTGAGGATGTAACGGCGTCTCAACAACGGCTTGTGGATTATGATCATTTTTAGTATGACAATTTTTACAAATTCAGCCAAAAGTGAGCTTCATCGCTGAACAAAATTTTCTGTGGCCATCTTGTTTTGGGCTCAATCACCGAATGTGCGACGCGCTTGATGGTCGTTCGGCTTCAATTCTTGCACGAGTTGGATTTTATAAGCCCGCGAACCAAGATCCTTCCCCAAAATCTTCCATAAAGTGGATGAGCACAGCTCCTATTGTTGCGCGCGATGGCGAATGGACTCATTCGGATCTTTTTCGATACTCTGCTCCACAGCGGAATTAGCGTCTACGGTGCGCACTGAACGGCGTCTCTGAGAATGCGCATTATTCACTAGAGTAAACGTGGTGCGAAACCGATCCGTGGTTGCTCGAATTACCGACTCTGCTGGGCGATTATGTCGACCGAAAATTTTGGTAATAAATTTGCACGATTTGCAAACGATGTTAAGAAGTAGGTCTATTTATAATGAAATGGCAAACCAAACTGAGCATAAATCAAGTAACAACTGTCAAAAAGACCAACTCCGAAAAAAGTATTGCCAGATTGAAAACCACACGTCTAAAAAACACCCTTTATAAGTCACTAGCAATTTTTTATAATTAACGCCGGATTATCAGTTACCCTAATAATGTTAAGGCACACACTGAGCAAGCATAACGAGATTGGGACAGAAGGTGTCGGTTAACATTGGTTTTAAATGCTTTTAAATTGAAATGGGAAGGGAAAATCTCTTCCTATCAATCCTAACGCTCTGTATTGTATTCTATCGAACCGGTAGTGGTAAAAATGTTTGATAAACACAGAGTCGGGGACAGAACAGGGCCCTGGGAAACACTATCATTTGAACCGTCCAATTTAACTAGTTTACAACGGGCCAAAAATAGCTTTAGCCAAGTCGGAACTTACAAAAAATGAGCTGTAATGGAAAAAAATAATTATGTATAGGATTTTTGACGTGACAACGTCTAATAAATCGATGACAGGCTACACGTACGAAAAAATTCCCAAAATAATTCCACTCAAATTCAAAATGTACAAGCCGCGTAAAAGATAAACAAAATAGGCGGAGTTTTGTTAAAGTAGAAAGTAGATGTAATAATGGTGTGTGTGTGTGTGTGTGGTTTTAACGATAGGACTTGTGGGTCAGCCATCAATGTTTTCTTATGACGTTATCACGTAAAATTATCGTCCGTAAACCGACTTTACAGACAACCAACTCTTTTTTTTCTTTTTTAATCGTTAGAGAAATTTAAAACGAGTATTAATTTCGATTTTCGAATTCCTTTTGTTTTTAGCGTTGGACGCCATTTTGGCGAAAACTGCACATTACAACAGTTGTTTAGAATTTAATTTTCTACAACTTCGGTCTCAATAATTTTTGGTCTACGATTGATAATTTACGAGTTAATCCGGAAAATAGGATTACAATTACTTCCGCATATTTGGTCCAAGGAACCAAATGGAGAAGTTTCACGAATTGTATACTTATCAGTGTAAGAAGTAAGAAACAAGTCAAGAGTATGAAGGCTTGCACAAGAACATCCTGTATTTGAGTTGGAACATCGATCACCTGGGTGCAGAACAGTGCTCGGAAAACTATTTTTAAAATGGAATCAGACAGTAAATATAACAATAATGAATGATATCCTTGCGGACAGTGAATTTTAGCAAAAGAAAATAAAGTCCGTCTTGAAACATTGCTAACATTCAGGAAGGATTTGGCAAGCAATATCATTCCTAACATAAGCGATGAGGCCATGATGCGAAAAAAGTAATGGCCCTTAAGTATACCCTGTAAATTCTGATAAATCAGCTGAATTTCACTAAGTACCAGTACAACTGGCTTGTGTTGCACAGTGTAGACATAAACATGCAACAAATTCTTTCTTAAACCACGAACATTATAGACAACGAGACAATTATTTACCGCGACCGAC
This sequence comes from Platycheirus rosarum, assembly GCA_963971375.1. NCBI lineage: Eukaryota > Metazoa > Arthropoda > Insecta > Diptera > Syrphidae > Platycheirus > Platycheirus rosarum. The sequence goes on from OZ020507.1 coordinate 13,395,034, forward strand.
GCCACGCTTGCCGGTAGCGTTTTCTTAACGATATGTTCCCATGTTTCCATAAGAAAACCATTTGTCAACTGCACGCTTTCTGTTCGGTGCTAGAAGAGATTATCGATTCAGTAAAATATTACCCCGTCAGCTCATTCCATAATTTAAGGTTTAGAACTTGTAAAACAACTATCACAATCTAATTTAAAATGTTTAGTAAAAATCATGGGAAAATTCTGACAGTTATGTTTCTTTTCTCTATCTCTTTATTACCGGTTTATCCCAGAACGAAAAGGGTTTGAGAATAAAAAATAATTATCTGACAAGCCATCCGTAATTAATTTATATAATATTTTGCTCTTGAATCTGTCTTTTTTAAGCACAATAAAAATACATAAAATGCCGAAATATGTATAAAAAGGGGTCCTTGGTTTAAAAATAAAATGAATAAAACCTTACAAAATGCATTAAACAAAAAAACACAAAAAGAGGAGCAGAATTATAAATAATAAAAGAAAAACTTTGACTGAGGAGACTGAGAAAGACTGCAAAAACAAAAATGAAAGCTAATTAAATTGGAAGCCCCTCATGACGTTGGTTGTTGGCAACTATATACGACGTCAACAGGAGAGCCATAAAAATAAAAATCCACTCAACAAAAGTCTATAGACTTGGAGCATTAAGTTAAACGTTCCTGACAGTCACTGTCCGGAGCAGTTAATTGAGTCTGACTGGTGAACACAGCCAGAGTATGTTCAGCGCGCACTGCTCGAGTGCATATGGCGCGACGCAGTTCTAGTGGCAGTTATAAAGTGAATCTATTCACCGTTAACATTTTATTTACTAGCACGCCAACGGTGAAAAGTCCTCGAAAAAAGCATTATAACGGCAGCATTTTTTTGTTTTTGTTTTATTTTGAAACAAAAAACACTAACCAACAAGTTGAAGGACCAAGAGGACAATTGCTGGGGGATACAAAAAAAAAGTATGAATCGCACTCTCGACGTAAACTGTCGACTGCAGCGGAAGGATGTGGCTGAAGAGTTAGTCCTTTTTTGTGGAGATTTTCATTTTTTTTTTTTTTGTTGCATTCCATGACTTCTGTGTGGAGTTGTTGGCTGACAGCCGAAAGTTGTCTGACGCGCTGTACTGTATCATAATACTGGAAGCCTACCACTATTGTTCCGGCCAATTGCCAAACCGCCAGGGCTTGTAACTCAACAGGACACTTGTAAGAGACAAAAAAAATTAAACGTCGTTTTAATGCTCCACACTTTGGGGTTGCCCATTGCCATATACGTTGGCAGTTTGTGGTGGCAGTTGACGGTCCTGCAACGCTTGTAATGGCATGTTAAACAGGGTAGTCAGATACCCAGACAGTGTGCAGACAAATTTTGGGAGTTTTGTGGAAGAGTGGGAGTATTTTTTGCATGCGGTTGAAAACTTGGTGTTGATGGTAGTGTTATGTGCTTAGTCCTTGATTATGGGAATGTGGGTGGATAAAAGGCTTTCATCTGGGATGCGAAAAACATTTTAGCATGACACGTTTGCACATCTCAACTAATCTCTTGGTCACGGTCATTTACCGCAAATGGTTAGGAGAATGAAAAACTTTTTGTAAGGTCTGACATCCGAGTTGACTTCAGTTTAAATACTAAAGTGTTTTAACACTAAATGTCAATTTTAAACAAATCAAATGTTTTTCTCTGAGAAATGCGCTAGAAGTTGTGTTATATTCTGTATTCTACGGAGATGAAAAGTAGAGGCCCTAAAAATCTACCTTAGGGAACACCTGATTTTTAAAGAATTTCTGTTCGATTTTGATTTTTGCTTGACGTAAGAATTATTAAGAAGGCGAAATCTCAATACTATCGAAATAAAATTTGGTTTTTTATAAAATTTTGTATTTAAAAAATAAATTCAAAGTGTTTCATATTCGTATGGCGCTACTAAAAAAGATTCATTTTAATTAACCCGAAGTTGGGATCGAGAATTTGAGTTTCTTAGCTTAGAATTCAAAGCCAATTTCTATTTGCTACTGGCAATGCTGTCAAAATCAGAATTTAAAGAACTTAACACACGCTGATTTTGTAGTTCCACATTTCAAGAACATGGTTGTGGTTCTGGAAGCGAATATGAAAAGCTAAGAGTCCCATCGTCAGCAATACAATTTAATGGAGAATAGAAAAGAGTCGGAGGAACACTTTCGATAAATGAGCTTGACGACAAACTTCTTTAGAAATATTAATCTTACATTATGTTCTTGGCTAAAAGTGTGGAAGAAGGTTGGCCCTGGTGTTTACTCTGTTGCAATTTCCATTGATCTGTTACAAGTCCATTATCCAGAATCATCTTATTGACGTCTGGAATTTTGCATATTAACCCTCTATTCTTATTGATGGCTTTAGGCATTTTGACATCCTGAGTTCAAACTTTTTAAAATATATATATATTATAGTCCAGTCGACAGGTCAGAAAAACTGGGGTAAGGTGGAAAAAGGTCGGAACTTAATGAAACTCCGGAATTCTGTTTAAAAATTGTTAATTAGAATTTTCTCATGTTTTTGACCTCGAGGACCGTGTGAAATAAAAGGCACGACTGGGTCGCACGTACTTGCTCCCGTGTGCTAATCCTTTTTAGGTACAGGCGTCTTTTTGACAAAGATTTAATTTTAATGTTTTTTTGACGTGCAACTTCTTTAGAATCGTTGTGGTTTGAAGCTCGAACGAACATGCGTCACGATAAAGGGATAAGCACATAAATATATAGGATTGTTAGCTTTTGCAGTTTTTTATTGTATTATCTTTCCACTTGCTGCTTACTGTTTATAATATAATTTGCTAATAGAAAGATATAAAGGACTTTTTTCAGTTCAATTTTCATTGAATAATTGGCATAGAGATTCGTGGGAATCAGCAGTAGGGCAATAATGCTAGGTATAGATACCTAATAAGAATAATTTAATTATGTTTGATGGATCAATAAACGTATGGTGTGGGTAGGTATTAATGGAATTTACATATAATAAGGTTGGAAGGAGGGTGGGTACTAAAATTAAGATACACATTCAAACTACTGTTAAGCGAGTGGGTATAGAGACAACATTAAAAGTTAACGCAGTGGTTTTGTTTATTTATAAGCAGGTGTAAACTTTTGTTTTCTCGGTTGAAATCGAAGAGTTTTTTTTTTGTTAGTTGTTTTTGTCTGTTAAAAATAGGCTTCCTTATTTATTCTGTGTGCTTTTATGATGATAAAATGCTTTAAAATACGTAGGTATGTATGCAGGTTGTCACCTTCTTTTATTTGACTAATGGCTCGAGCTTAGCCGAGCAATATGAAATAACATTTTGGGGAAAACTTTTTATGAAATCAAAAAAAACACTATTCATAACGTTTTTTGAAAAAAATGTTGTAAGCCACCTTATTTCTTTTGCTGTTTTCTTTTTAATGAATTTTTCATTCCAAAATCGTTCGACCAGTTTTTTTTTTTAAAAAAAATGTTTTTTTTTTGAAAAACTTCCGGAAAACATATTTAAATTTTTTTTTTGAGAATGTCAATTTTAAGAAATCTATAGTTTATACTAGGAGAAAAATTAAAAAAAATCTATAGATCCGTTTTCAAAATATTCAAAAAGCAAAATATTTAAAAAAAAAAATATTAAAAATTAAAAAAATGTTTTTGAAAATTTTAAAATACAATATTATTTAAATCATAAAACACTACATATTTTGAAAATTTCATCAAAATCCGTCAATTAGTTAACGAGAAAGTCTGGTTTTAAAAAACCGGTCATATGGGAGGTACCGTTATAAAACTTTTTCTGAAAAATCCATTTAACCTAAAAGATAGATTTTGCATAGAAAACATCATTCTAAAAGTTTTATCAAAATCGTAGGAGCCGTTTTCGAGAAAAATAAGTTTTTCATTAAAAGTTACCGTACCGTTAGTTTTGGAGCTAGAATGCCAGTTCCAAAAACTGTCGGGTAGAGCACTGTAAAAATACTATATACCAAGTTTGAATCAAATCGGCAAAACCGTTTAGGCTGTAGATATCGATACGGACAGACAGACAGACAGACAGACAGACAGACAGACAGACAGACAGACGGACGGAATTTCCGGACACACTTTTTTTTACTTCTCTATCATCGTAATGTCATGTTTGATTGTTAGAATTTTTTTTTTTTACAAATGCATAACTTGCATTTGCAACAGGAGGGGGGAACTGCAGAATTGTCGACCTTCCAGAAGAATTGGGTCGGCCGGACAGCAAATAACGAGCAAGACTCAGTATCTTGTTGGATACATTCGTATTTCGACAGACATGTGCTGCGCTGATCAGAGCCAGAAGAGCGTTCGCTCAGACAAAACGACTGTTTTATAGTAGTGGTGACCCTCATACGGCCGATGTTCGTTTATGGTTGTCCTGTGTGGTCCAACGTATCTCCATCTCAAATGGAAAAGATTCGGGTTTTCGAGAGGCAGTGCCTTCGACGTTATCTCGGTTTGCATCGAGCGCCCGAATCCGAATATACTTATTATTATTCCAACGAAGTTCTGTACAACGAGGCCCTGATTAACAGAGTTTATAACTTCGTTAAAAAACTTGCTCGTGGTCACATTGCAAGAGTAATGAATTCGATCAATACTTAGATTTTTGGGGCATTTTATCCGAATGCTGAATATTTAGAAAGTGTACGCTGAATGCGTCCACCGGAGGCATTCCTTCATTTTGATGTTTGCGGACTTGTTCAAGATAGATTGGCGGTTCCGTCAGATGAAGAACCTTCGACTGGCAGGCGGCTCCTTTATGATCGGGACATCCTCGCACTGGGCGGAGTGTAGCGTCTTCGGTTCAGTAGGGCTGTGTCTGAACGGGACAGAAAAGATCAGGTAAAGCAGGAGAGCTAGTTTTGGTGGCTTCAATATGCACGATAGTAGCTAATCGGGTTGGGTGTTTGATTAAGTCAGGCCGGCTTAAATACCTGTTAAGGGTTATGTATATAAACCTATAAAAATTGTATATATATAGACACATAAGTGTTTATTTCTACATGTATATGTCATAAATATATATATATAAATATATGGTTGTTTTTTAATAGAAGTAGTTCTACAGAATTAATATATAAAATAATAAAAACCGAAAAAAATATAGATACGAGTCTTATATATAGAGATTTATAAAATACGATAGAGTTTTAATTTGATTACTGCTGTGGATGTTTGTAAATAGTTTATAGGTAGCGTTTTATTTTAAGAACCTTGTAAGAAAAAAATTAATGACAATTAGTTTTTTGAATTAATAAAAATAAAAAATAATAAAAAAAAAAAACGGCAAGAGTACGATAACTTAGGCGCCAAGAAATAATAACGGTTTTTTTGTAGAACAGTTCCATACAAGCATTTTTTTCTATGGGAGGGGAGTCTATCTCCCCCCGTTTGGGCGGTAGGGGCATTTTAATAAAAAAAGTACTTAAAGAATAAAAAAATTATACAAAAATAACGGTAATACTTACAGGTAAGTTTTATACTTTTTTTTAATCCAATACTCCGTTCTTTTTGCTAATTTTTACATCAAGTGAAATCTATGCACAATTTTTGAAAAAACAGATTTTAAAATCAAAATTTGGGAAAAAAAACATAAAAAAAAAAGTTTAAAGTGTAATTTTTCAAAACTGTAAAATTATATTTTTTTTTAATTCGTTGCTCTTATTAATTCTTAATCAATACCTGAAATCCAGATGATTTTATGTCTTCTAGTTTTTGAGAAAATTAAAAATTACTAAAACTATTTTTTTAAGTTTGTTTTATTTTATTTATTTTTATTTTATTTGCTTTTTTGCTTGCTTATACATTACGGCGGCCGGCGTATAAACAGTGAGGTAGGTAGCAACCCCCCTGCTTGGGCACATTATAGGATTTGGGGTAGGTGAAAAGTTGGGTATATGCAAAGTTTTTGTGCCTCAAAGTGAAATTACTGTAAATACCAAAAAAACAAAAATTTCATAAAAAAAGTTGTTTTAAGATAAATTTAAAATTTATTTTTGTGTGAGGCTACTCAAGTGTTACGGACTGTACAATGTATGTACATAACACATCATAGAAAAAAAAGCCACACAAGCTTTAAAATTTGTCCCGTTATTCTTGGTGCATGCACATGATCTGTTACAAGTTAATATATCTATCCCCAAATTTTGAGTTCGTTTTTTCAAAAACTGTGCATCGATTTCACTTGATTTAAAAATTAACAAACAGAACGGAGTATTGGCTTTAAAAAAAAAGTATAAAACTTACCTGTTAGTATTACCGTTATTTTTGTATATTTTTTTTTATTCTTTAAGTATTTTTTTATGAAGATGCCCCTACTGACCAAACGGGGGGAGATAGACCCCCCCCCCTCCCATAGAAAAAAAATTCTTGTATTGAACTGTTCTACTAAAAACCGTTATCATTTCGTGGCGCCTAAGTTATCGTACTCTCCCCAAAAAAACTTATACTTACGCTTAGTTAATAGTTAAGGGTGTCTGAAAGGGAGTTGGAATCTGAAAATGGAGGGCTTGATTTTTAATATCTTTTCAAACAAAATATATAAAAACTGGGCTTTATGCTATAAAGAATTGGAGGTGCGATTTCTTACACCTTTGCTACCCGCTACTTCCCAAACCCACAATGATCCAAAGTTCATAGTCGTGGATCGTATTTATCTCTATTTGTTACCAAAATAGTAAAACCTTTAGCTCTTATAAAATGACGAGGGTCAGATCGTCGCCAGTTCTTGCTCTATTTGAGTAAATTGCAAATGTTTTTTTCTTGCGCTTTTCCACCTCAGTGAAGAGTGACATAAAGTAGAGTGTAATTTCCAACTTTCAGAAGCGAGAATCACGACTTTATACATCCGCTTCAGGTTAAATTCTTCAAAATGTTCTATCACTATTTTCTTCATGCATGATATACCTATCTCCTTTGCTAAGTGACAGTTGACTTCACCGTGACCAATGAATTCTGGGCTCAAAAAAACTATGGCAGGGATGTGAAGAAATGGGAAATCCAGAAAATCCGGATTCAGTTGTATAGAACAAATAATTGAGTTCAATACTTTGAAGGGCATTGAAACGATCCCACTGATCTAAACTAGAAGTGTGCCCAAGTGATTATTGACGCCAGTTCAATGTAGTTTCACCCTTTTTCAAATTTTGTTTTTTGTAAAAAACCTATAGAAAGCAGTAAGAATGGTCATTCAAGGCTAATTATTATCGTGTATCTTTTTTATCATGTGTAACATTGGAGCTTCAAAGAATAATAAGTCAAGTCTAGAAGGATAAGAAACTGTTCCGTAAAATACAGCACATCTGATGGGTGCAAGATAGTTACAAGACTCTGCATCACAAAGTTGATGCCGATAAGTATTCCTTCAATTAGTTCCTGCCAATTGAACTTTCACACACAAGGTCTTCACTGGAACAAACATTGGAATCTAAAAAAAAAACTCCAATTTCTGCATCTGCATTCTGTCAATTTGCAAAGGACATACCGACACTTGACTCCAAGAAAAGAAAAACACATTACCTCAGCAGTTGCACTGAAATCAAAATCCAGCTAAGCAGTAAAAATATAAAGTGCAACATTTGAAGGCAAAAAAAAAAACACAAAATCCTAAAACAACAACTTTTTGTTTTTTTCTTCAAAAAATCATCACAGAAAGGACCCCCAAAGCAACACATACCATATTATACCCAAGAACAACAACAAATGTACACTCAGGACTCGCAGAGAATTCCTTAAGTCGAGGGTATTTCTATTCCCATCATTTTGGCAATATCGCCAAGGAAGCTCTGCTCTCTAAAGCTCAATCAAGCGTTTTATTCATGTATTTGCAGACACATTAAATGTGCATAGCAAATCGGTAAACATTAGCTTTGCTTATGCTCGAAGGCGAAAAGGATTTGCCAGCGATATAATCGTATTCCTTCTTTCCCAGCTATGTTTATATGGCAGGATATATGTCGATGTATAAGTCATCTTCTCTCTGATTTGACTGCAAGGACGGTATGGTCTTGGTTGGCGATATATTCTTGCAGTGAATATGCACTTGAACATATTCAATCGAAGAACAGAGTCACCCCGGAGGGCTTCAAATGAAATAGGCCCAACTGGAATAATTGCCCGGAAAGTGGTTTTTCTATTTTTAATATCTCCAGAGTTTAACATCCTTAAATTTTCGTAACACTATGAAAGGAAAGTACTTTCTGAAAGCAAAAAGTTCTTTGAAAGCAAAACTTTCATAGTGTGACGACCTGAAAAGTACTTTCTTGAAAACTATTTCTGAAAGCGATTTGCTTGCCGGAAAACGTTTTCACAAAAAATACGTTCAAGGTGTGATTAGTTCATGAAAGTGTTTTTAAGAAGGCAAATCATATTCTGAAAACGATTTTCACTTTCAGAAACTGTATGTGAAAGTTTTTTGCTTTCTTGAAAGCGAACGTAAGATTTTCATTCTAATTGGGTCCTCTGTCCCGGCCAAACAAACAATGCATCAACAAATCACTTGCAACAAGCATTTGCAGAAAATATTCTACAGCCAAAGTTTTACACATATAAAGTACTGCAAACATTTGGAACAGTATTTGTTATTGCTGGTCAGGAAATGCGAAACACTTATAATTATGACCATGTGCATGGTGTTTCAGTGTCACATCTAATCTCTCCTCTACGCGGATAGGCACAACTAATGGTGTATTTTGTTTTTCAACAAACGGCCGTACTTTGTCCGCAAAAAATTGAATTGGTCCTCTGAAATATGAGCAAAATTACGGAACAACTCGTCTTCTCTGTGCGCAAATCTCTCATGAGTGTTGCGGGGTACTAATTTTTACTATCGTATTCAATTAGCCGCATCACATGCTGCGAAATCCGTGAGATGATTTCCATAGCCGTTAACTCATGGAAATCCAACAATTCTTACTCGCAAAAAATTTCCTTCAGAGAAGTGCATTTTGCAGCTACCTTAGATCAACAATAAATTAAACTAGGCCCAGATTGGTAGATCCACACCCGTTTACACAAAACACTTTCAGAAAGCGCTTTCAGAAAACATTTTCGCTTTCATAGCGAAAGTAAAAAGACGTTTTCAGAAAGTATTTTCCTTTCATAGTGTGACTGCAGTCTGAAAGTACTTTCAAAAAATTTTAAAATAGGAATTTTCGAAACGCTTTCTGAAAGTACTTTCATTTCATTGTGCGACGACAGGATATATATATATATTTTTTTTTTTCGAAACCTTTTTCAATGTTTTCAATTTTTGTAATGCACAACTACTTCGATTTCATATTAAGAGCGCCCACTAGTCAGTTTGAGGAAGAATCCACTCCTGTTTCTTTTGATTTTCTGCTTTTTGAAAAAGGATTTACAAATGGAGTCTATTCCTTTGGATAAGGATAGAATCTGTGCTACTGACTCAGCCGACCGTGCATGAATACATACGTAAACGTGTTTATATGCATCGAGCACAAACAACAGCGCAGCACAAGCAGCATCCGGATCCACCTAAACATCCATATATGCACCTACCACCCCATCATCATTTCTCTCAATCACTGCATCCCAATAAAGGATTATAAATATCCTGCAGAAATAGATTTAAAATATATCGATGCCAATGTTCCTGATGTTAGAATTGGTTCTTTTTTTTTCTGGAAATTCACTTTCTTGAATGTCAAGCTGTCGGGGATGTGTTTTAGCCTCTCTACCGCTTTCGAATGAAGTCGTGTTGTAATCATCTGTCATATATTCAGATCCGTTCCAAGGACGAACTAGAATTCCCGAGAATTGGTTAAAGCAATTTTAATAATTCATATCACACATGCAGTTGCTGGTCGGAAGCTGGAAAGCCCTTTTTCGAAATAGGTAGATTGTTGGCTTATACTATCTGTCTTTGCAGCACTCTAGACTCCAGAGCTGCTGATATTATGAGGTCCAAGAGAACACACATCCGGATTGATGGGATTAATTAGAAAGACAAACATATCCTTGTCCGAACCGATTGAACTTAAAAATTCTTGCATACATCTGTAGGCTGTGGGTCGATGGTTTCTGGGTGTGATGATGATCTTTGATGATACAGTTCCTCTTCCTTGTAATCTAACTTACTCTTGATGAAAGATGAACTAAGGATAGATATGAGTTTTTTTCTGAAAATTGTTGGGTTTGTTAGGATTTTCCGGAAAACCTTTCTTATTTTACGAAACCGACATCCAGGATGTACAAGTGGACAAAATAAATTCATTAATAAATTCATGTGAATCAATTATTTATATTGAAACCCATTTCATTGGATTTCCAAGAATCGAATGTGATGTTAGGCTTGGATCTGTTTAAAGTCCAGCCGAACAACAACAAATTGTTGAAATTAAAATGAAAATACCTCTTTCTACATTAGACTAGGAAAGCCTTCTTCGGGTTGTACTGCCTCCTTGAACGTATATGGTACACTAAGCATAAGCATGATACACAGAAATGCAAGGTATTCTGAATAGACGCATAGAAATTGCCATCTTGGTACTTTATGTCGTCAAAATCATTTGTTATTATTATTTTATTTATTGAGAGAAGTTTATATCTTAAAATTTAATTGATTTCTTGTATGATTGTAAAAACTATTAACATAAAAAACAGTAAAAAAAAAACAGCAAATTAATAAATTTATTTACACTCTTTAAGACCAAAAATCAGATGATAGTGACGTCACATGCAAAATCAGCCAAAGTCAGCATACCGTATATTTCTGTTAACTTCAGAAAAAATCAGAAAAACTCTCCATTCTGGATTTTTCCACATCTGACGACAGTTCGACTTGGAAAGATGCAGATAAGCTTACAAAGATAAAATAAGAGGCTGAAGAACACTGCTGAGCTCTAGGTATAAGCTAAGAATATGAGACAAATATTGGCTGGGTAGCACGTACTTGCTCTTATGTGCATTATTACATTGGAAGGCAAAATCTTGGACAAAGACAAGTAACATTTACGTTGAAAGTAACACAGTTTAAACTTATAGAAAGTATTAAAAACCACAATACTTAACGGTTTTTAGTAAAAATGAAGTACGCCACCATACGTCTTAAATAACAAAGAATTTATGAAAAAAGTATTTCGAAAAATGTAGCACGGATTTTGATAAAATCCTGTTTTTTATTTTTAGTTTTTTTGAAAAAAATGTTATTTTTAAATGTTGGTATGCAGTTCTTAGAGTTTATTAATATATATATATGTGAATATAAAATTTCAATTCAATTTCAATATTTGTTCAATATTGATTAAAAAAAAAATCAAAAATTTATATTAATTTGAAAAAAAAGTTATTCAAAATTTTGATATGCAGAATTAATTTGGCTATCTAGATCTTTTCAAATATAAAATTTGCGAGAAATCCATAGAGCCGTTACCGAGAAAGCCAAAAATTAAAAAAACCGTTATATGAAAGGTCTAGTTAATAGACTTTTCCCGTATATGTAACACTGATCAAATGATAGCCAATACCAACAGAAAAATTCTCAAAATATTTTATCAAAATCGTTGGAGCCGTTTTCGAGAAAAATAAGCTTTTCCTAAACGGTCGTATGGCAAGTACCGTTATTCTAAGCCCTAAAAACAAAATTTTAATTTCCCCTCTGAAGAATGCCAAAAGATACACACATACCAAATTTGAACGCAATCGCTTAACCCGTTTAGGCTACACATCGATATACACCCGGACAGACAGACAGACAGACAGACAGACGGACATTTTTTATCAATGACTTTTTTTAGACTTCTCCATGATCGTAATGTCATGTTTGATTGTTATCTCAATTTTTTTTATATTCACGAATCCTAAACTTGCCATATAGTCCCTATAATCAATCGCAAGTAAAAAATGGACACGACTGGGTCGCACGTACTTGCTTTCATGCCTAATAACATTGGAAAGCAAGGGCAGAAACAAGTAATATTTGCGTTGAAAATAACACACTTTGAACTTATAAAAAGTATTAAAAACCACTACTTAAAGGTTTTTAGTAAAAATGAAGTATGCCATCACACGTCTTAAATAAAAAGGAATTTATGAAAAATGTATTTAGAATATTGTAGGACCGGTTTTGATAAAATCCTGTTTTTTTATTATTAGTTTTTTGAAAAAAAAAAAATATTTTTTTTTAATTCTGGTATACAGGTTTTTAAAATTTACTAAAATACATGGCATTATAAAATTTTAAATTATTTTGTTTGGTTAATTTTAAAAATATAGATTTTCCAAAAAAAAAAAAAATCAAAAATTAATTTTAATTAGAAAAAAAGTTATTCAAAATGTTGGTATGCAGAATTAATTCGGCTACCTAGATCTTTTCAAATTTAAAATTTGACAGAAATCCATAAAGCCGTAACCAAGAAAGCCACAAAATAAAAAAATCTTTATATGGAAGGTCCCGTTAATAGACTTTTCCCGTATATGTGGTTCTAATCAAATGATATCCAATACCAACAAAAAATTCTCAAAAATTTTCATTAAACTCGTTGGAGCCGTTTTCGAGAAAAATAAGCTTTTTCTAAACAGTCATATGGCAGGTACCGTTAATTTTAGGCTAAAAATAAAAATTCAATTTCAACTCGCTTAAGCCGTAAAGGCTGCAGCTCGTTATACATACTGATGGACAGACAGACAGACAAAAAGACAGACAGACATTTTTTTCCACTAATTTTTTTAGACTTCTCTATGATCGTAATGTCATGTTTGATTGTTATCTCAATTTTTTTTATATTCACGAATCCTAAACTTGCCTTATAGTCTATAATCTTCGTTAATAACCCCGACCGCTTAGGTCACGCTGGATTCGGAGCGAGCTCTTTTCGCTCAGGCCCCTCTCTGTGCCCCACTCGGGGTTAAAATAGAAAAACACCTATTATAAAGAGGTCTTCGTCTTCTCTTGAAAGTGAATTTTGGGATAAGTATGAGTAAAACACGTAACCATAAGTTAAGCATCTCCCACAGGAACCGTCCATTTTTCTTGAATAAAAAGTTAAAAAGTAACCTTTGTTTCAATGCAGCACATTATCCATCTACCTACCAAAGTTCATCCAAATCCGTTAAGCCGTTAAGGCTTGATTGGGGAACAAACATCCAAACATACAAACATTCACGAAAAATTCTTACTTCTTTTTGGTCAAGCAAAAAATTTGATTCTATCAATAACGGAGTTGCATGAGCTTTTGACTTGTTTGTGCTTCTTACTTCTTTTAGCCTGATATCTTTTTTACACTCAGACTTAAATCAAGCCTTTTCTTTTCTTTACTCTGTTAGGAATAAAATCAAAACACGCATCCCTATAGAAAAATCAAATTTGTGATCATTTTAACACTGGCATCTGGCATAAAAGTCACTATCTAAGATCAGTTAAAGTTACGCAAGATTGTGTTCACGCCAATCCAATCCAGCTAATCCAGTGGGTTTCTTCATTTTGCCAAATGGTACTGGTAGTAAGTTTCCACTGGATGAGTGGTGAATGAGAAATTTGCTGAATGGTCAGAAGGATCCTGTTCTCTCCAGAATAGTTTAGCATTTTACATATGTATAATAAAAACTAGATTAGGCCATATGAGAAGCTACCTTAACGGTATACTTATCAGAGTGAGAAGTAAGAAACAAGTCAAGAGTATGGACGGCTGGCCCAGAAACATCAGGTATTCAAATTGGCTCATCGATCAGCCTATCTTCCATTGGGTGCTGTCTGGCTAGAAAAACGGAGACAGCTTGAGTTGTGAAATTCAATCGGCCCCAATAACGATTCCAGTGGGAAACAATTCTCGAAATTGATTGTCACAGCGCATCAAACTTGTTAATAGCCCGTACTTCTTCCAAAACTACGTTATTGCGGTCATCATCTAAAGCTGCATCAGAGTCAATGAAAATTCTACTTCTGGAAAGTCGGGGGTTAAGTTAAGCATTAGTTGCACCCCCAATCCTTACGCAAGTAACTGATTAACTTAACATCCTTCCAATTCACCTAAACAGTGAAAACCAATTATATCCTTTTGGGCAACCACCGAAAAACGAATAAAAGTATCTTACGCTGCTTTTATTGGCTAATATTTCCATCTTTCTTAATTCCCATCTCGAAATGAAAAGATACACCAAAAATGGACGAAATAAGCTTAAATCATTGTTGTATTATCCTTCATCCTTTAGCTTAATGATGATTATAATGAGGCTACTTTGTTGCTACACAAAAGCATCCCATTAGTTGTAGGTAGAAAGGTTGCACCCGTTCGTTTTTTTTTATTCAACTTTTAAAATATTGTTTTGCTGGATGAATTGTATTGTATTGTTGCTATCCTTTTGACCATTATGTAGTGTTAATTAGAACAGGTTTTTTTAAGAGTTTAACATTTTACTTAGCCGGATTATTTTTTGGCATAAGTAAATGAAAGGAAATAAATTAAAAGAAAAAAATTAATGGAATGAAAAAGGAGCAATGAGTCCTTATGATTTGGTTGCATCTTTTGATTTATGACTTGCAATGACCTTTTTGGTGAATATCTAGGTTTTCAGGCCATTTATTAAGGATATATAAATTGATTGCTATTTTTGAAGAAACTGAGCCATGGACTGAGCAATAGTGTTTGAAATATCTCGTCTTTTCAGTGGACATTAGATTTGTCCATTATCTAAAAATCCACGAATAAAATGAAATCCTGTTAAAATTCCATCCTGAATTTTTAACCAAACCAAGTAAATCAAAGCCAAACTTTTCATCGAGATTGAGTTAATCCTTTCTCCCAAGTTCATTTCATATCCATGATAATCTCATTTCTGGTCAATTTTAAAAAAATTGAAGAAAGGACCTTTGAAACCTTTACTGTTATGTCTCTGTGAAAATATAAACTTATAGCCATAGCGCTATTTACCCTCAAAGTTTTTCTTTCATCCTCCCTAAGGGCTATGACTTAACATGAATAAAAAAAATAAAATAAAACACCTTTTTGGTTTTTTTTTTTTTTTTTGTACTTTGGTAAAACTTTTATTTTGTCAATGTCATATCCATTTGCCCCCGATAGATGAAAAAGTTGAAAAAGCAAATAACCTTTGTGTATGAGTTTAAGACTTGTAAGCTGGAACCTTAGCCTCTGGGGAAAGGTGACTAAATTCACCTCCTCACAGTCCTCAGATCGATTTTGTTTATCTTTTGTGGCAGCTAAGTGGCAAATTCTCTATCTGATTGATTTGTTGCCATTTGTGTTTCGTGTCAAACGAAAAGGACTTTCTTCAGAGTTTCATGATGATGGTCTTGAGATTGGTATTGAATTTTTTTTTTCATTTAGATAAGTTTTGGTATAGTTTGTTTGACTAGAAATATTTGGAATGGGAAAGTTGTGCTAAAGAAATCTACTTATACGCAAATAAAATGAAAAGTTTTGCAATTGTGTAATGGTTTGCACATAAGGAAGTGTCGGTGTTAGATTGAGATAATGTGTTTTCTGGGAGCAATGAATTTAAGACATATCAACTGCTTGATTGAAGACCTCTTATTTATATTTGGTTGAGATTGTGGCCAAAACCATTGTAGATCATTCGTTAACGTTTAACTTGACTGCGGTTTAAGGGCATTGTCATCTCACGTGGAGGTGATGTGAACTGATCACCGGGATTGTGATGTGAGTCCTAGTGATTGACCCTAGTAAACTTTTTTTTGTCGAGTTTTCTTCTGGTGTATGCGAATAAGCCACAAACCACAACTGCCCTCAAAGGCAACATAAATGCCATCGGTCAAATTTAGACTGATTGAAGCACAACCATTCCACTGGTGATCTGATGGCATATCTCACCAAACAGTGTAACAAATGTTTACATCGCTTTAGTGAAAGTAAGATTATTGCTCTTGATATCTCCACGGCATTTGATAGAGTTTGGCATGAAGCTCTCTTATCGAAAATGCGTGCTTTTTGGATCGATGATACTCTTGTTCGTTGGATTAGAAGCTATCTTCTGGACCGTTCAAGTCTGATTCCCACAAAATAAATGCTGATGTGCCCCCAGGGCTCTATTCTGTCTCCGACTCTTTTCATCATTTTTATAAAGTCTTGCTGACGAGTCTACCCTCAGCTTTTCATATACCTTTGATAAATTCACGTCCTTCGCCTTCGGATGTACAATCGCAACGATCCATAAATGGCACTTACATCGAAGAAACTGGCATGTGTGTCAACGACGACCTCCGTTGAGCCGATCAAATATTTGAGATCGCTAAGAATGCTGCTAAGTGCTTAGGTTTTCTGTATCGGTGTAGGAAATATTTTTTCCCTTCTGATCTGGCCACAATTTTAAAGCGTTTATACGCCCTAAGCTCGAGTACAACTCCCACCTCTGGGCAGTTGCTTCACAAACATCGCTTCACCTGTTTGATAGAATACAAAAAAGAGCGTTAAAACTAATAGGAAATTGAACTGCCACTAAAACAATTGCCCTTCTCGAACACCGACGCAATGTTTCATGTCTTTCCTTATATTATCGTTTCTTTTATAAAAAATGTTCACTCGAACTAGCCAGCTGCATTCCTCCCCTTAAAAGTATACCAGAAGTTTATCGCTACTTGTGTTTCGATTTGGAAGTCATATGTTTCGTTTTTTTGCTATGGTTATCAGCTGTTGATCAGCTATCTTTTTACACGTATTACAACAACAATGCGCTACTTCGATTTCGAACCTATGAGATACCGAACGTACCCAATATTATTCTTTATTCTTAAACACTTTTTACTTTATCTCATTTCAACCACTTTTTATAATTTATTATAGCTTCAACGCATATAAATCAACTTTGTCCCCTAGAGCCACTTATCCGTTCATTTTTAAAAATGGGCAAAATTCTCGAAATTTCCCTTTTAATACCTTTCCACTAGTACTTTTCCATTGGAGGGGGAATTCTTAAACATACATTAAAATTTCCAGCACATTCTAGTACTTTCAGTTCATATCAGTGCTTTCGTTAAAATGACTGTGATTGACGAGGTTCGATGGGTGAATTCAGTGATAACTGCACGTCTTTTTTCGCCAAGGTAAGGTGGTAACACAATGCATCCTCAGAAAATCGTCACATTTTGTCGTCGAAACACGATACCAAATAAGTTTGATCGTAAATGAAATGAGAAATTTAAGAATCCAAAATGTTTGTTCTTTTTGTTTCGTTGATAGAGCAACCTCAGACCTGCCGCTTATATTCGTTATAAAAAGAGAAATTATTAAAGAGAACACTTGTGTATCTTGTAAACATAATTTCATGAAGATATCTTTAAGAAGAGCGGTGCGTTTTCTTCTCGTTAACGAACAATTTTTCGAAAACTTTCATAGATATTTCATTAGAGAATTGTCCGTCCGCGAGGTAGCGTCTGCAAAGAAAAAAAATGGAAATAAACTGATTATTAAATCTGCATTATAATTATCTCTTTTAATTGTAAATCTCAAGATTAAATGTAGGTTTTAATTTTATTTTTTGATAAAATTCGAAAGAATAAGTTTTAAGATTCTCCATTTACAAGCCTGCAGGACTTTTTACTTTTTCCAGATAAATTCCTTTAATTCAAAATCAAAATTATTCCACTTACTCAGCAATCAATCCGATTAACAAACATAAAAGTTAAGTGCTCAACAAAGCGTTTTAACAGCAAATTAACAATGAAAACTTCTCCTCTTGTATGTGCATTCAGAAACTTCTCTTTCAGAACAAAAAACTTCATTTGATTTGATTCTGCATAGAAGTGGAATATTTTTTTTTTTTTTTGAAAACTTAGAAAATGGAAATTGAAATATCCTGCTGTGGGTGCATTTGCATTCATATACATATCTCAATACACAGGCACACATGGCGTTGGTTTCTCTTTACACACACACAAATATTTATTTCAATTTCATCTCTTCATACATGTTTCGTTTCGAATTCATTGATTCAGTGTTGTCTGGACCGATGAGTGCTTTTATTGCAGAAGTATAAGTGGGTTAGCTACACATCCGAGACTTTCAAGACTACATAAGGAGAATTGAGCCAGTTTCATTAAAATTCATATTTTAGAATACTATTTAGAAAATATGTCCAATTACATACCTTTGTAACTTAAATATGCCAATTCCAAAGAGTTAGCACTAAGTTAATCCCACAAATGTTTTCAGCTAAATTTGATCACACAATTAACTCAGAGTTAACTCATAAGATTAGCTGCGTTTACTCTGGGATAAAATGAAAAGAAAGAGCATATGTTTGACAGATGGAGAAATAGCCATACCGCAGATAAACTTAGAAAAAACGTTTTGTGATATTTTGGCCTGGGAAGCTTCTGGAAGCTTCCGTCTGGTTCTGGAACATTCTAAGCTTTCGGTACTAATTCGAGTCTCGAATTAGAACTTTAAGTTCGATTTAGTACTCAGTCAAAACATATTGCAAATATGTAGCATAATTATAGGGGCATGGTTGTTGTACACAATAAAGGTTGGTAGTTGTACACAATGAATCTCACAGATGTCGTTAATTTACAAACAAAGATGTATCCTCGGAATATCTAATCATTTTGTTGCCACATCACAGTATTATGGCATTTTGTTTTACGTCGTATGCATCGTCATCCCGTATCGTCAATGTCCACAGAAATTCTCCTTACCGGAAGGCTTTACGCACAGCATTAATGGTTTTTGTAATATAAAAAAATTAGTATGGTGGGCTAAAAACGGTACCTCCCATAGGACCGGTTTTTTTTCTTCGACTTTCTCGAAAAACTGGGGATGCAAATACTATCAAAATTGATATTTCAGAAGATGTAGGTAGCCTAAGTAATTTTGCATTAATTTTTTGTCGAAATCTTTTATTTTGTATTTTTAATAATTTTTTTTTAATTTTTTTTAATCAATGTTTTGAAAATGGGTAGATGATTTTTTTTTAATTTGTTTTTAAATGTACGTTATTTCTTAGGTTAAGTTTGTATTCTTGAATTATTATTTTTTTTTTTTTTTTTTAAAAGTAGTTAAAAAAACCGATACAACGATAGAGTAAACCCAGTTTTTTTTATTTAATTTTCTGGGTGAAAAATAAAACCCTTCATATATAAGATAATTTTAAGTTATTTTTAGGCCGAAACGCGATTAAAATTAAGTTAGAGATTAATTTAGAGCACCCGCATAGGGCCAGTAAGTTAATAAGTTTTAGCTAGTTTTAAGATTTTTGTCTAGCCTGTAAGTATAGTTATAAGCAAATATGAAAATAAGAATCAATTAAAAGTAAAAGTAAAAAGTAAGATGTTTGCTTCGGACCCGGAGGTCGTCAGTTCGATACTCAGGTTAAGAAGAAATTTTTCGAACTCCTAGCGCAAGCTAGAGCCGCCCATGAGTTTTAAATGAGAAAATAATTCTCGATCTACTGCGCCGAAAAAAAATTCTTTCCTATCTTTCTAATTCTTCTAACTAGTGTAGTGCAACGTCATGTTGCATCCTAGAAAGGCAATGTGCCTTACAGACACTTTGTTAAAAATATTGTTATTAAAAATAAAATTGACAGTGTTTTCTTATAATATTTTTCACTATAAAAATATCAGTGCTTTATTTTATTCTTGGGTTTTGGTTTTATATTTTGAGCTACGAAACAATATTTTTTGTACTTACTTATGTGGTTGACAGCCGTTATTTTGGTTGGAACTATAGGAAGACGTGTTTTTTGAAAAGAGATGTGGCCTCTTTCTAAATAGTGTGAGTTATCACATACACACAAGCATTAACACTGGGATGGAGTGCAGAAGACTGAAATCTCTCATGGGGCGCTAACTCAAATACTATTGTGTGAATACACACGCGCAAGAAAAAATTAATTTACGAAAGAGAACGGATGATTTATAGAAAGAAAGAAAAGGATGAAAAAAACGCAAACTTTCGATACTTTTATAATTTTCAAATATGAGTTTTGAATTAAAAATCATTTATCTTTCTCAAAACGTTCTACTTTTGACGAATATTTTTTTCTAATTTGCCGGCAAAGGAGGATGTAGTACAAATTCAAATAACAAAGAAAGTCTTAGTGTTTAGATTCCTACCGTTTTTCTATTGTCAAATTTTTGTGCATACCTACTTAATTTGTTTTTTTACAAAAGTAATTCTTTTTTTCATGTGTGTTTTATCAATTAAACTTACCTGTTATACAAAATCTGTAAGATATTAAATAAATAAATAAATATAAGTATGAACATTATCAAGTCACGAACGTACAAATGGATACAAAATATAAAGAAACATAACTACGGGCGCTCAACGTTTTGAAGCGCCTTACCGTAAAAAGAGAAAATGAATGCGCCCCTGATTTCAACTGTGTCATTTGACAGATAGGGAGTGAAGTTATCCATCGAAGTTGTACGTTTCTATTTTGAACAAATTTATTATTTTCATTGTTTAATAGCACAAAAAATCTATTTTAAAGATTTCTACTCTATTTATTAAATATATATTATATATTTAATATAGATATGTATATAAAACACCAATTTACATTGCTTTACGTTCTAAATACTACAATACTAACTTGTGAAAAGAAATGTTTTCATTCTTCTTTTGGTGAAAGAAATATTTGTTTAAAAAGAGTTGGTTGTGTGTAAAGTCGGTTTACGCACGATAATTTTACGTGATAGGAAAATATTGATAGCATCAATACAAACTCACACCCACAAACCCTCTCGTTTAATTCACACACACACACATCAATATCTACATCTACTTTCTACTTTAACAAAACTCCGCCTATTTTGTATTTCTTTTTCTCTTCTTGTATTTTTTGAATTTGAGTGGAATTACTTTGGGAATATGCGCCTGTTCTTTTTCATGTTCGCCTGGTGCTTGCGATCGATTTTGGTTGAAAGATCCACAGTATCGCAGCGTGCGACACTTTAATTATCAGCATGAGTCTTACCAGCATGAGTCATGTAATTTCGTATGTGTAGCATGTTATTAATTTACAAGACGTTATCACGTCAAAAACATTTCTGAAATATTTCCTTTTTTTTAAACATTTCAGAAATGTTTTTTTGTCTTTCAGAAACATTTCTGAAATGTTTATTTGTTTCCCATTTCTTACTTGCGATCATAGGGACTATAAGGCAAGTTTAGGATTCGTGAATATTAAAAAAATTGAGATAACAATTAAACATGACATTACGATCATAGAAAAGTCTAAAAATGGAGAAAAAATTTCTGTCTGCCTGTCTGTCTGTAGGTCTGTCTGTCTGTCTGTTGCCTGTCTGTCTGTCGGTCTGTCTGTCAGTATGTATAACGAGCTGCAGCCTAAACGGATTAAGCGATTATCTTCAAACTTGGTGTATGCGATTTTTTGTCATTCCCCAGAGGGGAAATTAAAATTTTATTTGTAGGCCTAAAAATAACGGTACCTGCCATATGACCGTTTAGAAAAATCTTATTTTTCTTGAAAACGATTTGGATGACAATTTTTGAGAATTTTTTTGTTGGTATTGGCCATTGTATATAAACTGCCTATGCAGTCTACTGCAGTCTATATACAATGGTATTGGCGATCATTTGATCAGAACCACATATACGGGAAATGTCTATTAACGGGACCTTTCATATAACGTTTTTTTTAATTTCTGGCTTTATCGGTAACGGCTCAATGGATTTCTGCCAAATTTTATATTAAAAAAAGATCTAGATAGCAAAATAAATTTTGCATATCAAAATTAACTATTTTTTTGTAATAAAAATTAATTTTTGAATTTTTTTTTGGAAAAATTTCCTCAGGGGGGAAATTAAAATTTTATTTTTAGGCCTAAAAATATATGACCGTTTAGGAAAATCTTATTTTTCTTGAAAACGGCTTCAACGATTTGGATGAACATTTTTGAGATTTTTTTTGTTGGTATCATCGATCATTTATTTGATCAGAACCACATATACGGGAAAAGTCTATTAACGGGACCTTTCATATAAAGGTTTTTTTTAATTTCTGGCTTTATCGGTAACGGCTCAATGGATTTCTGCCAAATTTTATATTTAAAAAGATCTAGATAGCAAAATTAATTTTGCATATCAAAATTTTGAATAACTATTTTTTTGTAATAAAAATTATTTTTTTTTTTTCGAAAAATCAATATTTTTTAAAACTAATCAAAAAATAGTATTTTAAATTTTATAATTGCATGTACATTAATAAACTCTAAAAAACTGCATACTAAAATTTCAAAATAAATTTTTTTTTCAAAAAAACTAAAAATAAAAAAAAAAGGATTTTATCAAAACCGGTCCTACAATTTTCGAAATACTTTTTCCAAAAATTCTTCTTCATTTAAGACGTGTATTGACGTATTTTATTTTTTCTAAAAACTGTTAAGTATTGTGTTAAAAATAGAGAAAGTTTTCCGTTCGGAAGGTGAAACAAAGAAACATTTCTAAGATGTTTTTTTAAATGTTTCTGAAATGTTTATAAAAATGTTTCTTTGGTTTGGATACACTTTTAAAAACGCCGTTTTTACTATGCAGCTCACATTGATTCTTGTTTTTTTCTTGAAATATTAAAATATGTTCACTAAATTACTTAATTTAACAAAAGGTATAATGTATTATATGATCGCAAATATTAATTACCCAAATTCGAATCTTTTTTTTTTTAATTTACCGCCTTGCCAAAATGAAAGGAAGAGCTAGAAATCTCACTTCAGGCATAGGTGATCAACCGCACTCACGTACACTGTGTGTATATTCATATACACAACACGTCTTTCTGTAGTTCTTATTCAATAGTTCGCGTATATTTAACTTTGACAGCGCTTCATACTACAGCTGCAGCTACACCATTTTGTTCAGCCAGTCAGTGCCAGCTTTAAGTATTAAGAAGCCTTAGAAAATGATTTTCCAGATATGAATTTAAAAAAGAGGGTAGTCGAGGCTGAGCGAAGTGTAATGGGGAATTTATGCTTGGATAGCGATACACTTTTAATTATGGGATTGCAATTTTTTTAACTGAGGGAATTTTTAAAAACAAATTTCTTTTAAGGTTTTTTTTTTTGTAAGTCGGTCTAGATTAGAATTCGCTTATTCACAATCCTTCAAAATATGAACAAGTTCTTTCTATCATGAATCGATAAATATGTATTTACAGAGTAGGCAACTGAAGAACCTATTTTACATATAGAAGTCTAACCCAATCCTTTTTTCAAAAGGGGGAGATCAAAATCAAGAGGTGATATATTATTAGGAACAAAAGTTTAATGGAAAGCGAAAATATTTGCCCTCCATTATGCCGATCCAAACTAATCCGATAATTGAGAGATAAAACAAACAATTTAACCCCTTCCCCGCTCTTGTTCCTCTATCGATTTCAACAATCCCACATCAACTACTATAGTAAGTCCTTATACCAATGAGCATCCTATATATCCTTGAAGAGGATAATGAAATTGACTATCCGACACATATTCATATAGTTTTTGGCATGTTTGAGTATTGATAGGAGTGTAGGTTTTGGAGATGAGAAAAACTTTCCATAGAATTGTTGATTCAAACGATAATGGTGGGTGGAACAGTGATGATGATGATGATGATGGAGGAGCTACTCCTATTCCTATCCAAGAACAAACATTTGAAATTCTATATGCTTTTGGATAAGATATCCTTTCAAATATATACTCTGCTGTCGTATGCACATATTCCATACTTCAATCATTGGATGGTGAACAAAAAAAATCCTTGGAAGAACTTTAATTGAATTTGAAATGGACATTTGCATGAAAGGATAGAGATGAAGTTGCGAAAATTAGGGTTTTCATGCAGTTCCGGGTGGCACAAGAGTAAATGCTATTTGACGTTTTTGTATCTCTATTGATTGGAGTATTTGATTGGTTTGTCTAATATAAGGAAAAGATCTACATTTGTACTTACATGTGGAATCTATTGGTAGATTCCAATTGTGTCAATAATGTCTGTCTTCACCCAAATTTCAGTCTGTCTGATTAAGCTTAATTATTACATCAAGAATAATGATAATAATAATTATTATTTATCTTGACTTTTTTTCATCACATTAAAAGTATTAAAAAAGATCAGACAGATTGCGGGTGCATGAACACGCCCGATTATAAATGAATGATTACAACTCGCTTTTTTTATCCCTAATGTTGCCGGCCTGCAAAAAGAGATGCAAATGCAATTGTGTTGCGTTTAGTATTCACGTGCACTCTGCTCAAATAAGTTGTGGTGTTTCATAGTCTCTTCGTATATTTATTGACTATTTTAATAAATCAAAGAAAAAAAATCCTAGTCCATTAGCTTAGGTCATTTGGACTACCTTCATCATTAACAAAAATTGTGTTTTCTTTTCTTTCTTCTAGGAATTTTTTTGTTAAAATAGGAAGCTGTAAGTCATCAATCAAACACATCAAGGCCGGAGTTGCACAAGGTTCAAAATTGGCACCTTTCCTTTTTAACTTGATGACATCCGATCAACCCATGCCAAAGGACTGCGAAAACCTACTCTTCGCTATGAGGACTCACTTACCTACGCCTCCTCAATATCTCCACTAACTGCAGTCCAAAGAGTCGAAAACCACATTAACAGACATTTCGAATACTACAGGAAATGGGGAATTCGACAGGCAAATCGGAACTAGTGTGGTTCAGAAGACCTGTCAACACATAGCCGTATTCGTTCTGCAGCAACCTGTACATGCGTGTCCTTGCAGTTCCCTGGTGGATCATCAATAGCAGCTAAAAGGAATGCAAAGTACCTTGGGATCAACTTTAATGAGCTATTTAAATTCAACCCGCACTCCCGGGCAGTGCTAAAGAAAGCCAACTATGTGTTCCATCGTGTACAACCATTACTGAGGAAAGAAATGGTTTAGGAAGTCAACGAAGATGTTAATTTACAAGCAATTACTGAGGCCAATTACAAGCTACAGTTTTCCTGCGTGGTTCACCATCTACAAGATAGCGATGAACCAACTCCAACTTTTCGAAAGAAAGATACTAAGGATGTGCACCGGACTTATCTTCAAAGCCATGGATATCCTAGAAGTAATCAATGACGACGCTGAATAAGTTTCTTTCTATGTTGACACGGGGTCAGTTTTCCAACGCGGCTAAACGCCAACTCTACACTCAAAGTGTCTAAGTGAAATGTCTAGCGATCGGTAGTGCTATGATTTTCTCTCTCGGTTTTTTCTTCAATTATCCAAGTAAACCAACTTATAATTTTATAAATCTCGCTTAAACTACAAATAAACGATTTATTAATTTCAATAATAACAAATAATAAAACTACAAATCTAACGAGTGTAATGGCTTCAGGAACACGTCAAAATGGCTCAAAACCATAGAAGAACTCTACTCCCGCCAAAAATAATGATGAGTTGTGGTTTCGTATCGACAGTCGACTCAATGCAGTTAACCAATGCAAAGTTTAACAGTTCAATTAAGACTCTCGAACAACGGATTATGCACAAAATAACCAACATCGAGTCTAATCTGGTCGTCGAGCTTAGCCAACTAAAGAATTATTGTTCTCAACTTGAGTCACGTTTTGATTTACTCGAACAAAATGATATTAATGCTGATGCCGTCCTTGTCGGTTTTCCTGACACTGAAAATGAAAACCTCCGCAACATATTCGATAACATCTGCAATGCTGTAAACATCGAGGCACCTACTCTTAAAACAGTCTTCAGAGTTCACCCTCCAAAATCTGCTGATAAGCGCTTTTCATATGACGGCAACATTATAATTAAACTCAATTCAATTTAATTCAAATTTTTATATTTTTCAAAATTAAAAAGATACAAAATTTTATTCTTAAAGAGTGACAAAGCATGGCTTAGTAAGCCGTCTGCCGGATAAAAATTAAATAAAAATTACAATAAAGAGAGAGAAAAATAAGTTATATTATAATACATAAGAGAAAAAAAAATAACAAAGTAAAAAATTTAATGTATAAAAACATAATACATAATTAAAGTATTAAAAAAAAAAAAAAAAAGAATATTCAAATTTAATTTTTAAAATTGATTTAACAAAAGGGACTTTTAGCTTAGTCAAAACAAAAATAAATGAATGAGCTTTTAGTTTAGCGAAAAGAAAAATTATTGAGCTTAATCTTTATAGATTGTTAAAGGAACTGCATATAATCTATATTATTTTAGATTTGAACCATTGGGTCTCAAAACATACTCAAATAATCATTTCGAAAATTGTGTCCATGTGAAATATAGCGTATAAGAGTCTTCCAACCAAGATCTCCGTTTAGAATGTTGACACATTCCTCCAACGAAAGAAAACTAGAGCAAAAATAAAGTCTTCGGATTTCCTGTAAAATTGGACAAAGCGCTAAGAAATGGAAAACATCTTCGTTTTGATCAAGATTACAAAGTGAGCAAATTGGGTTAAGATCTGTTCTGTGGGGCTAATAGTTCAAGTCAAGCAATTCAGTTCTAACCTTGAAAATCGTACTCATTTCTGACATTGTAAACTCTTGCCTAAAATAGTTGTTTTCACCTAGATTATGGTTGAGTTGCCTATATGTACTCCTGGAGGTTGATTCTCTCCCTCGTACAAGACACTTCTCATATATTGTATTATCTATTTTAGATATGCATTCGTACAACGAATTTTTCAGTGCTTCTACATTGTCCACTGTGAATGACATTGCAAATTGATGAGATCATAAGGATCCGCTTTTGTAGGTTTTGATTAGATCTCCTCATAACTCTTACAATGTAATTTGCATGAGCTTTTAAGTTTTTCAAAAATATTGGGGCTAAACCTGACTCAAGGTTAATGGCGTAATTGGCGGCGTTAGCAGGTAGCTTGAAAACTCGTTTGAAGAAAAACCTTTGTATGTTTTCCGTTTCTTCCAACTGCTCGTATCCGTACACCTCGTTTCCATAGTAAAGACAGCTACTAACCGTCGCGTTGAAAACTTTGAATTTTGATACTGGGTCCACAAAACTGTTGGCAAAAAACTGTGACCACATAGTATTTATTGCAGCTTTCGCCGCAACTATCTTAGCTTTAATATGAGCATGAATATTCATGTTATATGTCATTAAATACCCAAGATATTTGAATTCCCTTACAACTTCAATGATTTCACTATCCAGTCACATCTCCAAAGAGAACACCACCAGGGATATGGTTTTCGACATCGTTAATAATCAATGCAAAAATAAGTGGGCTTAAAACGCATCCTTGAGGAACGCCTGTTGCGCATTTAAAAACTCTTGATATCTTTGTACCATTCTGAACAACTGCGTTCATATTTTCGAGGAGTTTTTCATAAATTCTTATAAATTGGTTGATAACCCAATTGCTGCGAGCTTATAAAGCAAGGAATTTCTGTTAACTGTATCAAAAGCCGCTTTCAAGTCTACGAAAAAAGCGTATAAACATTTCCTTTTGTCAATAAAATGGCAAGCAATAGTACTGAGTACGAAAATTTGATTAATTGTTGAAAGGGTTTCCGAGCAAAGAAACCCGCTTGAGAACAGTTTATAATATTGTGTTCAACCCAGTTTATGAGTCTATTATAGAGTATTTGCGTAAAAACCTTCCTCAAAGAATTTTGCACAGCAATACCTCTATAGTTTTCGGGTAGATTACGGTCACCTTTTTTATAAATAGCTGAAATTCTAGAAAAATGAAAATTTTCAGGGATGGTCTCCTCGCAGAATATTTTATTTAGAAGTTCTAGGATATACTCCAAGAACTCAGGGGTAGCATGTTTATAAAATTCTGCAGGGATTCCATTAGAACCTGAAGCTTTGTTGTTTTTCATTTTATGTAGGACTGGAAAAAGTTCAACCATAGTTAAAATGGAGTCCAAATCCGGAATAATGACGTTTGGGTTAGCAAAACCTATTGTGTTAAGGTTAGGGTCAGGTAGAGGAAGAGCTTCAAAATAGGTCGCGAGTAAGTTCTCATCGATTGCATAAGAAATTCTATAACTTTGACCATTTAAAAAACGCATCGCTTTCCAAAACGATTTTGAATCCCTACAGTCCACAAGTTTAGAAGCAAACTTTTTAAAATACAATTCTTTCTTTAGTTTACATAGCCTTTTATAGTCTTGGTTGGACTGCACATATAATAATTTTTTGCACTCATCATCATACCACTCTGATTGAAAAGAAGCTAAATTATTTCGGGAAGATACAGTCGCAGATTTTCGCACCGCTGATAGAACTGAGTTTGTTACGTTTTCGATACTACCGGACGTCAGATTTGGCATTGTAACTAGCTCTTGATTAAGTTTTGTCTTGTATCTGTTTGCATTCCTATCTTTCCATTTGAGAGTTATAACACTATCAATGTCTTGAAGTCTATTTAAAAGGTTATCTGACTTGCAAGCAACTATTATGGGGAGATGAGGTGAAAAATTAGCCGGATAAATGAAGAAATCTTCAATTAAACTAAGCCATTCACCTTTAATAAGACAGTAGTCAATTACTGAGCAACCCTGACTCGAGACAAATGTATATATACCATTTAAATTCAATGATCGACATCACAAAAATCAGGTTTTAAAAGCCTGTTTGTTGCGTTATAGAACAACAAATTCAGGTTTGACTCTCAGAGACATAGGTGTTTGTGACTCTGATAAATTTATTTACCTCAACGAAAGCCTACCAAAGAGTAACAACGAGAAGCACTCAAAATGAAGAGACTAAAACATTTTTCGGCGGTACACACGTACAATGGACAGGTTTATTTGTAAAAAAACAGCGGGGGAAGATTCCATTCTCATTAAATGCAGCGACGATTTGAAGAAACTCACCACTCACAGAGAACACATTCATTGAAATCTAGAGGAAAGTCAACACAAATATCAACTTCAACATACTATTACTATCTCCTAATCTCTTAGTTTACCCTAATTTATAATTTTTTTTCTTTTGCAAATAATCTGCTTCTCTTTTTTTTCTCTTTATTTAAATTTTATTGATATTTTAATTGTTTTCCCCTTTCATTTTTGATTCCTGACCTTCTCAATCCTGTAAAGCACATAGAATCATTAGATTTACTTTAAATTGTACAACTTCAAAATAATGAGTGATGAATTGTTTTTGTCACGTCGTGGCGGTAGGGGTTGCACGGATAAATTAAAGATTCTTCTCAAAAGTAATGCTAAAATAATTCCAATTCCTAAAAACTCGTTATGTGATGAGTTCAGACCCATCTCAATACTTCCTTTCCTTTCAAAAGTCTGCGAACGCTTAATGCAAAAACAATTAAATGATTTTATTTCCCGCAACAATCTCTTGGTCGAAATTCAGTCAGGTTTTCGTTCGCACCATAGCTGCACCACCGCCTTTATTAGGGTAATTGAAGACATAAGGGTTGATCTCGACAGAGACGACGTAACATTCTTAATCCTTTTAGATTTCCCTAAAGCGTTAGACATGGTAAATCATTCTGTTCTTTTACATAAATTACGTCAAAAATTTAATTTATCTTCCATCGCTATTAAAATCATTTCATCGTTTCTTAGCCGTATCACAGTTCCTACCTATACAACAAGGAGTTCCCCAAGGATCAATTTTGTCCCCACTTCTTTTCTCGTTGTACATAAATGAAGTAGCGTTCATCATAACCCAGGCCTCCAAACACTTTTATGCCGACGATATTCAAATCTACAGAAGTTGTCCTTTAGGACTAATCGAATACTGCGCTTCCATTCTTAATCAAGAATTAAATAAGATATCCAATTGGGCTTTGAGTAACGGGTTGGTTCTCAATCCGAACAAATGTAAATGTCTAGTTAGTTCTAGAAAAGAGCTAGATTTGTCATATTTTCCCTCCATAATACTAAACGGAACTACGCTAGAATTTGTCAACACATGTAGAAACCTTGGAGTAGTATTCAACAGAACCTTGACTTGGAGTGATCATATTACTTCTTTAGTGGGTAAAGCTTATGGGACGCTAAGAACTTTATGGATTGCTCAGGAATATACGCCACTTCAAACAAGAATAGTAGTCGCGAAGACCATGGTGATACCACTTCTAACTTATGGGTGCGAAATATTTTATAACTGCGATGTAAACAGTAAAAATAAATTAATTAACAGCACTATACGCTATATTCATGGCTTAAGAAGGTATGATCATGTTTCACATTTGTAGCAGAGCCTCCTTAAAATATCGTTCAATAATTTCATCAAATTTTGTACACTGATCCTATTCTTTAAAATCCTAAAATCTCATCAACCCAATTATTCGTTTGAAAAACTCCGGTTTCCAGTGTCAAATAGATCAACATACATAAAATTACCTCGCTCTACATGTCTGACCTCCGAGAGGCAATTTTTTATAGCTGCTTATCGCCTCTGGAACTCACTCCCTTCTTATTTACGAGACACCAGTGATATCCATACATTTCAAAGTAATCTCAATACTTTCTTCTCAAATCAAAGCAACTAACTTCTTTCTAACCCCCTTCAAATCAAAACCATTGTATATAAACTGCTATAGTACTATCATGAGACGAGAAAAAATCTTTTTCCCTAGAGCCGCTTGGAGTGCTAGTGTAGGCATATTTTATTTGAGAAAGAGAGAAATAAGAGTATGTTTTTAAGTGTTATGCTCTGTGCTTACATTACTGCGCATGTGCAATGTGACTGTAAGCGAAGGAGAATGAAATAATTGAGTATATTATTTGACTCTTTTGATGGCTTTTGGTTGCCTGATGAACATGCATGTTGTTGGAAAATTGTGTGGTTTACCTACATTCTTGGTGAATTTTAAGAGGAAATCTCTTTGAATTATACAATTTTGTTGACTTATAAGCAATTTAAAAAAAGATGCTTAAGAAGGTGAGATGAATTAACTTGATGTTGATGATGTTGCTTACATTTTTTGTATATGCAATACATTTGTATATACATTGTTTTGTATATCATTGACGCCATTGATCAGACTTTTGAAGTGATTTGTATATAGACTTTTGTTAGGATTCATACACGATCCAACATTTTCGTTGCTTTTCGCCGGTATTGAACGCTGGATTATTCATACATACACATACTTACTTTATTGTCTGCTACTGTATTTTCTTATTAGCTATTAGCATTGCATATAAACTGAACAACTGTCCACATGTCTCCAGGATAGTACTATAGCAATTCATATACAATGCTTATTAGCAGTGTATTTCTTATAAGCAAGGCAGTTTATATACAATGCATACAATCGATCGAATGATGATCAGCTGGAAAATATCGTTTGAACATGCATACATAGAACTAACCAAACCTACTTCCGTGTAGTAATGTATATGCAATGTATACAATGCACAGCACAGCAACAGCAACCTACGCAAAAAAAAAAACAAAAACAAACATCGTTCATCTGCCTAAAGAATATACATCAGATATATTCATGTCAACATTGTATATGAACTGCATATCAACAAATTTTTTCTTAACCTTAAACTGTAAGGTAAGCAGCAATGTATATACATTCCTGCCTCTTTCATAAATTTCTCATTGAAATTTCGTATGAATCAAGGAAATCTCTTGAAATTTCCCATAGAACGTAGCTAAACCATATAAATTATCTACCTCTTTTATAAATTACTCACATATTACTTATGAATAAAGTAAAATTCAGCGAGTTTCTCTGAGAATTCTCTTTGTAAATGAACCGCCATTGTATATGAACTCTTTGTTCGCCTCTTCAATTTACCGAATAATCTTTTTCCCTAGAGCCGCTTGGAACGCCACCGTCCACCGGTCGTCATGATAGTACTATAGCAGTTTATATACAATGATCAAAATATAATAAACTTAATAAAATATCATCTTTAAAGCCAATTTTCCTCTAATAATTATATTTTATTACATTTTTCCTTTACACTGCTATACATACTACGAAATTTTCTCTTATTTTTTGTAATTTTTTTTTCTTTTCTCTCTTTATTTGTTAATTGTTACTTAATATGAATATTCACAAACTTTCACCCACCTAAAAGATGTAAGTAATCTTAATGTGTAAGTTCATAAGCAAATAAAATAAACTAAACTAAACTAAACTAATATTTAAATGCAAACGTGGTTTAAACACACAAAGCATTGTGAAGAAAATAGATGAACTACGTTATATTTTTGAGGGTAGCCTTATGGATGTTATCTGCATCTCCGAGACTTGGTTGAAACCAGATATGTGTAATGATTTGTTCAAATTAAATGGATATACTCTTTTTTGAAGTGACCATGTTTACAAGCTGCAATATACATTAAAAATAACTATAATTGCCGTGTATTTGAAAAGTCATCCGAAAGTAATATAGCGTAACGGATACAGTTTTTGGCACCCCTAAGGAATTTTGAGATCCAAACGCGTGTATATCCTGCTTTTATGGAATTTAAAATATGTCAAATATATCATATTCTAATTTGGAAAATACTGTTTTCAAAAATATTTTTTTATGTTTATTTTGTTTTTATAAAGATGGTAAAAATGGTAAATTAAAAACAGCTTACCAAAAATTACAATTATTGGCACCCGACCACAATCGTTGGCATCTTAATTATTTACAATTGGCACACTTAAAATCAAAGAAATTTGTATTTTTGTTAGCTTTTTTTTTTATTCACTGTAGCTAAATAGCTAATAGGCAGCTAATAAGACTAGATTTAGGCATTTAAGACTTTAGATCTTTTTTTGTGAACAAACTTTACAAGATACAACTATTGGCAGTCGTTCAGCAACTGTGGTAGAGTGTAGACTAAGTTGGCGACTATCACAGTGGAAATACATTTTTTTCAAGTGTTTATTTAATTAAATAAAGTAATTAAAGTAAATAATTAGTTTATTTGCCGAATAAGGCGAATAATTAAATTTTTTTTTTGCTATAAATATAGCCAAAATCAATTTGGCTTTCATAATCCATTAAAAAAAAGCTTGTTTAAAAGCTCCATTTGTAGTTCTTTGGGCAAGCCAGCCCAAAGGTATATGTTACAAAGAACCAAGCTATTTGTATATAAGCGAATAGCTCAGGTGGTAGAGTGGCCGATCGGTTAAAGGGTCTGTATCTGAAGCTAACCAGATGGGACATAAGTAAACCACTGGGATACGAGAAAGAACTGGTGATCGCTGGGCCACATGGACATCCACTGGCGAGTAAAAGTGTAGTAAAGTACCTTGGCATCTGGTTGGATCAGTATCTATATTTCAATCGACATGTAGAGGCTGCTCTGGCCAGGGCTAGGGGAGCTTTTGCCCTGACAGGACGGTTGTTTTATAGCAGCCGCCTTGATAGCAGGGTGAAAGTGATTTGCTACATGGCCCTAATCAGGCCGATGATTGCCTATGGATGCCCTGTGTGGTTCAACGTTGCACCATCTCAAATGGAAAAGATTCGGATGTTCGAGAGACAGTGCCTTCGCACTTGTCTCGGACTTTATACAAAACCAGAGTCGGAGTACAAACATTATTATTCCAACGAGGTTCTATATATAGTACTATAGCAATTCATATACAATGCTTATTAGCCGTCTATTTCTTATAAGCAAGGCAGTTTATATACAATGCATACAATCGATACAATGATGATCAGCTGGAAAATATCGTTTGAACATGCATACATACAACTAACCAAACCTACTTCCGTGTAGTAATGTATATGCAATGTATACAATGCACAGCACAGCAACAGCAACCTACGCAAAAAAAACAACAAAAACAAACATCGTTCATCTGCCTTAAGAATATACATCAGATATATTCATGTCAACATTGTATATGAACTGCATATCAACAAATTTTTTCTTAACCTTAAACTGTAAGGTCAGCAGCAATGTATATACATTCCTGCCTCTTTCATAAATTTCTCATTGAAATTTCGTATGAATCAAGGAAATCTCTTGAAATTTCCCATAGAACGTAGCTAAACCATATAAATTATCTACCTCTTTTATAAATTACTCACATATTACTTATGAATAAAGTACAATTCAGCGAGTTTCTCTGAGAATTCTCTTTGTAAATGAACCGCCATTGTATATGAACTCTTTGTTCGCCTCTTCAATTTACCGAATAATCTCTTTCCTTAGAGCCGCTTGGAACGCCACCGTCCACCGGTCGTCATGATAGTACTATAGCAGTTTATATACAATGATCAAAACTATGTAGCTTTCTTCGTCTATCTCTTTCACCCTGACACCTTTCTTTTTATTTCTTTTCATGATTTTTTATTTTATCTTATCTTACTCATTTTTAAATTAATATTTCTTTCAATTATAATAAACTTAATAAAATATCATCTAAAGCCAATTTTCCTCTAATAATTATATTTTATTACATTTTTCTCTTACATTGCTATACATACTACGAAATTTTCTCTTATTTTTTGTAATTTTTTTTTCTTTTCTCTCTTTATTTGTTTGTTAATTGTTACTTAATATGAATATTCACAAACTTTCACCCACCTAAAAGATGTAAATAATCTTAATGTGTAAGTTTATAAGCAAATAAAATAAACTAAACTAAACTAAACTAATATGTAAATGCAAACGTGGTTTAAACACACAAAGCATTGTGAAGAAAATAGATGAACTACGTTATATTTTTGAGGGTAGCCTTATGGATGTTATCTGCATCTCCGAGACTTGGTTGAAACCAGATATGTGTAATGATTTGTTCAAATTAAATGGATATACTCTTTTTTGAAGTGACCATGTTTACAAGCTGCAATATACATTAAAAATAACTATAATTGCCGTGTATTTGAAAAGTCATCCGAAAGTAATATAGCGTAACGGATACAGTTTTTGGCACCCCTAAGGAATTTTGAGATCCAAACGCGTGTATATCCTGCTTTTATGGAATTTAAAATATGTCAAATATACCATATTGTAATTTGGAAAATACTGTTTTCAAAAATATTTTTTTATGTTTATTTTGTTTTTATAAAGATGGTAAAAATGGTAAATTAAAAACAGCTTACCAAAAATTACAATTATTGGCACCCGACCACAATCGTTGGCATCTTAATTATTTACAATTGGCACACTTAAAATCAAAGAAATTTGTATTTTTGTTACCTTTTTTTTTATTCACTGTAGCTAAATAGCTAATAGGCAGCTAATAAGACTAGATTTAGGCATTTAAGACTTTAGATCTTTTTTTGTGAACAAACTTTACAAGATACAACTATTGGCAGTCGTTCAGCAACTGTGGTAGAGTGTAGACTAAGTTGGCGACTATCACAGTGGAAATACATTTTTTTCAAGTGTTTATTTAATTAAATAAAGTAATTAAAGTAAATAATTAGTTTATTTGCCAAAAGGCGAATAATTAAATTTGTTTTTTTGCTATAAATATAGCCAAAATCAATTTGGCTTTCATAATCCATTAAAAAAAAGCTTGTTTAAAAGCTCCATTTGTAGTTCTTTGGGCAAGCCAGCCCAAAGGTATATGTTACAAAGAACCAAGCTATTTGTATATAAGCGAATAGCTCAGGTGGTAGAGTGGCCGATCGGTTGAAGGGTCTGTATCTGAAGCTAACCAGATGGGACATAAGTAAACCACTGGGATACGAGAAAGAACTGGTGATCGCTGGGCCACATGGACATCCACTGGCGAGTAAAAGTGTAGTAAAGTACCTTGGCATCTGGTTGGACATGTAGAGGCTGCTCTGGCCAGGGCTAGGGGAGCTTTTGCCCTGACAAGACGGTTGTTTTATAGCAGCCGCCTTGATAGCAGGGTGAAAGTGATTTGCTACATGGCCCTAATCAGGCCGATGATTGCCTATGGATGCCCTGTGTGGTTCAACGTTGCACCATCTCTAATGGAAAAGATTCGGGTGTTCGAAAGACAGTGCCTTCGCGCTTGTCTCGGTCTTTATAGAACACCAGAGTCGGAGTACAAACATTATTATTCCAACGAGGTTCTATACAACGGGGCCAATACAAACAGGATAGATAATTTTTTTAATTAAGCTCATTCGCGGACACATTGCAAGGGCGATGACCTAAGCTAATGGACAAATCTTCGGGGCTTACTACCCCCAAGATGAATATTTTGAAAGCACACGTTCGAGTGGTTTTATCCCGCCCGAGCCTTTCCTATACCTTGATAGTCGAGGGCTGATTCAGGATAGATCGGCGGTTCCGTTGATCTACCACGTCGGCCGCAGAACAGTCGATAGGCGGCTCCTCTACGACCGAGAAATAGTCGCTGGGAGCGAAGCAGAGCGCCTCCGTTTCAGTAGGGCCGTGGCCGACCGAGATCGGAAGGAAGCCCTTGATCAGGTCCACCAATTCTGGTGGCTTAGTTAGAACTCGATATTTCCAGTCGACATAGATGAAATATCGCCTATGGCCGACTTACATATATCTATAGCATCTAAGTTAAGTAGGGCAGTTGTGGCGGCACCAAAAAAAAAAAAAATATATATATATAAAAAATTCAAAAAGCTTGCTGTGGCTGTTCTAGATTTAAGTATTTTAGTTTTATTTTAAGTTATTTTAAGTTTATCTTTAGTTTATTTTAAGTTAGTTTTTAAGTAGTTTAAGATAGATTAAGTTAAATAGATAAAAATAAACCAGTTTTTTTTTTAATTTTCTGGGAAAAAATAAAACCCGATATAGATAAGATAAATTTAAGTTATTTTTAGGCCGAAAGGCAATTAAATTAAGTTAAAGATTAATTTAGAGCGCCCGCATAGGGCCAGTAAGTTAATTAAGATGATAGTTTTAGCTAGTTTTAAGATTTTTGTCTAGCATTTAAGTAGATATAAGTAAAAGTAAAATAAAAATCATTTAAAAGTAAAGTAAAAAGTACAACTATTGGCACTAAAAAATGTACAACTATTGACAGTGCCAATAATTGTAGTTACATTGGATGTAATTAAATTCTATTTTTTTAATCCAATTATTGGCACCCATTTTATTAATAAAACAATAACTTTTTTTAACAAAATATAGTAAAAATCATCTTATTTAATACATTATTGAAGTAAATAAATAAAGTTTTCATTAAAAAAATATAAAAGGAAGTATAAAAAAATCATTTACAAAATTATAGGTCCTTAACCAAAACAAAGGTAATTTCGAAGTTTTTTTTTTCTACCGCGACGTGTTTTCACTTTCACTTATAAAACAGAGCTGAAAAGCAATGTCTCCAAAGTATGGACATAGAAATGTGAGAAAAATGTGCAAGATCGAAATAAAAACTATCTTGACTTATTGGGACCAAGGGTTACTGAGAAAATCACTATTGACTGATGGGGTGCCAATAGTTGGGTACAAAATTAAGGGTGCCAATAACTGTAAATAATTAGTTGATTACATTTGGATCGAAGTATCTCATGATAACAAAAAAGTTTTATTAGGTTCCATGTAAATGGCTCCGGACGTTGCCAATTATAGGTTAGTTGAATGTGTTTTAGAAGACTTAACTGCAGCTTGTTCAAATATCGTTGTATGTGGTGATTTAAACTTAAACTTACTAAGAAATCAAAATCCGCTATTTTATAACATGGTTAAATCACTAAATATGAAATTTGCCAACACAAGCAATCCTACTCACTTCATGCCCAACAAAACTTCCTCTCTCTTGGATGTTTTTCTTGTTTCTCGATCAGATATAATTAATGGCTATGATCAGATTCCTGTCCCAGCATTTTCGCATCATCATTTGATTTTTGTTGACTTAAGATCTCTTCCCAACTGATGCACAAGAAAATACTTTTACCTATTGGCACTTTCAGTCAATTAATATTGATTGTCTCTTTAGCGAATTTTCAAACCTAGATTGGTCACCCGTGTATCTGACTTCCGATGTGATAAGCAAGTGAAGGCTCTTTAAGATAATTTATGCTTTCTTTACGACAGACACGTTTCACTTCGAACTAAAACTGTTAAAATAAAAGTCATGTCCTGGTTTCTCAAGAAGTGATAAGTTTAATACAAATAAAATAAAAGGCACGACTGGGTCGCACGTACTTGCTCTTATGTGCTAATCCTTTTTAAGTGCAGGCGTCTTTTTGACAAAGATTTTATTTTAATATTTTTTGTATGACGTGCAACTTCCTTAGAATCGTTTTGGGGTGAAGCTCGAACGAACATGCGTCACGACAAAGGGATAAACACATAAATATATAGGATTGTTAGCTTTTGCAGTTTTTTAGTGTAGTATTATCTTTCCACTTGCTGCTTACTGTTTATAATATAATTTGCTAATAGAAAGATACAAAGGACTTTTTTCAGTTAAATTTTCATTTTGGTATGGAAACATTTGAACAACTGGCATAAAGATTCGTCGGAATCAGCAGTATGGCAATAATGCTAGGTAAAGGGACCTTTATACGTCCCAATATGGGACCAATGGAATTTATAAAGGATTTAGGTACCTATAATAAGGTTGGAAGGAAGGTAGGTACTAAAATTAAGATACGTGTTCCAACTACTGTTAAGCCAGTAGGTATAGAGACAATATTAAAAGTTAACACAGTGGTTTTGTTTATTTATAGGAAGGTGTAAACTTTTGTTTTCTCGATTGAAATTTTTGCATTCAGTAGTAATCGAATAGTTTTTTTTATTTGTTAGTTGTTTTTGTGTGTTTATCAAAGGCTTCCTTATTTATTCTGTGCTTTTATGATGATGAAAAATACTTTAAAATACGTAAGTATGTATGTAATGTAGGTTGTCACTTTCTTTTATTTGACTAATGGCTTGGCTAGGGCTTAGCCGAGCAATATGAAATAAAATGTTGGGGAAAAAAATTTATGAATTCAAAAAAACACTACTCATAACGTTTTTTGGAAAAAATGTTGTAAGCCATCTTATTAATTTTGCTGTTTTCTATTTTATGAATTTTTCATTTCAAAATCGTTCGACCAGTTTTTTCAAAAAAATGTTTTTTTTGAAAAACTTTTCGAAAACATATTTTAAAATTTTTTTTAGTATGTCAATTTTAAGAAATCTATAGTTTATACTAGGAGAAAAATTAAAAAAAAAATCTATAGATCCGTTTTCAAAATATTCAAAAAACAAAATATTTTTTTAAAAAAATTATTAAAATTTAAAAAAAAATGTTTTTAAAAATTTTGATAAGCAATATTATTTAAATCATAAAACACTACATATTTTGAAAATGTCATCAAAATCCGTCAATTAGTTAACGAGAAAGTCTGATTTTAAAAAACCGGTCATATGGGAGGTACCGTTATAAAACTTTTTCTGAAAAATCCATTAAAATTAAAAGATAGATTTTGCACAGAAAACATCATTCTGAAAGTTTAATCAAAATCGTAGGAGCCGTTTTCGTGAAAAATAAGTTTTTTAATAAAAGTTATATGGCAGGTACCGTTAGTTTTGAAGCTAGAATGCCAATTCCAAAAACTGTCGGGTAGAGCACTCTAAAAATACTGTATACCAAGTTTGAATCAAATCGGCCCAACCGTTTAGGCTGTAGATATCGATACGGACAGACAGACAGACAGACAGACAGACAGACAGACAGACAGACAGACAGACGGACGGAATTTCCGGACCCACTTTTTTTGACTTCTCTATCATCGTAATATCATGTTTGATTGTTAGAATTTTTTTTTTTTTTTACGAATGCATAACTTGCCTTATAGTCCCTATAATCGCAAGTAAAATGGGCACGACTGGGTCGCACGTACTTGCTCTTATGTGCCTAATTACATGAAAGCAAGATCTTTGGCAGAAACAAGTAACATTTGCGTTGAAAATAACACAGTTTGAACTTATAAAAAGTATTAAAAACCAAAATACTTAACGGTCTTTAGTAAAAATGAAATATACCATCACACGTCTTAAATAACAAGGAATTTATGTATTTCGAAAATTGTAGGACCGGTTTTAATAAAATCTTGTTTTTTATTTTTTTAGTTTTTTGAAAAAAATTATATTTTAAAGTGTGGTATGCAGTTCTTAAGAATTTATTAAAAAACATGTGATTATAAAATTAAAAATAATTTTTTGATAAGTTTTCAAAATATTGATTTTTGAAAAAAAAAATTCAAAAATTAATTTTAATTAGAAAAAAATAAGTTTTTATACAATTTGACATGCAAAATTAATTGGGCTATCTAGATCTTCCTAAATATAAAATTTGATAGAAATCCAAAGAGCCATAACCGAGAAAGCCAAAAATTAAAAAAAAAACCGTTATATTAAAGGTCCTGTTAATAGACTTTTCCCGTATATGTGGTACTATTCAAATGATAGCCAATACCAACAAAAAAATTCTCAAAAATTTTGATTAAAATCGTTGGAGCCGGTTTCGAGAAAAATAAGATTTTCCTAAACGGTCATGTGGCGGGTACCGTTATTTTTAGGGCTAAAAATAAAAATTCAATTTCCATCTGGGGAATGCCAAAAGAATCACACACACCAGGTTTGAAGACAATCGCTTAAGCCGTTTAGGCTGCAGCTCGTTATACATACTGACAGACAGACAAACAGACAGACAGACTGACAGACAGACAGACAGACATTTTTTCCCGATCACTTTTTTAGACTTCTCTATGATCGTAATGTAATGTAAAAAGAGACACATCATATGCCCGATGGAGAAGATTCAAATGCCCGGCTATGTAAGTGGAATTTAAGCAAATCAGCAACAAAGTTTTCTCTTTAATTAAAAGAAACAAAAGAATTCATTATGAAAATAAATTCAATCGAGCTCTTCATTTTGGAAAAATATCCGTGAAGTGGGAATAAATCTAAAAAAAAAAAAATCTATTATTAATTTGAGTTGCAATGACCTTGACAACTTAAATGCAAAATTTATAAGTTCTGTATGCAACAACGATTCAAACTAAAGCAATCATATTGATGTTCATATGACAAATTCTTTTTCGTTTAGTTGTGTCGATGAAGTTGCTGTAGGACTCGATGGAATTAGCCCAGTTTTTGTGAAAATTCTTCTTCCCGTTCTCTTAAGATTAGTTACACATATTTTCAATACGTGTATTACTACAAGCAACTTTCCAGATGCCTGGAAGACTGCAAAAATTCTACCAATTCTAAAAAATCATCCTCAAATGTTCGGGAGCTTAGACCAATTGCAATCTTGCCTTTTCTGAGTAAGGTCTTTGAAATATTAATTAGCAAGCAAATGAAACAATTTCTAATAGTCAATAATTTAACAACTGAATATCAAGCAGGGTTCAGAAGACAACACAAGATATTCGTTATGGGATAGATAATGATATGATGGCACTCATTGTATTTCTTGATTTTTCAAAAGCTTTTGATTCTACGACCACAAAATTTTTTTTCAGAAACTTGCTTGTTAATTTGGCTTTGAAGGGTCTGGGTGTGGAATATGGTGGCATCATATCTTGAAAATCGTGCTCAAGCAGTATTTTGCGAAAATAAATGTTCATCTACCTTACGTATTAGAACGGGTGTTCCTCAAGGGTCTGTTTTGGGGCCATTATTATTTACACTGTTTATCAATGATATTTCTTAGCCCATACAAACCTGTAAGCATCATATCAAAAGCTCTTCTTGTAAACCGAACAAAAAACACTAACTTTACTATACCCACTTTATTTCTAAATAACAACACCATCGAATTTGGAAACAGTTTTAAAAACCTTGGAATCATATACATATAATCAGCAGCTTAACTGGACTGATCACATAAATAAATTGGTTTCTAAAATTTATGGTAACCTCCGTAGACTAAATCCAACCGCAAATTTTTTGTCAATTAATGTTAAAATAAAATTGATTAAGACATTTGTCTTACCAATAATTTCATATACTAATATGGATCATGATTCCAGGAGAAAACTCAACGTTGCTGACAATAGTTGTGCCAGATATGTTTTTAATTTAAAGTGTTGTGAGCATGTTTCAAGCTTTGCCAATCAAATCAGTGGTTGCTCCTTAAATGTCTATCTCAACTTCCAAACAGTTGTCACTTTACGAAAAATGGTTGTCCTAGTTACTTATTTAGCTTTCTAAATTTTGGAAGATCTGAGCGAACCTTACAATTAATTCTTCCGAGACATAAATATATAATAAGTTCGCGACATTTTTTCATTTATTCAGTTTATCTTTGGAACCTCCTACCTTTTTTTTTATTTATAATTGGCCCGCGCAAAAGGGATTTTGGCTACCCTTATAATGTTAAACACAGCGGGGGCGTTAGGAAAATAGGGAGGGGTATAAAAGGAGATATCGATGCACATTTGTTTTAAAGTTCGGCAAGTCATAATGGGAGGGAAAAACAGAGTCTGGCAAGGCATTCCACATTCGCGTGGTACGACTAAAGAAAGAATCTCTGTATTTAACTGTACGTCCGAAGTTGGGCTCAAGGGTAAATTTATGAGCATTCCTAGCGGCGCGAGTATTACGGTTGAATTGTTTCAGGGGAGGAATGCAGCTGGCTATTTCGCTAGAGCATTGATTGTAAAAATAACGGTAAAATAACGAAAGGCACGAAACATTACGACGGTGCTCAAGAGATGAAAATGTTTCTCTTATTGTTCGGTCGCCTTTCATTTTCAAAGCTCTTTTTTGTATTCAAGTGTGTAATTGGAGCACCTGCCCAAATATGGGAATTATACTCAAGTTTTGGACGAATATACGCTTTATATACCGTACCCAGATCAGAAGGGGTAGAAAATTTCTTGCATCTTCGAAGGAAACCTAGACACCTAGCAGCATTTTTGGCGACTTCGAATATTTGGTCGTTCCACAGAAGGTGGTCTGTAATGCACATACCGAGAACTGATAAGTGTTCTGTTTCTTCGATAGAAGTGCCACTCATCGATAGTGGCAATGGGGGTATGTTTCGCTTTAACGACAAAAGACAACATTGAGTTTTTGAAGCATTAAATTCAACACGATTTCTTATTCCCCATTGTAAAATGCTGTCAAGATCAGAATTTAATGAACTAATCATACGCTGCCGTTGCAGTTCCACATCCCAAGCACATGGATGAGAGTCTGGAAACGAATATGAAAAGCTGAGAGTGCTGAGAGTGCTGTCGTCAGCGAAACAATTAATTGGATTAGTAGTTTCAGATAATAAGTCGTTGATAAAAATCAGGAAGAGAGTTGGAGATAAAACAGAGCCCTGGGGCACACCAGAATTTATTTTGTGGGTATCAGGCTTTAATCTGTCCAACACAACTTGTATTGACCGGTTCGAAAGGTAATTACTAATCCAACGAAGAAGTGATTCGTCGAGTCCAAATGCACGCATTTTCGATAAAAGGGCTTGATGGAAAAGCTTACGCAATGGTTTTGCCAGCGTTGAAGAATACCTCTTCAAAACAATAGCGGGGATACTATCCGGGCCAGCGGATTTGTGAATTTTAAGATCTTTTTCAGACCCTTGAAACTGAACGAGTGCGGAAGAAAAGTAGTAGTAGTAGGAACCGATGATGACGAAGAATTCCGAATGTTTTTCACAAAAGACCAAAAATGTTTACTTCCTTTGGGACATTAAAGAATTTTTTGACGAATTTTTTGCTCATGAAAAAATTTCGTCTTGCGAATGTGAGCATTGCAGGCCTTCCTAGCTTGTTGAAACTTTTTCCGGTTTTCCTCGGTAGTGTTGGCTTTGTAACAACGGAAACTTACATCTTTCAACCTACTAACCTCTTTGCAGCTCGCATCGAACCATG
This sequence comes from Platycheirus rosarum, assembly GCA_963971375.1. Classification (NCBI taxonomy): domain Eukaryota; kingdom Metazoa; phylum Arthropoda; class Insecta; order Diptera; family Syrphidae; genus Platycheirus; species Platycheirus rosarum. The sequence continues at coordinate 13,438,686 of OZ020507.1, forward strand.
AGTTATTTTTAGGTTTGATACTCTTTGACCTATTTGGTATAAAATTTCTCATTCCTAAAATAATAATATTTATTACCAGATCTGCACTGGAGTCTACGTCACTACCAAGGAAGCATAGTGACCAGTTAAAGGTCCAAAAAAAAATTATTGAGACCGTCCCAGTTGGCTTTCTCGTATTGCCAGACGGTTCTCCTAGGGATTTTTAAATTCATTTTGTTTTCTTGACACAAGAAATTTGCAGAAATGACGCAATGATCAGATGTGCCTAGAGGTGAAAAAACACGAACAGTGTATTTATCCGGATCGGATGTAAGAAACAAGTCTAGGGTGTTGGGAGTTTGACCTGCAATGTCAGGAACTCGGGTTGGCTCTTCAATGAGCTGAGTTAGTTGATCGAGATCAGGAAAAATCTCAGCATACCTTCCTTCGGGTGTTGTCTGGCCAGAATAGCGGAGCCAACTAGAATTGTGTACATTGAAATCGCCCGTAATAACGATTTCAGTGTGAGGATAATGGGCAACAATTCTCTGGATGGAGTCAGACAGAGCATCAAATTCATTTGAAGTTGAAACACTGTCTAAATTTGGGCTCCTGTATATAAAACAAGTGTGGATGATGCGCTTGTTAACCGTGAATTTGAACCACATGAAGTTGAAATCTGAGTTAAAACACAGACCGTATTTTGGTTGAAGTTGGTATGCAACATCATTCCTAACATAAACGACGAGGCCATGGTGGGCAAAGAATAATGGCACTAAATTATATATATGCAGGTTAAATTCCGTGTTTTCGGTATTTTCAACTACCTGGGTTTCACTTAGTGCAAAAACAGCTGGCCTGTTTTAGGTAGTGTAGACGTATACAGAACAAAAATTCTTCCTTAACCCACGAATATTTGCGTAGTCAACCCTGAATGTACCCACAATTTTAAAAAATAAAACTTTAAAAAACAAAATCAGACAATAAACTATAATTAATGCACAACTAAGGCCCAATTTGAGTTTTTCTATTCAATTATTTTTAGTGTTATGCCTTAATAACAATTAAATTGAGCCGCCCCTGGATTTCTTAGTGTACATCAATTAATCTATCCGATAACGATCTAGTTTAGCCATTAATTAAAACCAAGCGCCAAACACAATCATCTGCGAGGAATAGACAAGGAATACTTTTTGAACACTTTGTCTTTATATTCAATTCTTGGTAACTACTGATAAATTCTTTACTTTTAACTGTACTAAATATAAGTTAAACTTTCATGTACAGTCGATAAACAAATAAATAAATAAATAAATAAACCCATAACCCACAGAAAAACCCTCACTGGACAACCGAGTAGGAACAACCCGAGTATATCGAAGTCAACTGACTTTTAATATAATTTATATGTACGTTAGTCAGTAATTAAATATATAATATTTATTTTGTTTAATTCATTGTAAAGCGTTAGGCCCCCTATGTGCCAACAAACAAATATCATTAAAATCAACATAGTTATAAGTTAATTTAAGTCAAATTGCATATATTATTCATGTTCAATAAAAAAAATCTTGAATCAGCTCCTGAACACAGTTAAAAGGCATCTTACAAACTCCACAAATCGGTCCAGTAATTGGGCCAGACGAAATACCTTACGAGTTTTGGAAAAAGATGATAGATCTTCAAATGAGTCAGACTTCTCGTCTTCAAGCTTACATACATTTCAATAGGGAAGTATCTTTTTCCAGCAATACTTAAAAAAAAAATTAAATAACTGTGCTGTCCGCTTACTGAAATACTGATCCACTAAAAATAGAAAGAAAGATTTCTCCAAATTTTAGAAATAAAACAATTCCTAAGCGACAAGCTTGTGGATGTTTTCTAGGATTAATCCCGCGAAATCTCCATCTACCTATAATCCCTAAAAACCATTTAGTCCAATGAATTAGATGTTTCTTTGTTAAGTCGAAAAATTTGTTTTATTACTTGAATTTGTTAATTTTTCGTAACGTAATTTGCTTAATTTCAATGTCCTTCAAGTTTTTAATTAAATCTTCTTAATTGACAGGTTTCAATGCCAAAGTATTAATAACAATTCATCTACCTGCATCTTCGCTAAAAGTTCTCTTTGTTAACAAGGAACCTTAAGCTGATAGAACTTTTTCAATTCCAAAACAACTAATCAAGTGCTCCATGATCCATGTTTTTTGCTGCTATTTGACCATTTTTTTTGTTGTCCTCAAACGTGCTTAAATCTCAGAAAAGCACTCGTTTAGATTTATGTCCTGCGACGACGTTTTTCTCTCCCACCTCTATATGTCTTGTGCCAGCCCTACGCTTGTCAAAAGTTGTTTTTATTAAATATTTGTTAAAAACATGTCCTTCCAAACGAAACCTCCCCGGGCGATAATAATCTCATGAAGGACCAAACGTGAGAACTGTCCAAATACGATGACACAATAAACAGTTCAACAGGACATGAAACACTGTTTTTCATCAAAAGTTTGAAATAAATTTTGGTTTTTTTTTTAACTCCAGCACACCAAGATGTGCTCTTCATGTGTATAAGGACGATCCTTTACTTTAGATGTCCTTGCCGTCTAAAGTATATGAGGTTGATGATGATGGCATGCTGTTGATTAAGTTTCTAAGATTACCAAACCCAAACCCGTCAGTTTAGTGAATGATGAGTACGTACATGGAAGACGAGCGCAAGCTGGTTGTATAGATGTTGAAAATCTCTTGCTGCAATAGCCTTCCAAGATTAGCTTTGATCCTTTTCTCTGAGCTCTAATTGAATTCGAAGTCCGATGGGATGGTATTGTACTCGAACAAGAGGCGTCCCGACGTTAATGGGAGTGTTGAACTGGAGTAACATAAAAAATTAATAGGACTTTCCTGACTAATGGCTAAGTGTCGATTAGCAATTAGAAGGACTTATGGGATTATCGTTTGGATGTCTCTGGATATTTATCTGTGGAAACCCCATGTCTGTGAGTTTGGTGTAATGGACAATGGAATAAAGGAATTCGAAAGTCAAAAAGACTTTGATTGCAATTGAGGGATATCCTTTAATGGCAGGATGATGATCCCTATCGTTTAGGTTTAAGCAACAACTTTTGCAACAGAGTGTCGATGGTGGGCAAAGTTTTTTGAGGAAATGTGAAATGAATTTATGTTTCATCAGATGTTCCAAATATCTTAAATGGTTGCCATAAGTCTTTTTAATTTATAACATTATGGCTTGGAAATGTTTTGAGAATTATGAGTTTTAAATAATGTCACTTTTAGAAAGCCTGCGCCGAGGCTTTCCAGATGAAGATGGCATTTTACTTGATGATTTTTTTCCATCAAGTCGAGAAACGGATTTCGGTCAAAGGGCCGGCGTCGAAATTATGATGACTATAGGGGCTCGTTTTAGGGCATTTTCCATCACTTGTGGCACAACTTCCGGTGATAGGCTCTCGCATTCCTTTAGAATATTCTCTCTAAGAATTTTCCAATTCTTAGTCGTGTTAACATAAGCCCAGGACTTCCAACAACCCAACAAAAAATAACCTGAAGCGGTCAAATCGGGTGATCTAGTTGGCCTGTGCCAATCACTAAAGCGAGAGTTTAGGTGACAGAATATCGGTTGGATCCACATGTCCTTTATTCCTAATTCATCCAATTAAAAAAAAAAAAGTCATTCATCATGGCTCGGTAGCGCTCGTTGTTCACCGTTACTGTGGCTCCATGGCTCCTCCATCATGCAGTATCTTTGAGCCAGTGTAATAACCGTTCGTGGGTCATACGCGGATTTTTGATGCTCCTGACGCGATAATTTAGCTTATTTATTTATTATATTTATATTTTCGATGAAAAATCGTCTTCCTCTTGGTCGATATAAAGGATGGCTGTAACGTAGGTTACACGTGTTTAGCGGTCAAAAACTGATACATTGTCTGTTCTCTGTAACCGAACGTCTTTAGGTCTTTTACCAAAATTTGTCGTAAGGACCGCCGCCGCCGTTTATTGCAATTTGCGTTGCACGTTGTTTGGTCGATATTCCTGAATCATCTTTTACATCTACGGCTGCTATCAACAATATTCTCAGTGAGCGAAAGTGGTGTAGTATATAAGGTAGTGTTTAGCTTGCTAGCCCAGAGATCGTCAGTTCAATATTCAGGTTGAGAACCAATTTTTGACATGCATTCTACATCTGTTTATCTTACAAATGTAAAAACAGAATTGAAATTTTCCACCATTTACCATTTTAAACGTCTTCCAATAGAATGGTTACTATACCTTCACCTTGTACATTAATAAAAAAAAAAGTTGCGTATACGCCATAGTGACTGACTCCGAGCAACTTTTACACATAACGGTTTAAAGTCACATTTGAATTGATTTTTCTCAATATTCAGTTAATGCATTAAGCCCAATTGCTCGTATTTGATTATAAGGTCTTTAAAAGTGAACTTGGCAAACTCAATACAAGGCTTGCCTTTCAAAGATGTTTACTGACTCGAACTCAAGGTAAATAAAAACTTTTCGCTTTTATGATTGAAATAAATTTAATACTAGCAAACCCTCAATTTTAATTTCAATTTATTTCAAAAATGCAGTACAAATAAGACAATGTCTTTTATAGTACCTTAAATCAGGACTTGAAAATTAATTACTTACATATAACTAAAACAATGAGAAATAATAATTAATTAATAAAAATTAATAACTATTAAATTATAAGAAAACTAACAGATAACTATTAAAAAACTAACAAAAAACTAAGGCAATTTTTTTCATATTTTTCAATTTACTGTTGTTTGTGTATTAAGATGATTATATAATGCTTTTTTACTTTTTTGAGGTGTCAATTATTTGCTTTAGTGTCGATGGCAACGAGTTCCATACCTTGATGGCATAAACAAAAAATAGTATAGATGAATGTAGATAAATACATAAAGGCGTGATGAGATTCAAGGTTCGGGTAGACTGCGCAAAGTTTCACTTATCGAACAAGTTAAACGGAATTTTAAAACTAATTGTCTATTAATTGTGAATACAAAAAATATTTGAGTCTATTAATCGAGATAGTGCCCCGTGACTTAATGGTTAGCGTGTCGGACTGCTAAGCGAATGAGTTCGAATCCAGCTCATAGCCACCTTCTTTTCCGGGGTACTGCCTCTGGCGAAGAACTGACAAAACCAGCAAGAGTAAAATTTATCTCGAAAAACTGCACCTCATGTAGCCATTCGGACTCGGCGGTAAACTGTAGGTCCCTTCCATTCTTGCAGATTAACAACACACACACATAAATGGTTGAGAGTATAAGTCACTAGGCCTTGGCCCCTTAAGGAGCTGTCGCGCTAATAAATTAAAAAAAAATCGAAACAAAAACAATATTTTACCTAAAGTTTGACCTAATTACACACAGTATAGAAACTTTCATCAAAATCGGTTCAGTAGTTTTGCAGTCCATTGGCGAACATAAAAGCCTAATTTACTCCGAGATTATCAGCTATCTCCCAGTGAGAGTCCGTCAAAATCGGTGCAGCTGTTCCCGAGAAACATATGGATTTTGTAATAAGATGAACAAATGAATATAGTGCGGTTATGTTTAAAACACGTGACGTGAGAGAGATTGTACGTAGTGTCAAGAAATCAAAGCATACCGCCATCTATTTGTTGCTTTATAATAAACATTTAATTTGCAATAAAAAATATATTGAGTGCATTATTCGAGATAAAAACTGCTTCGTTTTTGTATTTATGAACTTGACCATAGTTATTATTACCATACCTTAAAACTATAGTCATTAAGTCACTAGGGATGGGAATGCTGAGTCAAGAAAATGAAGCAGATCGCCCAAAAAAAACAAGTAGATTTGCAAAAATGTAGCAGATAATGAAAACAAATATTATTACAAAAAAGTAATTTATTTTCTTCTTATTTAATACTAGCTGGGCCACCCGTCGTTGCTCAGGTGTACTTTCGTTTTCTGGATCTCAAAGTAACAGTGCTTTCTATCACATTAAGGTATATCTTAAATCTAAACCTGTTAATACAATACACATTTTTTTAAATCGATTAAAATACATATAAAAATGTTGTTGAAATGTAAATTATAAAGGTATACATGGATATATCTCCACCATAGTGCCAGATTTCAGGTCAAAATTTGGCCAAATCGTTCTAAAAATAAGAAGTTTCGTAAAAGATCCCAGCGCCACCTAAAAGATAAATAATTAACCTAAGTTACTTCTTCCAATATGAGGTACTGCTAAATAGGTCTAGCCATTTCCGATATTAGCTGGAACAAGCATCGAAAAAATAAATCACTACAACTACAACATATTTTAAATTAAGTTTTTATCGTTTCATAAGAACAAGTTAAACGAAGTTAAAATAAGTTGCTACGTATTAATAAATGAAGTAGATCTACTACGTATGAAGTAAATTGGCAGCCCTCACTATGGCGTATACGCAACTTTTTTTTAAATATTTTACATTTTTGTATGTACAAAAAAAGTTGAGTATACGCCATAGTGACTTAATGATAAAATAACGAAAAACTGGAGCTTAAATTTTTAATAGAAGTTTGACATAATAATTTTTCATAAAATGATATTTGTTGTATTTTTGATAATTTTTTTTTTATAATTATCGCGCACACAAGGGACTATTTGTTTCCATTTTAATGTAGAACACACTGCGCGGCAATAGGGAGGGGAGGTGTCGATTAACATTGGTTTTGAATGTTTGCAGATCAAAATGGCAAGGGAAAATCCCGCCGGGTAAACTATTCCAAATTCGTGTTGTTCGGGCAAAAAAAGAATCCCTATATTTCACGGTTAGTCCGAAATTGGGCACAACGGTGAACTGATGAGCATTCCTTGCGAGACGAGTATTACTGGAGAAACTTTTAAGGGGAGGAATGCAGCTGGCTACTTCGAGAGAAATTTTTTTATAAAAGAAACTATAAAATTAGGAAAGACATGAAACATTGCGTCGGTGTCCGAGAGGGGCAATTGTTCCAGCGGTAGTTCTATTTCCTATCAATCTTAACGCTCGATTTTGTATTCTATCAAGCAGATGGAGCGATGTTTGCGGAGCACCTGCCCAGAGATGAGAGTTACACTCGAGTTTAGAGCGTATAAACGCTTTATAGATTGTAGCCAGATCAGATGGGGAAAAATACTTCTTACACCGATACAGAAAACCTTAGCACCTAGCGGCATTCTTAGCGATTTCAAATATATGGTCATTCCAACGAAGGTCGTTGTTGACACACATACCGAGTACTGAGAGCTTTTCGGTTTCTTCGATGTAAGTGCCATTCATGGACAATGGCATTGGGGGTATGTTTAGTTTTAACGACAGAAGACCGCATTGAGTTTTCGAAGCATTAAACTCCACACGATTCCTATTACCCCATTTAACAATGCTGTATAAATCGGAGTTTAATGAGCTTGACATACGCTACCGTCGCAATTGTACGTCCGAAGGCAAAGGACGTGAGTTATCGAACGAATATGAAAAGCTGAGGGTAGAGTCATCAGCAAAACAGTTAAGTGGATTAGAAGTAACAGACAGAAGATCATTTATAAAAATGAGGAAAAGAGTCGGAGACAGAATAGAGCCCTGGGGCACACCAGCATTTATTTTGTGCGAATCAGACTTGAATCCGTCCAATACAACTTGTATTGAACGGTACAGAAGCTATCTTTCCAATCCAACGAACAAGAGTATTATCGATCCCAAAAGCACGCATTTTCAATAAGAGAGCTTCATGCCAAACTGTATCAAATGCCTTGGAGATATCAAGAGAAATAATCTTACTTTCACCAAAGCGATGTAAAGATTTGTTCCACTGTTCGGTGAGATATGCCATCAGATCACCAGTGGAACGATAATTGTTTTATTAATGAAATTTTTATTCAAGTTTTTATAAAGTTTAGTTTTGGCCGTGCGTCCTTATGCCCGTGTAATCTGAATAAACCTTAATTAATATAGTGCGATTCGAATAAGTAATAAATGTCAATTCTATAACGTTGTTAACAGTCGTCGTCTAGCTTTCAAAGCGAAAACATCAAAAAAGACCTAGTCGTATTGTTGACGCGTGCCTATTCTGACAACAACACGTTATCTTTTTCTCACTCTTTTTCTCATTTTCGCGCACCATAGTTTAATCCAAACTCGTGTGTAAAAAGCAAATATACCACATCTATTGTTCAATCTTGAATAAGGCATGGGCCCGGGGACGGGCTCGAAGAAAAAGCCCCCAGGCTATTACGACAGTTTATCAGAAAACATGTCGTTTGAGCCTAGGGCAAAAAAAAATAAACATGGTATCGAGGACTTTCCTGAGCTACCATCAAACCAGAACATAAAAAACCCAAAGTTCATTGTTATCGCTCCAAAAAACGCTGAAATTCCACTCTCATCTGTGAGTATTTTTATGCTAAGAAAATCTATTGATTCAATAAGTACCTATTATGAAAGCATTTCTCTGTTGAGAGATGGTAGTATACTTATCCTTGTAAAAACTCAACAAATTGCCGATAGATTCCTTAAAATAACAAATCTCGCCAACCAAATCCCTGTTATTGTTACTCTTCACAAGCAACTTAATTCGTCCAAGGGCATAGTTTATGCACCCTGGCTGATTAATGTGGCCGAATCCGAGATTGTAACAGAAATGAAAAGTCAAGCTGTGTGCGATGTGTACAAATTCTCCAAAAAAATTGATGATAAATATCAGCCTACAGGTCTAATGCTCTTCACTTTTGACCTGTACCAAGCTCCCCAAACCGTCGAGATTAGATGGTACAAGGCAAAGGTGAAGGAGTACATTCTATCTCCGATGAGATGTCGTAATTGCCAGTTATTGGGCCACACGACTAAATGTTGCACAAAAGAAAAAACATGTGAGCACTGCAATCTTCCACCCCATGTTCCATCTGAGTGTGCCTCGATAGTCATTCGTCATCATCAAAAACCTGTCCTAAATATATTCAAAGCAAAAATACTCTTGTAATTAAAACTAAAAATAAATGTAGCATGGCAGAAGCTAGGCGAACATACATCCAACAAAACCCCGAACAAAAGAACTCAAATAATATGCCTAATTCAGTAAGAGCAAGACAAGCAATGACTAACACTGAAACTTCTACAACCGTCACCACCCCCCTCCCTAGCGAATCGTCATCTGTCATCGAAAACCTAAATCGTGCTCTTGCAGCTAGAAATCAACTGGCAAAACCAGCTCCCTCTTCTATTCAATCCTCTATAAGCACTGAATCAACTACAGCATCTCTCTCCAGCATGCCATCTCCCTCTAATAAGACAGCCCATTCTTCTTCTCATTCAATCTCTCCATTAACATCCCTTTCACAATCTATCACACCATCTTTCTCACAAAAAAACACTCTTTCTTCTACTTCATCCACCCTTTCCACATCCACCTACAAGCACGAAAAACAGAACAATATGACAAAAGAACACAACCCCCAACTAGACTCAAAAACCACTCTAAATAACCCACTCCAAACCAATATTCTTTCGAGTTACACAACACTTATTTCTAAGACTGCCGATTCTGTTAATCAGAACACAGTTAATACAAATGCCTCCCTCAATCAAGATGACCAATTATAAAAATACACCATCAACCTCCAAAACTCAGCCGGTGCTTTCGTCTGCTGAGGGGAGATCAAATCCATCCACTCAAGGTTGGGATTGCACTCTCCTCCGCAGAAGCAAGCACCGGCTTAATCGCCCTAACGACTTCAATAACAACCACTCTAAAACACATGATTCATCCTATCTTAAAATTATGCAATGGAACATTCAAGGTTTCCTAAACAACTACGACGAACTGAACCTACTTATCAAAGAATTTAATTCCGATGTGATCTCTCTCCAAGAGACCCACTGCGCCTTTCAAACAGATCCAGTAGTGCCTAAAGCATATGCTGGATACTTCAATAACTTTACACACAACAACACATCCAAACAAGAAGTTGGTATTCTTATAAAAAAGAATATCCCTCACAAGCAGTTACAAATAAATTCAAACATACTTTCCATAGCAGTTGAAATCCATATAAATATTAAAATAGCAGTTATCGGTATTTATATTTTACCTGATCAGGCTTTTACATTTAGGGAACTAGTCAGTATCATTGAACAAGTAGATACCCCCTTTATATTAACGGGGGATGTTAATTCGTGGAGTGCGCTTTGGGGTTCACCCTCAACCAATAAACGAGGTTCAATAATAGAGGACTTTATTATTAAATCCAATCTTTCAATATTGAATGATGAATCTCCTACACACTTCTCAACACATAGCACACTTACACATGTCGATATAACATGCTGTACGCCAGAACTTTTATTAAAAACATCATGGTGTGCCCTTAAAGATTTGTACAACAGTGACCACTTCCCAATTTTCACTTCTATTGAACTAAGCAGTCAACAAAAACCACAGTCACACATTCCAAGGTATAAAATCGAAAGCGCATACTGGGATAAATTTAAAAACAATATTGAACAAGGGTTACCGGAAAACACCCTGCGTGTAAATAAAAAAGCAGCAAGGATGCTTAAATGTATTCGTAATGCTGCTAATAATTCTATTCCCCAAACTTCATCAACATCTCTTAAAAGAGTTGTGCCATGGTGGAATAAAGAGCTTGCTGAGCTAAAAGCCGAAAAGGTCATCACTTGGCGGTCTTTTTTAAAAAAGACCCAACCAGGTCAACTTATTAGCCTATAAGAAAGCAAATGCTCAGTTTAGAAGACTGATGAAAATGAGTAAACTAAAATGTTTTGAAAAGTTCACTTCAACAATAAACCCCAATTCCCCGATCAGTAATGTCTGGCAAAATATTAAAACCTTAACTGGTTGTCCAAAAAATACCTTCACTAAAACGATCAAAACAACGACTGGGTCAGTTACCTCCTCTGAAGATATGTGCAATGCTTTTGCTGAAACATGGTCTCTGTAGTCAAAGGGCTCAAACTTTTCATCTGTGTTTAACATAAATAAGAGAGAATCTTTAATCGCACCCACACAGCCTGCACAAAATACAGCTGCTAAACGTATTGAAACCAGCATAACCCTGCTAGAGCTGGAAAGCAGCTTAAGCAAGGTCAAAGGCAAAACCCCTGGCCGCGATAGAATCTCATATCCCATGCTTAAAAATCTCCCAGGTAGTGCTAAACTAAAACTCCTTGATCTTTATAACGATATATTAAACACTGGGACCATTTCACAAAGCTGGAAAACAGCATCCATTGTACCCATTCTAAAGCCTAAAAAAGATATTGATATCATTGACAGTTACCGCCCCATATCCCTGTTACCATGTATCTCTAAAGTCTTAGAGAAAATTATTGCCAACCGAATTTTGTGGTTCACTGAATTTAAAAAGCTTCTTAGTATCAATCAAGTTGCATTCAAACCTAAAAAAGGATGCATGGATGTCCTTCTTCATATGGACTACGTTATTTCTAATGCTCTATCTGCTCGAAACCACGTCTCCATCCTTGCACTTGATTTCGAAAAGGCATTTGACCGAATAGGTATTCATCTCGTTCTGAGCAAATTGAAACAATGGGGAATTGGACCCAAAATCTATAAATATATAAAAGCCTTTTTAACAAACAGAAAATTTTCTGTAAAAATTAAAACATCTTTCTCAAAAATAGTTCCATCTGACAACGGCATTCCTCAGGGATCACCGCTTTCTGTGATTTTATTTTCCATTGCTTTCGAAGAATTAAATATAATTATATCTAAATACAAAGATCTAGATCATTGTGTCTATGCAGATGATGCATATATTCTTTGTAAACACAATGACCTAGAAAAGTCTAAAATTTTGTTTTCAAATCTCCTCAGAGAAATTAATGACTGGTCTACTACTTCTGGACCAAAACTTTCACTAAGCAAATGCAAAATTCTTCATGTATGTAGAAAGAAACATTGTCCTAATATCAATCTAGAAATCAGTAATGTAAATATAGAAAATGTTGCGAATTTAAATATACTTGGATTATTTTTTAACAACAAATACAACTGGAAAAATCATTGTAACAATTTGAAAAAGTCACTAGCAGCTAGACTTAGTATTGTAAAGTATCTTTCATCTAAAAAGAGTAAGGTTCATATTAACTCTCTTTGCTATGTTACAAAAATGTTAATTCTAAGTAAAATAGATTATGGCCTCGCTTTATACGGATCCTGTCCAAAAACAACTAAAAACGTCTTTAAGCCAACATACCACCAAGCAGCAAGGAGGAGTATTTTCGCTTTCCCAACAACACCAATAAAAAACATTCTGGCCGAAGCTGGACTTCCAACAGTTGAAGAGCGTTATCTTAAAGTCAGTGCCTCACTTCTGCCTAAGTTAACTTTTCAAACCGGATCAGTGATCGACAAAGATACTATGCAAGCCCTATCTCACAGACGAAAAAGACGCATTCCTTCCGCATTAAGCACCATTTTGGATCTGGGTAAAAAAATGGAAATCCCTTTGAAGCGTCACCCCAAACATTCGTCGTCTCAGCCACCCTGGTTGCTAGATAGCAGCTCCATACTTCTCAGCTCGTGTGACCTAAAAAAACAAAATACCAACGCAGTTATTTATAAACAAATGTTTATTGAAACACAATCGAAACTTTCCAATAGTGGTTGGAATTTCGTATTCACAGATGGTTCTAAAAATGACCATAACACCACATTTGCAGTCGTCTCAAAACAAGGCAAAACACTTATACAAGGTATTCTGACAAACATTACATCTATTTTTACTGCAGAAGCTGTCGCAATATTCGAAGCCATAAAAAAATGCTCCAACACATCAGGCAAATGGGCGATCTGTTCCGATTCCCTCTCAGTCCTGAAATCCATTATGAACCCGTCTCACAATTCTGTAATTATATCCAGAATAAGAGACATCATAATTACAAAATCATCTAAACTAAAGCTTATATGGACTCCTGGACATGTTGGAATTCAGGGTAATGAACTGGCTGATAAAGCTGCCGGGGAAACTCATGTTACCCCGGCCTTTACCTTTGACCAATACTCCCAACGTGATTTGCAAAGGTCAATACACAACAAAGTACTTGCAATAGAAATCGCCGAATGGAAAGAATACCACCACCATTACACAACGATCAATCCAAACAAAACTCATACATTATACCCGACACAAAGCCCAAAAGGATTGATAACTAATTTTATCCGGCTTCGGCTAGGCCACACATGTCTTACACACCAACATCTTCTCAAAAAAGAATCACCACCTACTTGTCCTACCTGCCAAAGCAACCTCACCATCAACCACCTGCTCGGTCCTTGCATCCTCTCCTCTAATGCAATATTTAAAAAAATCAATATAAAACCAAATATTATAGAATTATTAAAAGAACCTACTCCATCCAATATTTTAACTATTAACAAAATATTACATTTTCTTAAAATTAAGCTATGATCTATAATAATTTTACCTTAGAGCCGATAGTATTTCGCTGCTAGTGCTCCTATTAATTAGTTATTAATAGTATATTTTAATATGTTATTGATAAGAAAAAATAAATAAATAAATATAACGTTGTTGAAGTTTTGAATAAAATACCATTTTATTTAAAAGAAGACCCCTAGAAACGATCCAACATATATGTGTATATGTGATTAAATAATAATTTGAGATTAAGAATCAAAAGTGTTTGTATTTCTAGTAGTCAAGCGCTCTTACCAAACTACTCAAATGGGCATACAATTGGGCACTCGGGCATAAATCCCCACAAATCTGAATTTGTCATTTTTAATAATAAAATACAAAATTTCCCGAACAAATCTTTTTATATAAACTTAATTTTTTCAGGCGAAGCTAAATAATTCTTATTATGGACATTTCATTTGTATGAAATGATTTTAAATTCATTTAAGTCAGAACAACAACTTTTCAATTCAGAAACTTTAGTAAAATAAATCTTATGCAACTGACATGTGATCTTCAAAACCGCAATCGGTACAAAATTTGTCTCATGCCATCTGTAGAAAATCAAATTTGCTTCTTTGAACAAGAGTTAAATTTTCTTTTCGAAAAACATGTAAAGCTTAAAACAAAAGTTCTTAAATCTGATTCACCTGCTTGGATAAATGAACACATCACTAATCTAAAGCAGGATAGAGAATCGGCATACCATCGTTGGAAACGTTTTAAAATTGTGCAGTTTCACGACCTCTACAAAGTTCTTCGAAATAAAGTTACTTCTATACACATAAATAAAAATTAAGTGTCTGTTTTTAATATCAAAATAACAGCTTTGTACAAGACGCATGTCAAAGGTTATGCAGAACTTATAATAACAATTTTTAAAACTTTTGTCTGTCTGTCTGTCTGTCTATCTGTCTGTCTGTTTTTCTGTCTGTTTGTTCCGGCTAATATCAGGATCCGCTGGACCGATTTTGACGGGACTTTCACTGGCAGATTTCTGATGTTCTAGGGAGTAACTAAGGTTATTTCAATTAATCACTAGATGGCGCTGGGGTGGTATTTTTTTTTGTTGGAAAATTTCCTATTTATGGACTGATTTTGACGGACGGGATTTTCACAGGCAGAAAGCTGATATTGTAAGGATTAAGTAAGGCTATTTTAATTATCGCTAGGAGGCGCTGCAGTCATTATTTTTTTGAAAATTCGTAATAATCCTCCGGATAGGCGGATAGCTGATGTTGTAAGGTGTAACTAAAGCTATTATAATCACCCGTTGGTGCCACTGCGCTCGTTTCTAAAGCAGATAGCTAATTTTGTAAGAAGTAACTAAGGCTGTTTTGATTACTAGGTGGCGCCACGCTGGGTTCATTTTTTCGAAAATGTATGGTATACCCTATCAATTCCGGATGGGTAAGCTAGAATGAAATAAGAAAAGCAAAAGCAACATTTTCCGCTGATAAACTTATTCCCTCTTCGCCAGGGAAAAATCTATGGAAAAAGTTACGGCATATTGGGATACCCATTCCTTAAAAACTAAGTCCTTTGCTCTTAGACTAACGTCATATCGCCATTCTTCCCTTGAAAAGGCTATTTTGAAGCAAATGCAAGAGCATATCTGCTTTAACCAAATTTTGATTACTCAACAGTCAGGTTTTCGGCCAAAACGAAGTTCTAAATCAGCATTGTTGTACGTTGTTGATAATATAAGGCAAGGTTAGGACAGAAAAGAACTAACCTTATTAACACTTTTAGACTATTCTAAGGCTTTTGACACAATCAACCACTCTATTTAATGTGAAAAAGTTATTAACAATTTTAAATTCTCTAAGACATCGGCCAAGTTGATACAGTTGTACCTCACTGGAAGACAACAGTCTCTAGTTATAAGGAAGAAGCAATCAAACTTCTTGCCTGCTCCGAGTGGGGTGCCCCAAGGATCAATACTTGGTCCAGTGTTGTTTATATTATATATTAATGAGCTTTTCAATGTCATAAGATATTGCTCCATAAATATGTATGCCGATGATGTGCAATTATACACAAAAACTCCTCTGTACTATACCGAGCAGACAATTAGAAAAATGAGCGAAGATCTTAAAAATATATCGGGTTTTTCAACAAGGACGCTACAAAAGTAGAGCGACAGGGACAGAAAACGACGCCATATTTCTTGCCGTTCTTTTGACATTTCTCTTCAGTAAGGTTTGCCATTTCATAATGGAAAGATATACGAGCCCACAACGAGTCGAAATTATTAAAATTTACTAACGAAATTCGGAGTCAGTGGCCTCAACGTTAAGGGCGCTACGTCCAATTTATGGTCGTCATAATCGTCCTAGCAGATCAACAATTGAGCGTCTAGTGGAAAAATTTGAATCCACAGGCACAGTACAAAATAAAAATTGGGTTTAGCGCCTGGACTTCTGCAAGCATGCCCGTGGTGGCCATGCAAAAAAAATCGAGATCCATACATAAAAACATCGAACGTACTTTCACAGGAATAAAGAATTTCATTGATATCCAAAACCGTTTTTGTTTTATTTAAAAAAAACTTTTGTAGCGCTCTTATTGAAAAACCCTTTACTAGAATGGGCGATGATGAATCATCTGCGTTTGAATCCTAGTAACTCTAAAGCCATCGTCATCTATCGAAAACTAAGAGACTTGACTTTCGTTTCTAATTTATAACTAGGAAATTCAATAATAGATTATGTTGACTCTGCTCGAAATATTGGCCTTACTTTTATAGAACCCTTACGTGGGACGACCATATAAACCAAACCATCGGGAAGGTTTATGGTACCCTTTGGGTTCTTTGAAGTACTCAGTCATTTTTGCCAACCACAACGAAGCTTATCCTTGTAAAAACGTTGGTTCTACCAATACTTTTATACTACTGTGAGGTTTTTTGTAATGTAAATTAAAACAGTAGGAGGAAATTGAAAGTAGCCTTAAACAATGTAACTCGAAACGTTTACAACCTGAAAAGGCGGGATCATATTTCAACCTTCGCAAAAACAATTTTTGGATGCTCGTTAGATAATTTACTGAGATTCCATGCAATTATGTATCTTTATGGATTGATTCAATCACGTCAACCTGAATACCTATTCAACAGGTTAGTTTTTCCGGTGTCTCAAAGGTCTTGTGTGCTTATACAACCAATATACTCCTGCTTGACTTCCGAACGTCAATTTTTCGTCCAATCCTGACGCTTATGGAATTCCCTACCAACCGAAGAAGATGTGGAAACGTAAAACACTTTAAAAACAACCTAATTAATACATTTGGCCAATGATCATAACTAACCCTTTTTATTAGTATTTTATTCTTTTTTCTCTCTCTTACTTTACTTTTTTTCCGAAATTATGATTTTTGTTATTACATAATTTTTTGTATGAATTTTCTCTTTATAATGATTATAATTTTTATCTTTATTTAACTTTTTCTATAAACCATAAATAATCTTCATTTGTTATAGGTACTGCGCTATTTTATAAAAATAAATAAAAAATAAATTTACTGGCGCGACAGCTCCTTAAGGAGCCAAGGCCTAGTGACTTATACTCTCAACCATTCCTGTGTGTGTGTTGTTAATCTGCAAGAATGGAAGGGACCTACAGTTTACCGCCGAGTCCGAAGGGCTAGATGAGATGCACTTTTTCGAGACAAATTTTACTCTTGGAGGTTTTGTTAGTTCTTCGCAAGAGGCAGTACCCCAGAAAAAAAGGTGGCTTTGAGCTGGATTTGAACCCAGGTTCTTTCGCTTAGCAGTCCGACACACTAACCACTAAGCCACGGGGCGCTATTTTATAAGATAATAAATTTGTCTTAAAGTTTAATTAAAAGTTAAAAGTTTAAAGCCTAAAACCTTATATAGAAGAAGGAGTAATAGTGGCACGTTTCCCTTGTAAAAAATTTACTGGAAATAAATAGGGTTCATCTAAGTACATCACCCACTGGTTATACACCGCATCCCTACAGATTCTTACTTACAAAGTAATAGTATGGTGAACTGCATTATCCAGGGCAGGACTTATAGTGTAAGGCTGATCCAAGACCCTCGATCAGCGTGCAGGTGGACCGACAGTATCTTTTCAATGAAACTTCTGTTATGATTAAATTGTAGTATTGTTGAAAGACTGTCACTCTTCCTTTGTCATTTGCATTTAGGGATGCAGCTTCGTTCATAAAAACATCGATATTATGATGATGATATCGATATTTTCGCGATATTTAAGAAAAATGTTTATGAACTGATTTTTTGATGCTCAATAAGCGGTTACTTCTTAAGTTAAAATACGAATAGTAATGAAAAAAAAAAACAATAACTAGCCAAGCTATTTTTAGTTCTGAAAATTGTGTTTCATTGCGTTTGTAAAACATCAAATGCGATTTTAGTTAGCAAAACTAAATAATCGTAAGACCGTTTTTTTTGCCTAGATCTCATAATATTTGAGGTTATGTTGAAAAATAACCTGAAGTAAAATTTCAGTTTTTTTTAATTATATACAACTTTTCTGCAGATCATTTTTGGATCAGAAATTAAACTTCGACGGAAATCGCAAAAAAAGTTTTCAAGCCCTAAACCCCCACCTTCACACACCTCCTCAAAAAAAAAAAATTACCCTGGAGTAGCTTGTGAAATTTCACTATCAATTCTATATCATTTCTTTCTTGGAATTTTTGTTTATTTTGTTTTTATCTCCCGGAAATAAATAATCGCAATTTCATAAATCTTATACACCAAGATAAATATGTCTTGCTTTTGCGGCAATTTGTTTGTTTTGTTATGACAATTTTTTTCTATACAAATTGCTATATATAAAAATGTTGTGAAAAAAGTATAGTAATTCATCAATTCAGTACGTCTGGGCCGATTTGGCTCAATATATTCCGTTGTTCTTAATTGTTAGGAAAAGGTTTTTACGAAAGAAACTTTTGGAAAAACCCTCCGGAAAAGTCGGGAAATTGGAAAAATCGAAAATTGATTTTTTATATGGAATTCTGCGTCCACGATGCGTGGTTTTGATTCTTTGAGAAAAGAATCAATTTTCTCTTCTTTTCAGACAAAAAACTGTTGTCAATTACCCAACACAAAACTGGTTTTACATGAAATTTCAGTATCAAACATTAAATTTGAGATCACTACGTTTTCCTTTTCAGAGATCGGACCTTCCAACACACGTGGCACTATTATCGTTCACCAAGAACGATGTATCGATGTTTAAGTGGGTTTCATCGATGTTTCGAAATCGATGTTTATGAATGAAACATCGATTTCTTAAAACATCGATGTATCGCTTGTAAGTTGCATCCCTATTGACATTGGCAGAAAAGATTATTTACTTGTATGTGTGCATTCAGATCAAATCTTCCACTCCATCAGAGATCAAATCTTTCGTTATGAGATTTGATCTAGATTTGCTCTTTTTCTTGCAATGAAACTCTCGAAATTGAAAAAGATCAAATCTTTTGACAGAAAGAGCAAAACTTTTTTTGCATGAAACTCGCTATAAGAGTAAACCATTTCGAAACGTCATTATCTTATGGCTTGTTTACACCCTAAAGACTTAAACTAGACTTGGGACAATTTTACTTATAGCGAGTTTTATTCAAATTTCAAAGATTTGATCTGAAAATCAAGATTTGCTCTTTTCAATGAAACTTGTTTCATCATTTAATCCTAGTATTGGTCATTCACTGACGAGCATACACAGTACAGGCATGTACAGTTCATATATTCAAAACGCCATATTTGTATTTTCTCACTTCAAAAACACCTTTATTTGTTATTTTGTATATTTAATGGATATTTGTTAATTTTTTGGCTAAGCACGGGCTGGCACAAGTTCACAACAAACAACAAAAATAACAAAATATTTTCCATTTGACGTTTGACCGAAAGACTATTTACATGTATGTGTGCATTCAGATCAAATCTGCCACCACATCAGAGATCAAATCTTTCGTGTTGAGATTTGATCTAGATTTGCTCTTTTTCTTGCAATGAAACTCTCGAAATTGAAAAAGATCAAATCTTTTGACAGAAAGAGCAAATCTTTTCTTGAATGAAACTCGCTATTATTATGCTGACCCTAGTGGATTGATGAACAAAGGTATCTCCAATATCCATCGCTTTATAAAAAGCTTCAACTGGTGCATCTTTTAAGAAGCGTTTCCTCGTAATATTATGGATCATCAGGGTTGGTTATTACAGGCGTAACTGCGTCAGCGTTTTCCCGACACTTTTCCGTAATCCCGTTGACGATTATGATAAACGTGAAGGTATGGTTGAGGCAATACTCCGAAAAAAGTATCATTTTATAATGCAACATGCTGGGTTCAATCTTAAATCTAAGTCGGGGTAGTCTGACGCATTTATTACTTATGTACATAACTTAGAAAGTGTATTTGATTAAAGTTCAATACAATCAGTAACTCAGACATCAAAGCAGATAATATATATACAAATATATAAACATCAAATTCATTTTAAAATGACAGATTAATTTTTTTTGGACAGCTTATTATGTCGTTTTTCATAGGCCATCTCAAAACTTTTTGATCTCAGATAAAATAATTCATGTCATTCAGCTCTTTGATGACTAGAATGACATTGACACATCTTTTGTGAATTAATTTTTGAAAATTACATCGACAGTTTATTTTTTTGAGTAAAACCCCAACTAAAAACCTGTAGATTGTATCTTTAATATAAGAATTAAAAAAAAAGGTTCAAAAATCATTTTCCATCCAAACAAAAGCCACAAAATGAAATCAAAATTTTTATTTTAAATTGAGAATGAAAATCAAAAATCATCTCGACCTTTAAACCCCTAATTCTTAAATATTTTTTTTATTTTTATTAATTAATGTAAAAGGTATTGCTTTTTTTCCGGCCCCAGAGATGCAAATTATAACATCCCCACTCAAATCCCTGTTTTGCGCTTCAATTATCCCCTGCCAAACATAAGGACGAATATTCTGCATTTGAATAATAAAAGATAATATTAATTAACAAAATTAATTCAGAGCCATCAAGTGAAATGGGGGGGGGAAGGGATGGAAGACGGAAATGGCTGGAAAAAAACAACAGAGTTTGGGAAAAATGAATAATTATTTCGATTACCGCAGCAAAAAAATCCTCCGTCGTCATTCCGTTCCGCCAAAGTCCCATATAATGTTATAAAAGTTCCCTTAATCTGCAACGACACAATGGAGGATGTTGGCTCATCAGCGCCCAGTAGGATCAAAAAGGATATTGTTATTTTGTGTGGATTCATTAAATTTCTGGCTTCTTTATTATTTTTTTGCTGGCTATACGTACGTTGCAGTTCTTTAATGATAATTCAGCTGATTTTGGTTAAATTTTATGCGAGGATATTTAAAAAGCAACCATATTTAGCCTCATCGCCGTTTTGGTGGTGAGGGTTTTGAAATTCCGCGTCTTTTTGGGCTTCTCTTCATTACTCGTTGGAATTATTGAGGCGAGAATATTTTCTCCACTTGAATGGGAAAAGCAAACAAAGTTTAGCTTTGTTTTCATCCTTATCCTGATGATGACCTTTGGAACAGAACTTTTAAATTACTCTAGACAGACTGAAGGACATTTATTTAAAATGTTTTATAAAGTTGAGTCATTGTACAAGTACAATATCAATAGCAAACTCATATTTGATGTCCTCTTCGGAAGGATGAAAAAGGAAATGTTTTCATAGAAAGTGTTCGTTTCAATCACAGACATTCTGTGGTCAGTATGAATGGACCAGATGATTTTGAAGTGCTATTTGCAATTGTCCTTGTAAATCTCATAGTGTTCAAGAGAAATCAATAAAAATGTCAAGAGAAAGAGCTATATCTTTCATTTGACATTTTTATTGAAAGTAATTGCGATTGAATTGTACATAGAAACAATCTTCCAGGACAAGGACATCCAAGTTTATTTTTTATTATTTTTAATTCCAAGTAGAGTTGTTATTATTTAAAATCGTAGGTATGATAAGTTTTTGTTTAATTTTCAGGCTTAAAGACTTTTCCATTATTTACATAGGAGCACAGAGCATCCAACTGGTCATTTCTCTTGAGAAGAGACCAAACAAGTAACGATAGAATTAATAAAAAGAAAACAGTCATTGGCGAAAACCCTTAGGAGCCCAAATCACCAGTCTCCAAGTCGGGCGAACACAGACCCGCTGTTAAAAAGCTTTCACACCAAAAAAAAAACATTTGAGAAACATTTCAAACATTTCAGAAACATTTCTGAAATGTTTTTTAAGCAGATGTCTCTTTGGGTTGGACACACCTTTAAATACTGATTTACAGTCTTCGCTTAAGAAATAAAATAATAAGGGTATTCAAATGCAATGTCGTAATATCGTCGTGTAGTAAACGTTTTAAAATCGTAAAGCTTACTACGTCGTAAACTAGCTGTCAAAATTTTGTATGGAAAATCTTTTACAACAAAAATGGTAAGCTTTACCACATGAAAATGTGTTGTTAACTTGGTCAAAAACGTTGTAAGCGTCGTAAACTTTTTGGAACAACTAAATGTTGTTGTTTTGGAATAATAATAATGGAAATATCGCTCAGTTCAGTATATCGACCGTCATCATATTAACCAAGTCTTGTATGATCTCGTCCACTTTTTGTCAATTTTAACAAATTTTTAAATTTAGGTTAGGAATTTGAATTGACTACCATACTATATACTATATTTCAACATCTCTATGTCTCTATTATATTTTTTATTTCTATATTTGTATACCTCTATCTACATATGTCTATTTCTTTATGACTCTATATCTCCAAGTATCTATATCTCTGTCTCTATATCTCTGTATCTCTGTATTTCCATAATCTTTATATTTTTACAACTCTATTTCCCTATATATTTTATAATAATAATAATAATAATACTTTAACTAAGTGTCTGTAAGGCACATTGCCTTTTTAGAATGCAACATGACGTTGCACGATACTAGTTTGAAGAATTAAAAAGATAGGAAAGATTTTTTTCGGGGCAGTAGATCGAGAATTAGGTGACTATTTTCTCACTTAAAACTCACGGACGGCACTAGGAGTGCAACCTGAGTATCGAACTGACGACCTCCGGGTCAGAAGCAAACATCTTACTTTACTTTTTACTTTTACTTTTAAATGATTTTTATTTTCCTTTTACTTATATCTACTTAAATGCTAGACAAAAATCTTAAAACTAGCTAAAACTATCATCTTAATTAACTTACTGGCCCTATGCGGGCGCTCTAAATTAATCTCTAACTTAATTTTAATTGCCTTTCGGCCTAAAAATAACTTAATTATATTTTATCTATATTAAGGTTTTATTTTTTACCCAGAAAAAATTAAAAACTAGGTCATCATTATCGATCGTATTTTCTTAAACTACTTAAAAACTAACTTAAAATAATCTAAAAATAAGCTTAAACTTACTTAAAATAAACCTAAATACTTAAAATTACAACAGCCACAGCAGCCTTTTTTTTTTTTTTTTTTTTTTTTTTTTTTTTTTTTTTTTTTTTTTTTTTTTTTTTTTGGTGCCGCCGCAACTGCCCTACCTAACTTAAAGCTACAATAGATATATGTAAGTCGGCCATAGGCGATATTTCGTCTATGTCGACTGACAATTGGCGGGATTTAGCTAAGCCACCAAAATTGGTGGACCTGATCACGGGCTTCCTTCCGATCCCGGTCGGGCACGGCCCTACTGAAACGGAGGCGCTCTGCTTCGCTCCCAGCGACTATGTCTCGGTCGTAGAGGAGCCGCCTATCGACTGTTCTGCGGCCGACGTGGTAGATCAACGGAATCGCCGATCTATCCTGAATCAGCCCTCGACTATCAAGGTATAGGAAAGCCTCGGGCGGGATAAAACCACTCGAACGTGTGCTTTCAAAATATTCATCTTGGGGGTAGTAAGCCCCGAAGATTTGTCCATTAGTTGAGGTCATCGCCCTTGCAATGTGTCCGCGAATGAGCTTAATTAAAAAGTTATCTATCCTGTTTGTATTCGCCCCGTTGTATAGGACCTCGTTGGAATAATAATGTTTGTACTCCGACTCTGGTGTTCTATAAAGACCGAGACAAGCGCGAAGGCACTGTCTCTCGAACACCCGAATCTTTTCCATTAGAGATGGTGCAACGTTGAACCACACAGGGCATCCATAGGCAATCATCGGCCTGATTAGAGCCATGTAGCAAATCACTTTCACCCTGCTATCAAGGCGGCTGCTATAAAACAACCGTCTTGTCAGGGCAAAAGCTCCCCTAGCCCTGGCCAGAGCAGCCTCTACATGTCGATTGAAATATAGATACTGATCCAACCAGATGCCAAGGTACTTTACTACACTTTTACTCGCCAGTGGATGTCCATGTGGCCCAGCGATCACTAGCTTGCGCCAGTTCTTTCTCGTATCCCTAGAGGCCCCAGACAAAGGGGTTCTAAACAGGATAGTTTCACATTTCTGGAAGTTGATTTTGAGCTTCCAATCATTACAGTACTTTTGAATTTTATCGAAATCACGTTGCAAGAGAATTCTGATGACTTCAACTTTTGGACCTGTTCTGTACGCAATTAAATCATCGGCATACGCAATTGCATGAGGTAGACTCCCAATGAGATCGCTGGTGTAAATACTAAAGAGAATCGGCGAGTTCACCGCTCCCTGTTGCAGACCGTTTTTAATATCAAACGTTGTGGTAGATGTTACATTGCCACTCTTGACAACAAACTTTCTACCATTAAGCATGTCATAAAGCATATATAGCAGTGGTTTACTTATGTCCCATCTGGTTAGCTTCAGATACAGACCCTCTAACCATACGGTGTCGAAAGCCTTCTCCAAATCAACCAGACAGGCACCCGTGCACTGATTCTTAGCATTGTTCCATTGGACAGCAGATACTAGCTTTGACGCGGCATGAATTGTGTCATGTCCCGCCTTAAAGCCGAACTGGGTGTCTGGAATTATATTTTTGTCCTCGGCCCACTTGGACAGAGCTCTATTGATAAGTTTTTCGAATACCTTGCTGATACTCGGAAGAAGACTTATCGACCGGAGATTTGCCGGATTGGAATTGTCCTTTCCCTTTTTGGGGAGAGGATGTACTACAGCTGTCTTCCAACTCACTGGATAATATGCATTATTCAGCGCGTTGTTGAACAGTGTTGTGTATATGTTAATTGCATCCTCAGGGAGATGTCGCAGTACAACATTGGGTATACCATCGACTCCTGCTGACTTCTTTTTCTTTAATGATGCGAAGATCATTTGTAGTTCGACCTTCGAGATGAGCAGGGAACTTGGCCCATTTCGCTCGGCGACGGTGGCATTTGCCAGATTGTCTTCATTGAATCCGGTAAAACCAAGATTCTCAGATCGCCAAGCAAACATCTTATCTACTGCACCAATGCCGCCCGCAACTATATGTACTATATCTCTATCTCTTAATAGTATAGTGAATCCTGTAAATCTTCCGTCTACCAGACTTCACAAATTCATGCTGTCGTTAAGACACATAAGTATATCAAACAAATCTCCAGAAATGCAGTATTTCACATTTAAGCCTCTCCCACTCTGCATTTTTCCTGAATAAAAAGGTAGCCTATTTTTCAATTCAGCACATTAGCAATCTACCTACCAAATTTCATTTAAATCCGTTGAGCCGTTGAAGCGTTATTAGGGAACAAACATCCAAACATTCACATTTATAATATATGTAAGTAGGATTTTAGGCATCACGTTTAACAAACAGCGGTTTGAGTTACGACATAGTTTACAACATTTGCAAAAAGGAGTGTTAATAAAACGAACATCGTAAACTTTACGATTTTACCACGTCGTAGAATTTACGATGTTGCATGAATATCCTTAAAAATAAAAATATGATTGTGACGTCACAAAACACCAATATAGCAATTTGTAGTGCCCCGTGGCTTAGTGGTTAGTGTGTCGGACTGCTAAGCAAATGAGCCTGGGTTCAAACTCAGCACATAGCCACCTTTTATCTGGGGTACTGCCTCTTGCGAGGAACTGACAAAACCTCCAAGAGTAAAATTTGTCTCGAAAAAGTGCATCTCATCTAGCCCTTCGGACTCGGCGGTAAACTGTAGGTCCCTTCCATTCTTGCAGATTAACAACACACACACAGGAATGGTTGAGAGTATAAGTCACTAGGCCTTGGCTCCTTAAGGAGCTGTCGCGCCAATAAATGTATGTCTCAACTCAACAAATGGCGATCATTTTAAAATAAAGCAGTCATCATCTGCACATCTCAAAGGAAATGTTGGATAACCTCTTAAGAGGCCAAAATCCCAGCTTCCCCAGTGCAAATTGGATCAGATCAAGATGTCAAGCGCCTATCTAAACAGGTCAAAAAGCCATAGTCATGCTGAACCATGAAATAATAGCAATGCTTCCATCAACAGGGTACAAGTTGAGATTTGGCATCACCGAAGTAAAGAAGCAACCGGTAACGGCAGCCAATCACCCAAACAAAAATGCAAATGAAAGATGAAGGTCATTCAGTTAAACCTTCAACATATTAATCTGGCATCTGCCACCTTAAACTCCCTAATTGCCCAAAGACAATATAGACAATTCTCAAATACTTTTTCTTCTACATTCCCATTGTATTGCTGATTTGACACCTACATGCCAGGTGATGATCAGGGCCTCCACCATCAGCCAATTTCGATGACTTTGGTGGCAGCAACATATACGGTTGAGAAGTGCTCGATGTGAAGCTTTGAAAACTAATTCTAACTCCATTCTCAGACCAATGAATAACATTTCAAATCAAGCATAAAACTGAAAATCTAAACCACTATAAAAACTCCAGAGATTCAAATTGGATATGAGATATGAGAGTATATTGGTTTCATTGTTCGGCGAATATGACAATCAACCCTCACTATATTGATCTAATATAGAAAATATTTTAAACGAACTAACGTCAGCTATTCGCAAAGTTTGCCCCATCAACAAAGGCGAACGTAAGCTCAACCTCGTAGCGAAGTAATAAGCATTGGCCTAACTACTTGGATCGCTTTAAGGTCAGTAAAAATAAGTTACCCATCTCTTAATTCCTACAAATGACTAAATGACTTTCAAAGTTTAGGCGGATTCTTTTTTTAGCCGAATTTGGAATAGTTTACCCGGCGAGATTTTCCCTTGCCATTTTGATTTGCAAGCGTTCAAAAAATTAACTCCAGGAGCTTTATTAGATTTCGTTTTTTAACCTGGTCGTTATATAAGACTATGGTTCGAGCTCTATAGCCTTGACTGTTTCATTTTACATCTTCGTAAAACTTTGGAAACCTATTTCTCCAAAAACATCTCTTTATTTTCTCAATCACCTACGTCGAATGTAAACTGCAAGTCATAAGGATAGAAGCAGGCATTTTTCAGAATTTAAACTTTAATTTCTTCTATAATATCTATAATATGACAAAATGAGGCAAATTTTTTAGTACGTAAGAGAGAATGTAGCTGTTTCCAGTCATCTTGGTATTCGGCATCACCAAGTCAATGGTTCCATAGTATGATATTGCTCCCCAGGCCATTATGTCTTATTCCCTGCTGTGATGCCGGTTCAAAAATTGCTTCTCTTTTCGCAGATCGTGGAAATAAAAATTATATCCATCTGGACCATCTAACTTAAACTTTTTCTTGTCAGAAAAAACAACTTTCTGTCAGTCGTTTGAACAAAACTCTTCTTACACTTTCCATGTCATGTGGTCTTTGGCGAAACACAAGCGTTGTTTCTTCCTGACATGATTAAGGGTGGTTTTTTTAAGCTTAGACGCTTCAAATGTTCATCACTTCGGATAACACGAAGAACGGCTTATCACTGATCAGCTGCTGATAGAACTGAATTTGATGAAATTCTGCGAATTTTTCGAGTATCTCGAGGGGTTAGAGCAGAATGAATTTTTCCTTTGTATGTCGCCCCGCAAGATGATGGATTTCTTAAATAATGGCTGACACTGCTTCTGCTTCCAATGCTTCTATTCTTGTGACGCGATTAAAATGCATTTATTTTGTACTTTATTTCTAGTGGGTCTTCTAAGTCCCGTTAACTTGGTCTCTTAAAATTGACAAGTTCTCCATTTTGTTTAAATGAGCTACTCTCTTGCGTTTCACACTTTTTTGAAGATCTTGGATATAACGGTGGTAGTATCAGTTTTACTTCTCAACAATGCCTGCTTCTATCCTTATGACTTGCAGTGTATTTCGGCAGTCGCGTTGCCTTCTATCTAAAAAAAAACTTGACCTTTTTTCCACATCTTCAAGGTAGATTTCATACAATTTATGATTCTATCTATTCTGGAATCATCCTCACGCAAACCGGGCCAACAATTCCCCATAAGACTTTCCTCTCAAACGCGTATATAAGACTAGTCAGTCATGGTCAACTATTCTCTGATTGTTGGAATAATACTTCTCGCAGACTTTTGTTTTTCTTTTAATTAATATGCAGCTCCAGGTTTTGTGCCGTTGCTTGCTCGATCTGACATCGCTGGGTAAGAACCAAGACGTCAAAGGCGGGTTCTAATGATATTTCGGCAACCTTTTAATTGCAATTCAATGCTTCATGCAAGAATTTCTGAAGACATCATTAAAGACTCTTTGAGAAACAAACCTAGCGTTAGTCGGGAAATCCGCACCGTACGTTGGCTACAACGAGATAGTGGTCCAAGCCAATGTTTAGCTCCTTAATACATTCGGGCAGTAATGATCTGTTTGATAGTCAAGAGATCCCCATGTGCCTTTATATGTATATGATGAGTTGTCGTGACTGCAGATCAGCAAAAAAAAATTTTGATAGTTTGCTGCACAGTAAAGTCGATCAGCTTGTTTCCTTAATCGAAAGTGATGTCGAACAGGCCGTATATGCCTACTGTAGCACTGATCCAGGTCTCTTCGTTTTTGTGTTTATATTTTTTTTCTCGTTCAACGCATCCTTTTCCTTTGCCGTTCTTATATATTTCTCCCCACCCTCTTTTCCCACTGTATTCCTTTTCTTAAAAAATTATAAATTATTATAATTATAAAAATTGCTCTTATTTTAAAAATATTTTTTATAATAATAAAGATATGAATGCCAAAACAGATCCACATATACATGAGGAGAAAAAAATAATAACAATTTTAATTAACTCAATTCAAGCAAGCATTGACCACTCTGATTGCGGTATATTCTTCCCAACATTCTCATGGTCATGCTTCGATTTTGTTGTTGTTGTTTTTTTTCAGAATATCGTAATCAATGCGAATACACCGTAAAGAAGGGCACAAGGATATGCAATCAGCACTTGTTGATGATCCATCGAATATGCAGTCACGAATAGTTTCGATGCAGATAATGCACACCAGAGAATGCTGATTCCAGCAACGATTAAACCCACAGGACCCCTGCAATGAGAAGTAAACATTAAAGTATATTTAAATGGATTGAATGTATGTATGTGTATATATATATAAAAAACAAGGAAGAAAATATTTAACGCAACCTAAAGCAAATGGAAACCTTAGTAGAATGTTGGATAGTGTTGTGCTAACTTTAAACTGTTGGAATAACTGGAATTGCCTCTGATAGTTGTTTCCTTTTTTTTTCAACGACGTGATTGGATTTTCAGGATTAAAAATTTAATATGGAAAATAGGGTACGTTATTTGAATTAACAAACATACTGCAAAACTGCATGTTGGTTTCAGGTTAACGTTATGATAAGCAAGGCTTACTGACTCATTACGATGCTGGTATGTGCCCTGTGAATCATAAGGAAAAAAGGACCTTGTGAAGGCCTCATCGTAGGTATTTCTTTAACATACTAATCATACGAATAAAATGTAAAGAAAAAGTTAAATAACTTAAATATTTCCACTGTTTCATGTCCTTGCTAAAATTCCTATAAAGCGCTCTCAGCCAACGTCGATTGTTATTATCAAAAAAAGAAAACAAAATTCCTTTCTAGAACTCATTCGCCTTCTATTCATTTAAGGGTTTCCTGCTGCATCCACAAAACCGATAATACCCTACAAAAGATATTTCCCTTGAAATAGAAACAAAAGCAAAGGCCAAACCAAATCAACTGAAATCGAACTAAAGAGTGAGTTCGCCATATCGCCACCCACAATGGGTTTTCCAGACTCCGACAGGAAAACTGTGGTGGTTCTTCATTGTAAATACTCCAAACAAGAAAAAAAACTGATAAAAATATCCTCCCTGTTTGCAAGTTGCGCGGGATGCGGGAACACTCGTTGTTATTTTTAATCAACGCATTCATTGTTTGCACAACACTGCCCGGTGTTGGTTGGGGGTGGCACTGGATTTATAAATGGTGGCACCAGTGAAATAATGAAAATAACAATATTGCACCAACAAGAACAAAAAGAAAAATAACAACGCATAACTAAAAAGCAAAAAAAAAAGAAGAAAATAATAATACTGAACTGCAAACAAAAGAGTATACTCACTGAATGGTGATTAAAACATTAATGCCGGACAATACAACCATTGGAAGCAGGCAATAGCCCAGGACTGATATAACAGCTCCGAATGTGACCTGAGCCTGGGTGGCCATAACCGAGAGGAGGCAGTAAAAAGCAATGCAACCCATTACTCCAATGCCATAGATGTAGGAGAATGTAACTTTGCCGCTCTGTGGATGAATACAGAAAAAAAGGAATTTTGAGATTAATTCTCATCTCAAATCATTTGTCTGAGGGAAGATATTAATTATCGCATGTTGCAGGGTCTTACTTACCAATAATAGGAATCCTCCGAGTGCCAGACAGAATGCCAACGGACCAGCCATGTCAGTGTCCTGAAGAATGCTTTGATCAGCACCACGAAGGGGATTAAGCACAGCCAAGGTCTAATAATCAAAATAAAAAAAAAGGAATTAAATACATGCATGTATACTTATAATCTCTAATTAATTGTTGTTTCTAGAGTAACAAGGTTTAGCAAAAGAAAGACAGTTGGAAGGCTAATTAATGTGCTTATTATCCATCAAATTGGTATAAAGCTCTGAGGCATAGTTCTTAGAACAAATTTTGCAAAAAAAAACAGTAACTAGATGTACCCTCATTGCCCATTTCTAGGGTTCACCATGATGAGCATGTATGATAATTTGTTTACACATTTCTTAAATTTTGAACAGCGCCACTTTACGTTAGTAAAATTGTTGCAAGCTCGCTTTTAACGAGAAACCAAAAAGCTTCTTCGTGGTTCGTGGTTTTTAAAGCAGCATTTAAAATGATCAACCCAAGTAAGTCATCCATGTCATATATGGTCAGCAGCAGGGGATAGGGATGACAGATAGGATTGGTTTTAAATTAAAACAGGATTAATATCTAGCGCGTTGCAGTCGCCCGGTTTGCGTCGCGTAGTATGTCCAGCAATGCGCGGATCTGAGAGGTCCAATTTCAGATACGACCATATAGATTCACCTAAATTTGAGCGATGGGCTAGATAATGTGCCTATTGCCTTTTAAAGTCGATTACAGCTCATAAGCATACTCCTCCGAGTTTAAAGAACCTTACAAGAAGAAGTCTCCATGGTCTTGGTAGTTAATTCACATCACTTCTGCGAGAGATGCCAGTAGCCTTATTTAGAATTTGGCGTTCAAAGTGAGACACGTAGTGCGGTCGTCCCGTTGGATCTGCATGCCGTCTACCTCTATATCGTTCGATTTGGGTTAAAAGAAATTAGTTTTTTCAATTATCCGCACTAGACAGTAATTTTTTATGAATGCACTGCCTAAATCACCTAAATCACCATGTGCTCCGGGTAGGCTTCATAGTGAACCAAAAAATAAAGCATACCATCATCGGCTTTAAGTAGTGCCCCGTGGCTAAGTGGTTAGTGTGTCGGACTGCTAAGCGAATGAGCCAGGGTTCGAATCCAGCTCATAGCCACCTTCTTTTCCGGGGTACTGCCTCTTGCGGGGAACTGACAAAACCTTCAAAAGTAAAATTTCTCTCGAAAAAGTGCATCTCATGTAGCCGTTCGGACTCGGCAGTAAACTGTAGGTCCCTTCCATTCTTGCAGATTAACACAGGAATGGTTGAGAGTATAAGTCACTACGCCTTGGCTCCTTAAGGAGCTGTCGCGCAAATAAATTTATTTAATCATCGGCTTTAATGCAATAAACGGAAGGCTATGCACTTTTCGCGTAGGCAAATTTCATAACATCAGTTATCATAAACTTTTACGCACCTACTAAGGAGTAGGAAGACGATGACGAAACGAACACTTCAGAATTTCAACATTGACTCTGATCTCTATCCTGTTGATACGGTGTTCCGAGTGCGGTTTGCTTTGAGAAGAAGTATTCCCTCCGCCGCTTTGGTCTGAATCAACACAGATGCTTTACGAGATGAAAACAAAAGAAACACCTACAGTCGCATGCTAGGACTCGCCCCGCGAAGAGCTCGATGAGTGGCGGGCGTAGATGAAAAATGGTCATGCCTTAAGAACGAAGTCATTAGGCCATAAAGAAGTTATCACAGAGATCGAAGCGACTAGTTTAATATTGAATCTGAAACGATGGTCCGAACATAAGAATGCTACATATCAAACAATGTAGCAGTCTCATTAAACGCGAAGATGTATACCTAAAAGACTTCAGAAGAATAGAGAAAATGCTTCACAGACAAAAAAGGCAGCCAGGAAGAAAATGTTGTCTGAGAAATGGAAAGAAATAGAGAGCGAGGTCCGCACCAGGTGCGGAAGTTATACCCATCTGTCAGAAACATGTCACAATATACACCACGATGCACCTTCCTGTAAGGACGGAGAGGGAAGCGAGCGATGGGAAGTGTACTTTACAAAACTGTTTAATAGTAAGCTCGTGGAAAAAATGAAGACATTACTTCAAGAAGAAGATGTCATGCTGCAGCGTGAAGCATTGAGGAGATACAAAAGGCGAATAATCGGCTCAGAAATAACAAGGCCTCGGGCGCCGATTTCATACCTGCCAAGCTGATCAAACATGGAGAGCCAACACTTCATCAAGCAATTCATGAAATCATAATCCACGCATGGGAACACTAATAAAAGCATCATATGTCCGATACATAAGAAGAAAGATATCACTTTGTACCAGCAATTATGAGGGTACAACGTTGTTGAGCACATCCTAAAATATATTTTCCTCTAATCCGTGACTCTGGTAAGCCAAAAAGAGGGACTACCGTCACCAATGTCCAACCAGATATTGACTTACGCAGACGATATCCACATCATCGGCAGAAGCCCACAGGCTGTACAGGACTCCTTAACATAGATCAAGCAGGCGGCACAAATCTTGGGACTGCATATTAATTAAGGGAAAACTAAGTACCTGGTGCCTACGGCTGCGAGAAGTGTTGGTCCAACTATCAGGGTAGTAGACATTGAAATAACTGCAATTTTTCACTACTTTGGGTTAAAAGTAGCAGCTGATAATAATATGGGGAGAAGCAATACGCGGGCGGCTGCTAAAATCCAACATAACCTACTAAGGTCTATCGAGGCTCTTTAAATCCAGAAACCTTATCAAAAAAAAAAAAAAAACTGCTGTTGTACAAGACTAAAGTCTTGCCAGTACTAACCTACGGATCAGAGATTGGGTGATTACTAAAAAGCACTATGATTTCTTATCCGCGTTCGAGAGGAAATCTTGCGTAGAATTGTTGGCCCCGTGTACGAGGGAGGACGATTCCGGAGAGGATACAATCATAAATTGTATGGAATCTACCTCGAAGCAGATGCTTTGGACAAAATAAAGCTCGGTAGACTCCGGTAGGCTAGGCACTTAGCTCGCATGAGCCAAGAAGAATCAGCTCAGAAAGTCTTTTGCAGTTCTTTTTATGGTAGAATGGATTTCGAGCACGACACTCCACTATCCCTCCGCATCTTGGCAGGTAAACAAGGAATATTAACAAAGAAAGACGATCAGCGTT
Source organism: Platycheirus rosarum (assembly GCA_963971375.1). NCBI lineage: Eukaryota > Metazoa > Arthropoda > Insecta > Diptera > Syrphidae > Platycheirus > Platycheirus rosarum. Next base: position 13,472,143 of record OZ020507.1, read on the forward strand.
GGAGTTCCACAAGGTTGGGCCCCATACTTTTCAACAGCTGACCAGCCTACCAACACCCCAAGGACAAAAACGAAGCTGTATGCCGATGACTCCTTAACATATGCAAAATCCCTTTCCCCGAAAATCACAGCCAGGAGAGTTCAAGATCACATAAGAAACTTGTGGGACTACTACCTTAAAGGGGACTAAAAATAAATAGCGATAAGAGCGAGCTTATCTGCTTCAGAACCCCAACAACAGCAACAAGAGGTCGAAGAGGTTTCGTGTCAGGCTGTGATAATATCAATATCAAGCTACCAGACAACACAGAGAAAAGGACAAAGAAAACTGCAAAATATCTTGGAGTAAATTTCACTAACCGCTTCATATTCAACAAGCACGCTTCATTTATGCTCAAGAGAGCTAACTTCTCCCTACATCTGGTCTACCCGCTTCTTAGGAGAAGAAACGGACTAAGCACAAATACTCAGTTCCTCATCTATAAACAGCTGGTCCGTCCTTGTACGCTTATTTCATTTGGTCCACCATATCACCAACTTTTATGACGAAAATCGAAGTTTTTGAATGGAAGATAGTCCATAACTGTACAGGTCTACACCGAAACCCCATTACATCGAAATATGCCCTAAACAAGAAGCTATATTAAGACATCAAACTGGTCACAATAAATCAGTTCATTACGCAGCTCTCCAAAAATATTCTCAGGAACTTGAAAATTCAGCAACTACTTAAGCAACAACTAAAGCCCAACCAGAGCTACCTCAACATTCGAGACATCACAGACGACCGATTCGAAAATATAATGAACAATGACGGAGCCCCGTTCTACGAGAGAACTGGATGGCTTTGGCCACCAATGAAGTGGCGATGAAAATGTTGAATGTTTGAGTTTGTTTTTTTGTGCTTTCACTCCATAAATACTCAACCAATCATCTTCAAATTTTGTCCACTTCTTTTCAGGGGTACAGAAAATGAAATACTATTCCAGAGACGACCACACTATATAATATGCGAACGTTGGTTAACACTCCTGAACGTATGCAACACTCCTAACTGGGTTCGAATACCTTTAAGTATACATCGAATAAACTAAAACCGATTTTAAAATAAAATTTAATTCAGTATTTTCGAAGACTACCCATGACAAAGTTTCCAAAATATGAGTCCTTTTGACACATAATAACATTTTGATCAAAAAAACTTAAATCCCTTCAGAGCAGTCAAGTTTCATTTCGATTGGAAAAACCAAATATTTCATAAAATCAAATTGAGTTTGATTTTTGTTTCTTCAATAACATATTTCAATCCTTCGCTTTTTAAATAAAATAAATGGCCGGTGAATCAAAAGAGCTCTTGATTCGAAAATACTTATGTAATTCGAGAATAAGCCAACTTTTACATACCACTTCAGTAAAATAATTCATTTCGTTACGGTTATTTTGAAACATCTGGCAATTAGTGTTTTGTGTTCAAATATTTTTTAATTAAATTCAATATTTTTATTTAAATAAAAACAAAAAAATATTACTTTCGATTGCACATCAAACACAAAATTGCTTTTTACTTTTGATCAAAGTTAAAAAAAAAACAGCAAAACTTACCAAAAACTGTTGGATTATTCCATACTGACTGACAATATTCAATGGTATATGCTTAAATTTGCTGGACGAAGGGGGAAGGGAAATTGGTATTTTTCTGAATGTGAACACCTGTGATGTTCGTTTTCGTTGCATATTCTGCTGTATTTACTCAAATATTTGCTTACAAAATCGAAAAAAAATGGCTGATTGTTTTCTTTGAAGTTTAAAAGAGAACCTATCTCTGCCATACTGATAAGTAATCGAATTTTCAACTTCGACAAGCTTTTAAGCACTGTAAAGGTTTTCCAATAAAAAAATGTTTCTATTTAATTGAATCAGTAAGTGAAAGAACACAAAAAGGAGTTATAATTCTCTTATCATAGGATATACAAAAAAAAACATTGTTAAGGAAAACACAATAACTTTTGTTCGACATTATTATTATTATTCACTTTGAACGTATTTTAGCAGAAAAATATTGAATACGTTGAGTGTATCCCCAAATAAAAGGTACACGGTATACTGAGAATCAACAAGAACAAACAAAAGAATATGAAATAAATGTTCTATCACTCCCAAGTCAATTTCAAAAAAAAAAAAAAATGACTACCTCATCCATACCTCATTCGATATTACAAATATCACTAAACACAACTTATCTGTTTTATCAAAAAGTGCAGTTTTGCATAAATATTTATGTTCCTCTTTCGCGTAACAGGTCCTTTGCAACTTCTCCTTCGTGGTACAGTCATAAACTACGCGAGCTATGAAACGTTAGAAATAAGCTTTGGGTTAAATATCTTCACTATAGTCATTGTAACGGGTGATTTTTTTGAGGTTAGGATTTTCATGCATTAGTATTTGACAGATCACGCGGGATTTCAGACATGGTGTCAAAGAGAAAGATGCTCAGTATGCTTTGACATTTCATCATGAATAGACTTACTAACGAGCAACGCTTGCAAATCATTGAATTTTATTACCAAAATCAGTGCCCTAGAAAAGTTGGCAGAAAATCCGCTTTTTTATCGACAAATTTTGTTCAGCGATGAGGCTCATTTCTGGTTGAATGGCTACGTAAATAAGCAAAATTGCCGCATTTGGAGTAAAGAGCAACCAGAAGCCGTTCAAGAACTGCCCATGCATCCCGAAAAATGCACTGTTTGGTGTGGTTTGTACGCTGGTGGAATCATTGGACCGTATTTTTTCAAAGATGCTGTTGGACGCAACGTTACGGTGAATGAACCGAACACTGATTTTAGTAATAAAATTCAATGACGATTCAATTCAACGATGTTTTCCCTCCCTCTCTTCTCTACAATAACCAATCATCCAATGATCCATCAACCATCACCAATTTCTTCGCTAGTTACTTCAAGCAGTCATTTGCACCAAGAACCTTAGATCCTGACAAATCTTATTTTTCGAACTTTCCTCATTTTAATACTGGCCCTTCAAATTCGAATTATATGGATACTTCATTGGTCTTAACTGGAATTCTTGAACTTAAAGACGAGTATACTCCTGGTCCCGATTGTATACCAGCTTAAAAAATACTTAAAAAATGTTGTTCGAGTTTGGTCCTTCCTATTACTAACTTATTCCACCTGTGCCCTTCCACCGGATCTTTCCCCGATTTATGAAAAATATCCACTATCACACCAATCTATAAAAAAGATCCCAAAACCAAGTTTTTAACTATCGGCCCATCGCCAAACTTTCTCATATCCCCAAACTCTTCGAAAGCATTTCTCGGTTTCAGTCCTAACCTTCTTGAATGGATGTCCTCGTATCTTGACAACCGCCAATACAGAGTCCGTTTTCGTTCTGCTCTTTCAGTTCCTTTTGTGGCCACCTCTGGGGTACCCCAAGGTAGCCATCTTGGACCTTTCTTGTTTATCCTTGCCATCAATGATGTTGAAAAGATAATTCAATCAACTTTTATCTCCCTTTACGCTGATGGTGCTAAAATTTGCAAGGTGATCTCCACTTGCTTCAAAATGACCTTAATTCATTTGCCAAATGGTGCAGTAAGAATTTTCTCGAACTTAACATTGCCAAATGCGAGCTAGTTACGTTTTCTCGAAAAAGTAAAAGGCCTCCCCTCAGATCTTATTATCTTCAGAACCTTTCCATGAACCGCGTACAGGTTATCCGCGATTTAGGCGTCCTCTGTGAGTGCGAATTAAATTTTCGCTCTCATATCGACAATGCTATATCCAGAGCTAACTCCACCCTTGGTTTTATTAAAAGGTGGTCCAAAGAGTTTCGGAACCCATTTGTTACCAAATCCCTTTATATTTACTATGTTCGTCCTCTTCTTGAGTATGCGCAGCTATGGGCCCGCTATCACGCGGTTCATATTTCTAGAATAGAAAGCGTTCAAAGTCGTTTTCTGCTCTTTGCTCTCCGAAGTTTTTATGACCCTAATAATTTCTTATCTCTGCCACCCTACTTTGACCGACTCAACATTTTAAATCTACACCCCCTTGAAGTCCGTAGGAATGTGTTTGACATCATTTTCATTCATCGGATTCTTACAGGTGCCACTGACTGTTCCTCACTTTTTGATCTCATCTTGTTTAACACTAACCGACGCAACTTAAGATCATCGCGTCTTTTTACCTTCCTCTCCATCGTACTTCCTATGGTCTCAATGAACCTTTAACCCACATGTTGAGTAAAATCAATTCGATCTCTCCTCTTTTCGATTTCAACCTTCGAAGTCCTTGTCTGAAAGCCCACCTCTTACATCATCTTTCCTCCTTATAAGTTAATTTAGTTTAATTAGTTTTTAGTTTTTTTTTTAATAATTGGCCCGCGCAAAAGGGATTTTGGCCACCCTTATAATGTTAAACCACAGCGGAGGCGTTAGGAAAATAGGGAGGGGTATAAAAGGAGATATCGATGCACATTTGTTTTAAAGTTCGGCAAGTCATAATGGGAGGGAAAAACAGTTAGTTAAGTTTAAGTTAAGCTTGTATTAAGCTAATAAATAGGGTGTTAGCCCCACCAAAATTAAAAATTAAAAATTAAAATTAAAATTCCGTACGTTGTAAACCAGTAGGGATTTCGATGACAAATTAGATATTAAGACAGGATTTCATGACCATAGTTGATGGGACGCACTGACTGACATCGCTTGCTATTGCGATGACTGTGTCCTAACGATGACACGGCATTGGGTATTCGCTGCGGTCGAGATATTGTAGTTCGCTAGTTCGCAGTTCATACACTTGAACATTTACCTGATCAATCAACTGCCAATCGATTTGACTACATTGCGATCAACACAAAGCGCTGATCCAATCATGGATGTCCGAACTGTCCGAGGGGCAAACATTCATTCAGACCACTCGGTGTAGCCAAGGTACGGCTGCGTATATCTCAGGGAGGCCGCCTCTAAAATGCTGGGTTTTACACGGCCACCACAACGAAGAAGTTTGACGATGAGTGCAGGAAAGCACATTCAACTAAATTGGAAACATACAAAGCGGCGCTGTAAGGAAGTACCAAAACTGGATGAGTTAAAGCTAGCTATATGAAAGCCAAAAACCGCTTGAACTGATGGCGTAGCTGCTGAAGTCTTTAAAGTTCCAGGCGATGACTTGGTTAGTAGTCTGCCCCAACTCATTAGAGAGATATGATTGGAAAAAAAGCATGCCCATGAATGGAATCTCAGCATTGTTTAATCGATCCTTAAGAAAGGAGACCCAATTCTGTTATAGTGTGTGAGCGCCTAAATCCATTCGTCAACAACCTGATAGATTTATATCAGTGCGGTTTTAGGCCAGGAAAGACCACTATCGAACAAATACTCAAAAATGGCGGGCTCTAGAAAAAAAAACTCAGTAAATATCAAATGGATACGGACCACCTTTTCATCGATTTCAAAGCCACATATAAAAGCATTTATACAGACAAATTATATAGAGCAATGATCAATGCAGTGTTGGCATCCCCCTCAAACTCTCTCGACTATGCAAAATCACGATAGAAAACGCACGCTGTTCCGTCAAGGTCGGTAAAGACCTCACCTACACCTTTAAAGTCAAAAGAGGATTTAAACAGGGCGATGCGCTTCTTCAACATCATACTTGAAAGAATAGTGCAGAACTCTAACGCCAACACCATAGGTACGATCTGTCAAAAGTCCATCCAATTAGTCGAATACGCCGACAATATTGACATAACCCGAAGAACACAGCGTGATGTCAGCAGCACCTTTGAAAGTATTGAGACGAAAGAAGCGAAGATGGCTTTAGCAGTCAATGAGGGCAAAACCAAGTATATGCTATCATCAAGAAGATACAGTTTTACGGACTTTGTCTCCACTATAAACTCAAATGAAGAATAACTCTTCGCAATCGTTGCTTCTCCGGACTAAGAAGGCAAAGCTCTCAAAGTGTCCCTTTATAAGACCCTCATCATCCCAGCCCTGCCTTAAGGTGCAGAGACATGGACATTGTGAAGATTAGATGAGGATTAGTTTGCTCCGAGCTGACTGGAGAAGCTTTTTGGTTGAGCCCCACATCCACCCCGTAGTGAAGTGCCGTTTTCTATGGGCCTGTTCGTCCAGGTTCCGGACTAAAATGTACCACTTCTTCTAACTGTGAAATGATCTTTTTAGTAAAAATGTTCAAATTATAATGGCAGTTTTTATTCCAAAATGCGAATTTCTCGCGCGTACATATGAGCAGATATCCATTAGGCAAATGCCCAGTTGCATAGAAATATGTCAGAATTTCAAACGTTGTCTTTAAGTGCACATAACACAGTTTCCGGATCTTTCTGAAGTTTGTATACTCTGGTTTGAGTTTGAGTGGACGTTGATGCACAACTTAATCATGTGCTTGACAGCATTATATCCGTCAACATTTTCCTAAAGATTTTCTAATCTACTTCCTTTCAAACTGCACCTTATCAAAGCTAGAAAAGACATTAGCAGATGAAACCTCCAACCCGTTATGGACTGGGCTGTGATTTTCTCCACGACTACTTGTTCGAAAGCAATAGCAGCTACATCTGGTCATAACATTTTCAATTTAGTCCACTTGAAAGTGGGTCATGTAAAATCGTAATAAATGATTGGACTGCAAGTTGATTTGGTTGTAAGTTATAAAATGTAAGCAAAGGATACACACATGCATACAGATATTGAAATTGTTGGACGCATCAAGGTAGTGCAACCGAAAGGATATTTCCGGGAGCAAATATTTGCTGCTTCATAATTGATTGCATGGATGTGTTCATTGATAAATAATTGTAAATCAACACAATTCGCAGAGAGGATCAGGCAGGTAGAAGTTTTGTTTCGGATGGTTTGGTAGAATGATGATTTTGGCTAAAGCGGTAATTCCATGTGAGATGAATGGATAGAATGTTTTTGTCACTATTTTTGTTGTTCATCAAAAAATGTATTTATTTTCATTATTCGATTTATTTATTGTTTGTCCTTGGTGGGTGCAAAAAATTAAATGAAATCAATGAACAATCTTCATGTTCATTGGTGGAGAGCCATTGCGTAACAGCAATGTATCAGAGTGAGTTACGAGCGTAGCCCTGGTAGGTCACAAAGGGGCAGTTCTGCCTTTTTAGCAAACAGGTATATATATATATATAACCCACTTGAGTTTTCTAGACAGAATTATAAAAAAGAGCTTTGAAAATGATTGGCGACCGAACAATAACAGAAACATTCACATCTCTTGAGCACCACCGTAATGTTTCGTGTCTTTCGTTATTTTATCGCTATTTCCACAAACAAGGCTCTAGAGAAATAGCCAGTTGCATTCCTCCCCTGAAAAGATTCAACCGTAATACTCGCACCGCTAGGAATGCCCATAAATTTACCCTTGAACCCAACTTCGGACGTACAGTCAAATACAGGGATTCTTTTTTTTAGCCGTACCACAGACGCAAATGTGGAATGCCTCGCAAGATTCTGTTTATCTCCCCCATTATGACTTGCAGAACTTTAAAACAAATGTGCATCGATATCTCCTGTTACTCCAGGGTAGCCAAAATCTCTTTTGCGCGGGCCAGTTATACAAAAAAAACTTATTTTATGTTTTATACAATACATTTGATAAGATCCGTCAAAATCAATTTTGTAATTTTTGTGAAAAACCGTTATTTTCGACTTAAACAATTTTTAGACTAAGGTTTCAAGAATTTTAAGTTTGAACGTTGAATTCTCGAAATCTCCTTGTGAACGATTACGGCAGGTATGAGCAATTCAAATAAAAGGTAAGATGCTTTCTAGGAATCATAGAAGTGTTCCCAATTAAAGCGTCTTGAGTCTTTTGCTCCAGTATTTTTAGCCATTGACGCCCTGCTAGAAGGCAAGGTTAAGGACCCGAAGGTTACCTTACCTTAGGTGGCGCAAAAGTCCGGGTGGACCTTGGCCTCAACAAGCATCTCCAGCCAGCTCGGTCTCTAGCCAGCTGTTTCCAGTCTTGCACGTTTAGTTGGTCGAGGCCCTACTCCTACGCCTCAGCTTTTTTCTACTGCACCGCTTCCCTAGGGTGGAGTCGAAGATTTCCCGGAATGGAGCACGTTTTACATGACCCAGCCTTCTGAGACATTGGATTTTTGTGGCTAGGTATGTGTTACTGTACAGCCCGTACAGATCTTCATTGTATGAACCAAAAATCATGCGGAGAATTTTGACAATGTTGGTTGAGGTCTTCCTCCACTTGAGCGCGCCACCTAAGACGAGGTCTTCCTTGACTGCGTCTACCCTCTGGGATGGAATCGAAGATCCTGCGAGCCGTAGCGTTGTTGTCCATTCGCTCTACATGACCTAGCCATCATTTGCAAGAGTCATTCTTCGTTTAATCTCAGCCCTGGTGCTGTTCTCTGAGTTCATAGCGGAGCCCAGGTAGACAAAGTCATTAACTACCTCAAAGTTATAACTTTCCATCGTAAAGTTTTTTACAAGAAGTCGATGTAGGGTGTCTCTTGATGATGACAGCATATACATTGACTGCTATGCACATCATCGCTGCTTCCGTCTCCATACTCACAAAAGCGCTACTGACATCACGCTGCGTTGTCCCGATTATGTAAATAACCGGTAGTTGAATGGACTTCTGAAAGATCGTGCCTCTGGTATTGGCGAGCGAATTCTCTACTATTCTTTCAAGTATGATGTTGAAGAAGTCGGATGACAGCTTATCGCCTTGTCTAAATCCTTTTTTTGACTTCAGGAATCGGTGAGGTCTTGCCCGAACTGGACGGAACAGAGTGCGAAAAATCTTGTAAGCGAGGTTGAGGAGACTGATACTTATGCAAGACTCGTGGTAGCTATCTAGAGAGCGAGGCGGCAGGAGAAACTTATTGTTTCACAGCCAGGTCCAGTTTTTCAATCCGATAATCGGGCAGTACATAGGCTCCCATAGTTTGAATAAGAACAATAACGACAATGGAATACAAATCAGAGTCTGCATTCACGAAATTGGTGGTTGCGAGTACCAGTGTCTCGCGTAAAGATATCTACAAAGCCACTGAGTATCACCTGATGTAGTCACTCGAAATCAAACTGTCCACTTGTTGATATCGTTGGCAGTACTCGAGCCTGATGATGATACGAACGTATCGAGATGCCAACATTGATTAAGATTACCATGACTGTATGGCTTTCCGAGGGCGAATTGCTTTTGCCAAGAAGTATTACATCCGCCACTCATGTTCGTATCCACACGGAACACCTACAGCCGTGCACTACTAGGACTCACCTTTGAAAAGCTCAATAAGGGAAAAAATTGTTTTTTGGACAGAGTGCGGGGCGAAGAAAAAAATGCAAGTTGAGAACAGTCATTCGTACTGATGACTATGATGAGTACAAACTAGCGTCTGAACGTGAATCTACTGTATGCTATTAAAGCTCTTGAAATCTTTAAATCTTTCCAAAAAAAAGAAAAGAAAGAAAAGAGCTTTCGTATAGGACTGTGGTCTAGCCAGTATCACTTAACAAAGCCGATACTTGGGTGCTTACAAAAGACACTCTGACCTGTGTTCCAAAGGAGTAAAGCAAAGTCACTGCATAAACAATAGAAGATGTTAGCAAGAATTGTATAACTCTAAGACATTTAGGTCTCACCCAATGCAATGCCACAATTCATGGTTAGATTTTTCTGTGATTCAGCTGATGAAAAGCTTTTATTACTTTTACACTTAAATTATCCCAAAGTGAGTTTGTTTACCTTGGAACAATGGAACTTATGGAAATTTTCTAAAGGCAAGAACTAATAAGAAAAAAGAAAACTAAAGCCTAAAGCATTTGTGTTCTATCATTAGACTAATATCTGACTTACCTTTTGGAATATGTGACTTGGATTGATTCCGAGCTCTGAAAATCAAAGTTATTTGGTTAGTTTAATCCTAACAGTTATTTGTACTATACTAACCCTCTAACAGTGGTGGTTCATCATCAAAATCTGAGACTCCTTGTGGCTTGAATGTTTGTTCTTGGCCAAAAGAATTGTCTACGTATGCATTTGGATCATAGAAACCGCCTACACCACTGCTGACATCCGAATAATTAGAACTGTAGTTTGGCGGTACAGAAGTCTGTGTATTGTCGAATGTTTGGAAGTTTCTAAAGAAAACATAATCAAGTCATAACAAAGCCAACATCAGTTAGTAAAACTTACAATTCTTGTCCAAACTCTGGCACTTCAAAGTTATATGTTTGTTCGTTTGGGCCATTTGGGCCACCCCATTGATAGTCGTTTTGTGGTGCCCCATAAGGTGATGCCATTGCTTTTATTTTGGTCTAACGAGATGTTCGGAAATAAAGGAATGATGCTCGGAGTTTTCAAAATATCGCTGGATTTTTATGCAAAGTATCAATTTTTTATTTGTTTTATTTTAAGACTTTATAAACTACGCCCAGTGTATCGAATTTTGTTTGGTTTTAGAGTTTTTAATCGAATTAATTGAATATATTTTGGAAATTAAAATAAAAACGCGACTTGATTTTACACCAAAACAATTTATTTTGAAGTTTCTCCGTCGTCCACGTACCCGAAGATGACAGTTGACATTTGCGGAGATGGTTTGAGGATGTGCTAAGATCCGTTTGTTTGGTTCAAAAAGATGAAAACTTGGTTTATGGTTTTGTTCCTTTCATGAATGTAAGGTTCTTTTTTGTACAATCAAGACAGAATTCAAGAAAGAAAATACATTTTATTTGCAAATAATACTAGAAATTGTGGAGACAACGGCCATTATCATTCTTACATAAAAGTAGTACTGCATTTTGATCAATTAGAAATTTATTTAAACGTACAAAAATTTGATTCTTGTTGTTACCGTAATTTTTTTTTTAAAACTGATTGCAATCAAAATTTCGAAAGTACTAAGGTGACATTCTTAATAGCAACAAAACTACGAAAAAATATGGAAACAAACTTTATTTAGAAGAAATAGAAATAGAAATAGAAATATCTCGTTCCTAGATTTCCCAGCAAACACCAACAAAACTTTGTATCTCATAAGCTTGAACTGGTTAATGCTACGTTTTTATAAAGTCGAAATTACCTCATTTCGAAATTTGCCGAAAAAGTGTTTTCATCTAAGTTTGCTAACTTCGTTTGACATTTTCTTACTTGCAATTATAGGTACCTTTAAGGCGAGTTTAGGATTCGTGAATATAAAAAATGAGATAAAAGTGAAACATGAAAAAACGAGCACCGTAAGAAAGTTCGTGACAAGAAATGTCTGTGTGCCAGTCTATCATTTCTACATAACTGTTAATTGTTTTCTTTCAAATATCTAGCTTTACACTGTCATTACGTACATAAAGCAAGTACGTGCGACCCAGTCGTGCCCTCTTACTTTTTTATATTCTTCTTTGACTTTTTATAATGTCAACTTTGACGTTTGTTATAGAACATTGTTCAAGTATGATTCAATTGTTTTCAAATAAAGTATGTTCGACTTCACATTACATAAATTCTAACCTAATTTCGTCGAAATCAGGTAGAAATGAGGTGATTTCGAAATGTGATTTTGTATTTGGTGTGTACACTGATTTGGATTACCCCGAATATCAAAGCTGTAAAGACTACAGTCTTTTGGGTACTTTAGTCAATTGAATAAAAATACTGCTTTGCAAAAGTCTTTTAACTTACTAAAAGACTTTAACTATAATACTACAGTCAGCAGTCATTTTCAATACTCTGACTGTGCAGTTAAAGAAAGCAGTCAATTGACTTTAAGTTAATTGACTGCAGTACTTTTTGACTAGTTCCAGTATTTTAGTCATTGCAAAGTCCTCGGTACTTCTACGGTTTGGCTTATATGAGAGTGTCGATCCTAAGCTCGTAGAGGACGGACGTCGAGGTGCGCGCACAAATAATTAAACAAAAGCCAAACAAATAATTATTGCGCGTTATTATCGCGAGTGCTTTAAAAAAAAATAATAATACACACTCGTTAGAGAAATTGGAAAAAAAACCCCTCGCGTGTGCTGTAAAAAAAAAGTATAATAATATTCACTCGCGTCGTAGGATGAATGATAAAGATGCCCACTCACGCTGAGGAAGAAAAAAAAATAAATAAAACGCATTCGCATAACAAATTATCCTCTAATCTGTCCCAAGACCTTTGTGCTTAACTGCCTCTTTCTTATCTACTGTAGGCATCATATGACCATACAATGCTTGCTGTGATGAGCTTTTGGGGTCGTTGATGCTTTGGACAATGTTTTCGATGACAAATGAGCGATCAATACTAAAGATCGTTTCCGTGTCGGATTCAAGGCACCCGGTATCGTTCCACATATTTCGAAAATTGTGGAACCAGTTTTGATAAAATCCTGTTTTTATTGTTTTTTGGAAAAAAAATTTTTATAAATTTTGGTATTCAGTTTTTTTTACAGTTTATTATTATACTACATGTGATTATAATAAAATAAATAAAATAAAATTTCAAATATTAATTTTAATTAGAAAAGTTATTCAAAATGTTGATATGAAAAATTAATTTGGCTACGTCGATCTTCTCAAATATAAAATTTGACTGAAATCCAAAGAGCCGTTAAATTAATAAAGGTTCAATAAGAGGTTCATATAATTTTCTTAAACAAAAAAAACAAAAACAATTCAGCATTTGGATGGAAAGTCGACATCATTTGAACAAAATCGATTAGGATTGGTTTGCCGTAATCATAACCAGTATGGTTAGATGGAAGCCGTCATCTGAAAATAGATTGCTCATATAAACACATTTTTTCATTTTGAATGGAAACGAGTTACATTTTTTTCCATGTTCATGTTCATATAACACAAACTTGTGCCTTGCCAATTCTCTAAGGATTCCACCAGATTTTAGATTGGCAATAGAAGATAGTGACACTGGGACCTGGGAGTTAGTGGTTTTTCATTACCATTTCAATCTAGATTAGACTTTAATAAAAAAAAAAAATAATAATAAGCTTGAAACTACTTACGGCTGTTTTTGGTAGAATCTCTGATAATAGATATCAGAGATTCGTACCGGATTTTTTTGTTTTTGTACCCAATTGATGGGTTTTGTTGCTGCAACTGGCTTCCATTCTTTGCCTGATCAGATCGGAGAAATCAGAGTCGTCCGATGTGTTATCATCACTCGTCAACTGCGGCGGCAACAATTGTATTGTCTGTTTGTCTTTCGGAACAGCAGCCGAAACAAAAACATTACCTTCCAACAGTTGTTTATCTGGTGATTTTTATTGCTTGCGGATCTGGTCCATTTCTATCATCAGCAAGGGGTGTTGTGTTTGTGGTGATGGAAACATTTTCATTGTCGTTTATTTTAGCGGGACAATAATTGTTTTGGTAGTTTAGTGTTCAATGAATTGTGGATTCACTTGCACTCAGGCTTTTGCATTCTGATGTTACGTTAAAGTGGTTATTATTTTCCATTTTTGAAATATTTTTTGTGAATTTGTTTGAATTGAAATTGTGAATTTGTAATTGAATTTTATAGCGAATTTCATTAAAATTTCAAAGATTTGATCTGAAAATCAAGATTTGCTCTTTTCAATGAAACTTGTTTCATCATTTAATCCTAGTATTGGTCATTCACTGACGAGCATACACAGTATTTGATATCACACACAAAAATACCAGGCATGTACAGTTATATATTCAAAATGCCATATTTGTATTTTCTCACTTCAAAAACACCTTTATTTGTTATTTTGTATATTTAATGGATATTTGTTAATTTTTTGACTAAGCACGGGCTGACACAAGTTCACAACAAACAACAAAAATAACAAAATATTTTCCATTTGACGTTTGACCGAAAGACTATTTACATGTATGTGTGCATTCAGATCAAATCTGCCAACCCATCAGAGATCAAATCTTTCGTGTTGAGATTTGATCTAGATTTGCTCTTTTTCTTACAATGAAACTCTCGAAATTGAAAAAAAATCAAATCTTTTGACAGAAAGAGCAAATCTTTTCTTGAATGAAACTAGCTATTAATATTTTCACTTTTTCTTCAAACAAAAACAGTTTACTGACAGTTGTTGTCAACAAGAACAAAATGAAATGTCAAAAAGAACAAAACTCACCACAACGTTTTTTCTTTTTTTCTACGCGGACAATGAATGATATACAAAAGAGAACACGAAACACAATGAATGATATACCAAAGTAACAACGAAAATTGAGGGTTTTGAGGCGTGGAACGTACGAAAGTTTTTCCTCTATATAATATATTTACTCTATGCACATCAGTTGCGGCATCTCTGTTGGCTTGTTGGCAGTGTTGCCACTGGTCTTCGGATTCGATTCGATGTTAGCTGCAGTTTTTTGACAGTTTGACTTATTACACTGACATTCCCCAGTGCGCACTGGGGCGGGGAACATCGAACAACTCTATGTCTCCTTTTTATTGCAAATAGGATACTTAAATAAATGAAATTCAAAACAATTTATTTTAAACGCGTTTGAAGTTTTCTTAACAAATGCAATGAAACATAATTTTCATAATTAAAAATATTAATAGAACAAATGAAATGTATTTGCTTTTTTTGTATACTTTTTTCTTAAATAAATATATAAAATAAAATTAATAAAAATATATGTTTCTAAAAATCAGTTCACAAACATTTTTCTTAAACATCGCGAAAACATCGATGTTTCATCCCTAAATACAAGTGAAGGAGGAAGTGTGTCAGCTGTGTCATTCACCAACAATACTACAATTCTTTTAGGCTTCTATATAATCGTAATGTCATGTTTGATTGTTATCTCAATTTTTTATATTCACGAATCCTGAATGCCACCAGTATATATTTAGTCGGAATTAGAGTCGAAACATTTCAATACAAACGGTCCAGAAGATAGCTTTGAATCCAACGAACAAAAAGATTTCCCGAGCTGGTTCCTTTTCGCTCATACGAGCTAGGTGCTCATCGCACCGGAGTCTACTGAGCATAAGATGATCAGAACATTCACGTCACTCTAACATCGACGGAATGTTTTATGTTTCTCCCTTTTCCGCATATTTCTTCCTCCGTGGTATTATCGGCTGGTAATTTTGAGCCATGGTAGTTAAGGGACTTCTTTCTTTAGCCGCACCACACTAATATAGAACGTCTTGCCGGGTTTTGTTTTGTCCTCCTGTTTTGAAATTTAGAACTTTAAAATTAATGTGCATCGGTACCTCCCTCTCCTTTCCTATTTACTTTATAAAGATAGCCAAAATCACTTTAATGAATTCTTAAAAAAAGAAAAAACCCTCATCAACCCTCATAACTTTAGCCGATGGGACATTTAACTTTTAAAATTTGCCGTTGGTAAGAACACATTTAAAAAAAAACGTTAATCATTTAAATTTTTTAAACTATCATCAATATATTTTTCTTGTAATAGATACATACATATACATAGATAATATTTTATTTATTTTTTTACAATAATACTTTACAACAAAAAGAAAAAACTAAAATATTTTATTTATTTATTTTTTTTTAATTTTAAAGCGTTCGTCGGCAACGACAACAACTAGAACAACATAATCTCAATTGAATGCAAGTGTATATATAACGATATATCTTTGATATTTTCTTCTTTTTTTACATATATTTAGTTATTACCATATTATTGTTTCGTCTTCATTCCTTTTCTCGTGTCGTTGATGAGGATTCTTAATTTTTTTTTGTTTGTTTTGTTTAAAATTGTAAAACACCTTAAAATTTACACATAAAATAGTTAATACATACAGCTGCAGTATTTTTATATGGCTTGGTTTTTAGGTAAGTTTGTAGGAGTTTAATGGGTTTTCTTTGTATTAGTGGTAGTTTTGTTTGTTTTAATTTATAACTAATTAACGATAAACGTAAACTGGGATGGTTAAAGAGAGCTAATGGGCTAGAGAGCTTAATCTTCCAAATTTCTGAAGGCTTGTTGTATATCTTCGTGAAGTTGGTCAAAGTCCGCTTTGATTTTGGCTTCACCATCTTTAACGGGATCCTAGAAGAACAGAAAAAAGGGATTTCATTTATGTTTTGATTTCTAGAAGAAATATACAAGAAAATGGCATCATCAATTCAAACAGAAATAAAGTACTCAATTTATAAAAAAAGATAAAAATTAATAATTAAATAAAATCTGTAACAAAAGCAATACAATTGACACACTTTTCCCAAAAGCATGCAAAATAGATCAAACAAAAACGAAGCACGCTTTTCCGTTTTCTTTTGGCCAAATTGCACTTCTCGCTAACCAAATAAAACAAAATCTAATTATAGAACAACAAATTTAAATAAACTGTTGTGTAAACAGTTGCGACGCCCACATCTGTCTCCTAAGCGTCTATCAATAGAATTAGATCAGACAAACGGAAAAAATCAAGAACATCCTACCTTGAACTTCATTGACGAGAGTTGGTACATGATATTGCCCATAGATTCCCTTATTAAATTCCACGTGACTTTGTTCTCTGATTGAGCTGTCGATTCCACCGAATGACGAGCCATATCATAGAAGGCAATCATATTCCTCAGCATACCAACGGTTTTGTAAAACGGACAGAATCTATCGTATGACGAATAGGAGTTCTGTTGCAGGAAATCATCCTTTAGTAGCTTAGCTACTTCAAGTGTTATTTTATCAGTTTCGGCCAATGATGCCTTACCGACAAGCTGCACAATTTCGGAGAGATCTTCCTCTTCTTGCATGATCTCCTTGACTTTGGTTCGCAGTGGAACGAATTCTGGGAAATTCTTGTCGTAGAAGTCGTCCAGAGCTCTTGTGTATTTACTGTATGAAATAAGCCAGTTGATGGAGGGGAAATGTTTGCGCTGGGCTAGTTTCTTGTCCAATCCCCAGAACACTTGGACAATACCAAGTGTGGCTGATGTAACGGGATCAGAGAAATCACCACCAGGAGGTGATACAGCACCGACAATGGATACAGAACCTTCACGTTCTGGGTTGCCCAAGCATTTAACGCGACCGGCACGTTCGTAGAAGGAGGCCAAACGGGCGCCCAAGTAGGCTGGATAACCGGAATCGGCAGGCATTTCAGCGAGACGACCTGAGATTTCACGAAGAGCTTCAGCCCAACGGGAGGTAGAATCAGCCATCATAGAGACGTTGTAACCCATATCACGGAAGTATTCGGAAAGAGTGATACCAGTGTAGATGGAGGCTTCACGAGCAGCGACAGGCATGTTGGATGTGTTGGCTACAAGAGCGGTACGCTTCATGATGGATTCGGTAACACCGTCAATTTCAACAGACAATTCAGGAAAGTCACCAAGTACTTCAGCCATCTCGTTACCACGTTCACCGCAACCAACGTAGATGATGACATCAGAGTTGGAGTATTTTGACAAAGCCTGCGAGATGACAGTTTTTCCACAACCGAAAGCTCCGGGAATGGCAGTTGTGCCTCCCTGGACACAAGGGAACAACGAATCCAATACACGTTGACCAGTCAACAGAGGATGGTTGGCAGGCAATTTTTCGGTGCATGGACGTGGCTGACGCACTGGCCAAACTTGCAACATCGTGTGCTTGTTGATTTCACCATCGAATTCAGTTTCCAAGACCACATCCTCGCATGTGTAATTACCAGGTGGAGCAATATAACGCACCGTTCCCCTGGATCTTGGTGGTACAATCATTTTGTGCTTGACCAATGAGTTTTCGTGCACCATGCCGTACAAGTCTCCTCCTGTGATATGTGATCCAACTTTAACGTTGAGTGGATTGAACTCCCACGAGTGCGTGCGTGACAACGATGGCACATTCACACCCTTGGGGATGTAAATGGAGGATGTGAGTTCGTTGATGTCCTTCAATGGTCGCTGAATACCGTCAAAAATGCTGCTCATAATACCAGGACCCAATTCGACGGAGAGTGGTTTTCCTGTACGCAATACAGGATCGCCAACAGTAACGCCAGAGGTTTCTTCGTACACCTGAATGGTGGCCATGTCACCTTCGAGACGAATAATCTCCCCAACTAGCTCGTAATAGCCAACACGTACCAACTCGTACATAGCCGATCCGGACATACATTCTGCTGTTACGACTGTGATGTTAAGAAATTGTGTGATTAAATATTAGAAATGTATGAGAGATGATGTGGCAAGTCACTTACCTGGACCAGAGACAGCATAGACTCGTCCGTATTTGTCCTCTCTCTCTTCTTCATCGAATCTTTTTAGGTTAGACATTTTTTATGTTTTTTTCACTTTAAATCTGCAAAATAAAGATGAAATGTGATATTAGGAATCGGAAATGAATAACTTTTTTTTTCAAAAGCAAACATCAAACATTTAAACATTTGTTTGTCGACCTTTTAGGTCATTTTTATAATCTGACTTCGATATAATCAGTAGCGTTCGATGTTTGTAGCGTTTTGGACTAAGTGAGCCTTCACAAATGTTTTGACAAGGTCGATAATGACTGAAATTACAAGCCAAGTTAAAGTAGTCCAATTTATTGCTGTGCAGAAGAAAGAAATCCGTGTCTCTGGTACTATTTGCATCCAGTCCAGCGAGATATTGGCTTACGCAGACGACATCGACATTATCGGTAGAAAACAACAACTTGTACAAGATTCCTTCATTAAGATCAAGCAGGTGGCACAAAACCAGGGATACACGTTAATGAAGGAAAAAAAACATGGTTGATGCGTCTGTAAGAAGTGTTGGGCCAACATTCAGGACAGTGCAGCATGAATTTGAAGTATAGTAATGCTTGAACTACCTTGTGTCCAAAGTAGCAGCCGATGCAGGCAAAGCACTTCAAATCCAGATATCTTACAATAAGAACGAAGCTGCTTCCATAGAAGACTATAGTCTTACCAATACTCACATACTGATCCGAGACTTAGGTGCTTATTAAAAGGCACTCTGATCTCTTAACAGCGTTCGAGATGAAAGTCTGACAATGAATTGTTGGCCCTGTGAAATATCCGGTGGACTAGGCACCTAGCTCGTATGATCGATGAGGAACGAACAAGGAAAGTCTTTTGAAGCTCTTATGGTATAAGACAGCGTGTCAACCCTTGCTTATAATGCAAGGATGCTGTAGACCAGAAGATCCGATGCTTTGGGGTGCGAAATTGAATGGGGTCGGCCAGCGATCGGGATGTATGTTTGGAAGAACTTCTTCAATGAGGCCCGCAGCAGATCCCGATGAAGATTGATGAAGAAATAAAATACTCTCAGCTCTGGTACTGGTTAAAGACGTCAATCCTTTGTAGAATTAGGGAGAAAATTAAGCGAATTTAGATCAACATAGGCCCGCTGCCCGCTCGATAGCAAGAACGGGAACAAACGAGGAGCAATGGATCTATCGGTTTGATGGGTTGTAGATACCTGAGTTACCTTCTAAGGAACTACGAGCAAGATAAAAGATACGTTGTGAAGATCCAAACCAAATATTATCTATATCTTCATGCACAGGCCGGTTATGTAAGAAATTGTGATAAAAAACGAAGATATGTCTCGGATGAACAAAAAACAATAATGCAAACGAAAATCGGAAAATGATTTACGTGTGTGCACGTGCGTACGTTAGAAAAGCCCCGCATAGGTGAACAGCTAGCCGAGACACTTGGCAGTTTCAAAGCTGATTAAACAGCTCTCCAAAAGATACGATTGGATGGAGAGGGCTTCAGAATGGCTGATTTTTACTATTGGAAATGGTACCTTGATGGGAATTCGCACTTGTTTGGTACGGTTTCTCTGTCAGGGGAAGACTTCGGCTTTCGCGAACTCAGCGAGTGAATAAGAATTCGTATTAAGGCCAAAACCCATTTTTTAAGCCTTATCAGCGCCTATGCCCCAACAAAAGAGAAGGACGACGCAACCAAAGAACATTTTTACGAGCTCCTTGCCAAAACTTATAAGTAGTGCTCCAAACGTGACTCGGATCACTATCTAGTTGCTACCAAACTTCGTGTACGGATATTCATGAAAACTACATTAGGCGATCAACAAACACGCAAGGGAAATTCAATGTTGGACGACTTCAATCGAGCTAGCGAGAAATCCACTGACTGACAATATTTGAACCCCGAAGACCAATTGCGACTATGCCAATAAAGCCATAGGAAACGCACCGTAAGAGGTGTTGGGTTTCTCACAACCACCTCCGAGGAATATCTGGTTCGACTCCGAATGTAAACAAAGCCAAAACAGGGGCATACAGGTCGTGGCCCCAGAAGTGAATATCTACGTTGAGGTAGGAAAGTTGAGAAACTCTTACTCAGGAGAAAGAATAAAGATCACCAGCAGCTTGAAGTCGAGGAGATTCAGAGGTGTTTTAACAGAAAAGAGGTTCGAAAGGCGATGGCAGCCGATATCCTGCCAATGATAGACCTTGATCACTTAATTTGGATAACAACGGCAAGAATTACATCCGCTAATCAAAATGAGATCAAGGTAGCCATTGCCAGACTAAAAACGAATAAAGCAGTTGGTATTAATGAGCTGCAAGTTGAAATTTATAGACACCAACTCATCTACAATATGGTCTGATGAAAGTATGCCCGATGCTTGGAATCTTAATACTATCTGCCCGATCCACAAAAAGGGGATGGAATATGCACCAACTATACAAACATAAGCATTTTAAACATCGCCTATAAGATCCAGTCCAGCGTTTTTTGTGAACATCTAAAGCCCTTTGCTGACGGTATATATCCTTACCAGGGCGCTTTTAGTCCTGGAAAATCTACGATTGACAAAATCTTAACATTACGCCTGATTCTGGAGAAAACCCAACCCCCTGTTCATCAATTTTAACGCAGCCTTCAACAATGTAAACAGCGATAGCTCCGTAGGGATTCTACTGAAGCCTTCGAGACACCACGGTAAGTACATCAGGCACTATCTTTAAAAATCAACACATAAACTTGGCTTTTTTGACGAAATTGCTACGATAGGAAAAACAAAGTGGACAGTATCCGGTGCTTTCACTTCGATGAAGTCAGCAACAAGCAAAATGGGGTTGGATATGAAGTATCCGAATTGGTTAGAACTGATAGGTATAACTTCGAGGAATTCAGCGAATGTGTCTACCTGGGCACTGCTGTAAGCACAGCAATCGAACGTTTCTTTTGGCCAAGTAAGCAATTGAGGAATAAAGCCTTAGAGAAGAGAAGATACAAGGAAACGGAAAAACAATACTCGTTTCGGTCCAACTACATGGTGCAGAGGCATAGACCCTTTCCCAGTCATTGAGGTATTCGAGAGAAAAGTACTACGTGCGATGTATGGCCCTGTTTACGATCCATGAGTCTACCTTAATAACCGTATCCAGGTCTTAAGATGGTGGCTCGGAATGGCGATTCTGACGGGCATCGGTCACCGACCCTTTAGCATGGTAGTACGACACTATAACAACTATACAACGGGACACTACAACTACAGACATTTTATAAGGACCGTGTTAAAAACTTAAATTTACTATATCCATAATGTCAAAAGACTTCACAGACAACGGACAAAGAAACCAGGGGGAAAACATTGTCTGCGAAATGGAAAGAAATAAGAGAGTGAGGTCCGCACCAGGCGCAGAAGTTCTGCCAATCCGCCAGAAGCACGTCGTAATAAACACCACGGTGCACATACTGTAACGACGGCGACGGAAATCTGATCAACATTATCCGAAGAATTTAACAAGCAGTACAAGACTCGCCTCATGGCTTAGTGGTTAGTGTGTCGGACTGCTAAGCGAAGAGCCTGGGTTCGAGTTCCGCTCATAGTCACCTTCTTTACCGGGGTACTGCCTCTTGCGAGAAACTGACAAAATCTCAGAGTAAAAATTTGTCTCGAAAAAGTCATCTCATGTAGCCGTTCGGACTCGAGGGTAGATTGTAGGTACCTTCCATTCTTGCAGATTAACAACACCCTCCCAGGAATGGTTGAGAGTATAAGTTACTAGGCCTTGGTTCCTCAAGGACCTGTCGCGCCAATAAATTTATTTATTTTTACAAGACTCGCTTCATCCAGATCGAGGGGCTGCGTATTAATGAAGGGTAACCCAGTACATGGTGGCTGCGTCTGCGAGAAGTGTTGGTCCAACAATCAGAGTAGTGAAGCATGAATTTGAAGGAGTGCAATCCTTTGACCACACAAAGAAGCAGCCGATAATAATATGGAGGAAGAAATTTACGACTGCTAAATTCGAAAGTCTGTCGAGGCTCTTCAAATCCAGTAATCTTACGATAAAAAACTAAGCTGCTGCTTTACAAGACTATGGCCTTACCAGTACTCACATTCTGATTCGAGACTTCGGTGCTTACTAAAAGGCAATTTGTTCTCTTAACCGCGTTCGAGAGAAAGGTCTTACCACGGAGAATTGTTTGGCCTCGGTGGACTGGGCACCTAGCTCGCATCAGCTCGGAAAGCCTTCTGCAGTTCTTTTTATGGTAGAAAACAATGTGGCAGACCTTACTTACATTGGAACGATGGCGTAGATTAGGACGCCCAAAGCTTTGGGGTGCAATAATGAATGGCATCGGTCGGCAGTCGGATCGGGGAGGCCCAGACCGGATTTCGTCAATTAGGATGATGATAATTTCAATGTTCTTCACCCAGCACGTATCTTAATGCTTTTGCATTGTTTTATGAGTCCATAGTGGCACATAGGTACACAGAGCCTCTAAATATCTCAGTGATATCCATTTTGAGGGCAGTTTTCGCCGTTTCTGTCTTTATACGCGCCATTGACTGTGTTCTTCCTATTGTGATGGGAGAGTGGACTTCTGGTGCAGGATTGAGAGTTTCGCGCTACTCTTTGAAGTATGATGTTAGAGAAGTCATTTGCCAGGGCATCGCTTTATCCAAATTCTTTTTTGGTATCAGTGAGTTCGTTAAGATCTTACGGAGCATGAAAGAACGGTGTGGGTTTTCCATCATCATAAAAAAAACGGATGAGTTTGGAAGAGATAACAAGTGTAGAGCCAAACACGAAGAAATGATCCAAATTACAATTACCTTCTATTTGTGTTGCTTTTAAATGTGAAATTATTAACATTTTGCTTCCGATTTAAGAAATGCTTTCACCGTTTCTATTACCATTCAATGTCATTCTCGAGCCAATTATGTGACTAACCTCCAGTCTATCAAACGCACATTTTTAAATCAAGTCAGATATAATATACGTTCCAAGCACACACTCTTGATAACTGCAAGACAGAGAAAACGATTGCGTAACTGTTTTCACAAACATTTATCTTTATAGCCATTGTATAGTCCTTTTGATCATCCCACGAAGGTTCTATTGAAGGCCACTGCTGCTTTTGGTTCCAGAACTAATTGAGGGAACTAAGGTAAGGAAATGCTCCACGCTCCATAAGTTAAGTGGATCAATTCATAACAAATTTTCCCGTACCTCATCTTTTTATCCTTTTTGGTTTATTCGAATCACTTATTTTCAGTCCATCGGTGATGTTTAATAATTAACGACTAGCATTGGCATGCCCTCAATTTTAACGCCTTGTCACTTGCAAACGGCCAACTGTTAGGAAATTTGGCAGGTTTCCACAATGAGCAACTGTCCTTAAAGCTCAGGTGCGTCGTAGAGACAGGTAGAGTAAGATACATGGTATTTGCCAAAATTGTGTCTCATTTATTCAGCGACAGGGACCAGTAAAACAAACCTCAAATCCTTAAGGTCCACAACTTGCTTCATAATACCTCATCCTTATTCCAAAAACACAAGCACTAGTCATAGATATACGTTCGCCTGCTACATTCGAGGTAATTATGATTAATCAGGCTAAATATGAAAAGAATGATTTGCAGGCAACAAGGTTTATATCAGCCTCACAAACTAACAGCCCTTACAATACAAAACGAGATACTTTTCTAGTGAGAAAAGTGAAACGACCTCACTAAATTGATTTAACCCAGAAGTCGACGACGACGTCGTTGTCGATGCTATTCATCATCTTCTATGACATGCCCGAAAGTTTAATCTAAATTCTTACCCAATTATATTGCCAATCTAGTGTAGGATAATCGTTGATCCTTAATCCTCGTGTCTTGATGAGAAAATTCGAATTCTTTTTTCTTTACTTTTGACACTTAACGTCTTGTTTTGTAGCTGACTTCTAGGTATATTGCTGGGGATTTTGTGTGCGACATGAATGAAAAATTCTCCACTTTGACGAAAATTTTCTCACGGTCGACGTAGAAGAAGACGTCTTCAGAGCAGACTCTTGTTCATGCGCAAAATTTGTATACATGGATGTACATCGCCCACAAAAGAGATAATCGATTTTTTTTCTAACTTCAACTTTTCGTCGTTTTTTCCGATTGACTATCAGATTTAAATGTAATTTATATGATTTGTTGTTTTGCAATTACCTGGTGACCAGTAAATATAAGTGCAATTAGATATATTTTTGCCAGCGATGGTCCTGCGGAACCTTTTCTCGGGAGATTCTTTATATCTATTCTTGTCACAGAAAGTGTATTCGAACCAACCAAACTGACGGAATGGTCAAGGGAATACGCGCAAGGAGCGAACGAGTGGAATTTGAATTGAGTTGGAGTTGCGCGGTTTGTTTGAGTAAAATTGAAATTAGAGGAAGACAGATGGAGAATGTTGGAATTCAAATGTCAAACGATATTTTGAAAGGTACAGGGGGTTGTATTTTCAAAATATATTGAAAATTTTTAAGCACCGAACAGAGTTTTGATGTTTCCTTTTACCATGGACGTATTATATGGACTACTTGTCTAATGTCAGCTTCATACAACAATTGTCAAAAAAATGTCGCCACAATTGAGATTACGATGCAAGCTCTTGAGACGCCACTTCAGGAAAAAAAATTAACTACTTAAAATGTTGGCATAGAAGCTCGCGACATCTGGGGCCTGTTTCAAAGAAAATACATCACATATAATGTACACATTTTGCTGTTTTAATTTTATATTTCTGTTGCACAGATTTGTTGTATATTCTGTTGTAATGATACACTGGAAGTATTGGAAAAATGTTTCTTTCTTTTTCACAGAAATTGAAATAACAGTTATTGTTTTAAATTTTATAACCTCAGAAAAAATTGTTGTAACTTGAAGTTGTTAGTTTTTTGTATTAAAAAAGAAACATGAGTTCTTCAAAACGAAGATATAAGACGTAAAGTTATAAAATTTATTACATAATAAGGAATTTATCATTGAATACATATATCGTCGCTGTTGATCAAATACCTCGTAACCTAGAAAAAATCGATTTTAAGGTAATGATGCACTTATATTGTAAAAAAAAAATTCCGGATCTAACGAAAAATACCTTGTAAGCCTAAAAACGTTAATTTCAGAGCTATGCGCATAATTAACAATACATCGTATCCCCCATGCGTTTTCGTTGATGAAATACCTCGTATCCCAGAGCCAAATCTAGTAGGGGGAAGAAAGCAAAGCTTTTTTGTTTTCTCTAATCAGCGTGCATAAGAGTTTTTAATTGTGTGAAGCTTGATCCACGTTTTAGCCACAAATAAAGTTCCTTTATTTTTCATATTTTCTGAAAGTTTTTATGTAACATGATGTCTAGAGGCAAGTTAATGTTGTCGCTGGTCTCTAAACCAAACCATTGATATTAATGCAAACCGTAGGGTAGTTAAAGGGTGCATAGGAAAAGGAGGGGGGTAAAGGATGATATGAAGGGAAGGAATGTCTGCTGTGAAGGCGATGCCATGCTGGGCAGCACGTCTAAGCTCGCTGGATTCGGGGGGGATCTTGCCCCCACAGTCAGACCTCACCTATTCCAAAAAACATGAATCATGCCGTTCTTACTCCACCAATCATAGGACCGCACTCGGGATGTCCTACTGATGTTGTTGCAGGGGGACCTTTTTCCACCCTCCCGGAATTCATCGGTCCGATAGGTTTCGGATTCCCCATAATGGTCAACCTAAATGCTGTCAAGCCTTGCTTACCTTGCAGCGGCGCTCACCTTACCGCACCTCCTTTTCAATCTCTTAGCCATCCATTAGGCCTTGATTACGATGGCAGACAAATAATAACATGCGAATTTCACATCGATTTGGCGAGACCTCACATATATATATTTTTTTATTAATAGTTATGTTCAATTACAATTCAATGTTCAATATCAATTTATCCCAGAAAAAAATCAATATAACACAAAAAACAATTAAAAACAAAAATATATACATAACCAGATAAAATAGCTTAAAGCGTGATTTTTAAAAATAGTTTTAACAAAAAAAAATAGAAAATAGAGAGATTTAATTAAAATTAAATCTTTTTGAATAAAATACGTTTTTTTCTTTTTAATTACATTACTTTTATTTGTTCCTCTCCTTATAATATCGTAAAACTATACAAGGAAAATACCACGTAAGCCAGAAAATTCCAATACTTCGCAAGAGTAATACCTCGTAGCCAACGAAATTAATACAAAATAATAATTTTAATAATAAGTTGTAAAATATAAATCCGCATCAATAAATATTACAGAAATCAAAAACAGTTCAATTTTATTGACCTTCATTACTTTAATACAAGGTTTTTAGTTTCTCCTGAAAAATCGACTTTTCTGGGTTACGAGGTATTCGATCTACAGCGACGATATGTATAATTTATGTACAATGTACATATATTAATTCGTAATTTAGACGGACAAGGAACTACAACTATTGGTCCTTCAACAAATGCTTGAATTTAAGCATTTGCTGTTTGGAAAATTTGTGGGCACAACGACCACAAAGAACGAGATATCGGATGCATGGAAAAAGTGACTTATTTCGCATTGAGTTACGTCCTAGTAGTCGACGGAGACAAAGAAAAGTTTACACGAAATACATGGCAAAATTGGGGACGTACTTCACTGGTAAGTTTTTTTGTTTAATAAATAATACTTATAAGTTTTAGTTCTAAAATTTCTCAAAAACTATAGGCAAAAATAGATCGTATGAAGAAGACTGGTGTTGGAGGGGCAAGCTACAATGATCTTCTCGACAAGTCCGATCAAATTATGTTGGCGATATTGGTAGAGGAGGTAAATAAATGTTTACATATACAATACAGACTGTTATTGAACCAATATTATTCGTTTTGTTGTCATATTAGGTTGCATACGGAATTGGTGTCGTTCAAACGAATGGCGAAACATCAACTCAGCCATCGCCATCATTTGATTCAAAGTCAATGCCAAGTCTACAAGAGAAAAAACAATTTCCAAGTCCAAGGCCGGTAGCAGAAGAAAACGAAAAATGAAAAAACATGTTACTTAAAATTACCTACTATCAAAAGCAGCTTCAAACACATCATTAAATCTTCAACCATCAAAATTTACCACAAATATTAAGGTAAGGTTAGTTAAGTTTTCATACACAACAACAATCAAACAAAGAAATACCAAGGGAGAATATTATTATTATTATTCTTTTTATTATTATCACTATTATTATTAATATTATCATTATTATTATTATTATTATTAATATTATCATTATTATTATTATTATTATTATTATTATTATTATTATTATTATTATCATTATTATTAATGCTATTAATACTTTTCAATTACATAACACCACTTTTATAAGAATTGAAACATACTTTCAAACAGTAATAACAATGTGTATATGTTAATATTTATTTACTGCTTCATTTGTACCAATCAGTTATTGGAAAAATGTATATAGGTTCTTAACTCTTCCAATGCATCTCTTCTTTTGATTTCATTATTATATTCATATGGGTTTAAAATCTTCGTTTTCATCACCTTTTCCATTATCATCCAATACAACAATTTCTTCAGTCATTCTTTTCCGAATTTTGTATAACACAACACAAGCATTCAGAACTTTGGCACAGCTAAGTGGTGATCTTAATCGTAGTCTGTTCAGACAGGGAAAACTGAATAAGAAACGACTTTTAGCTGTTCCTTCTTCAAAAGTGGCAGAAACGTTAGGAGTAAATAACCACTTCCTCAATGAATATGCTGAATCACCAATAATCAATGAACCAAAAAATTGACGCCAACCTTCATCATCCCACTTTTTATATAAACTACTGTATTAAAAACCGCGACTATCATGTACCGATCCGAGAAAGTTACTATTGATAGCATAGAAACGATAATCGGCTCCAGCAACTAGGATCACGATAATGAATGGTTTCCTTTCCGATCGATGAATTATTGTTCGTTAGCCGACGGTGCATCAATAGGTATAAAAGTACCATCGATAGCTCCAGCAATACTTGGCAGTCCTGCTATATTAAACAAAATTGAGCAACACCGTTTGCATTTCTAGGCGATACCACATCAATACCCTAAAAAAATAAAAAAAAAATATTGAATTTGTAATGCAAACAAAAGGTGCAAATTCCTTACCTAATAAATGTTGGGAAATCATTGAGCAAACTCTGTTTACACAGCGACATATGAAAGACTTTGAAACACCATGCATATTCCCCCCACCATGGTACTGACTTGCGTTACCAAGCTAATGTAATGTTAATAATATTTGTTGTAGTGGGGATAAAGCTTCATTGCAACAAAACGACCCAAACGCTGCAACAAATATTCAACACACATGGGAGGCATTCTAAATTTCTGTACAAAATAAGGGTCTTGCAAATTAAGATTGACTCTTTCAAGTATTGTCCTTCGACGCCTTGGAATGTTTACTTCAACATCCATTTCAATGCAAATCATAGTTCAACAATATTTATTTGTTTTTCGAATTAAACTGAACTGTCAAATAATACATCTCATACAACAAATATTAGTTGTGTTCGTCTACTTTTTCGGTTGTTTTAGGAAAACTGTCAACTGTTTGAAGAGTGGGGATGAAATCTCTCAGAAAATAATAAATTCGCTCAAAAGTAAAAGAACGCTTTGTGGAGGAAAATAGGGAAACTTTTTAAACGTCAAAAAAATTAAAATTTAACTAAACGAAATGAATCAAATAAGTACAGATGAAATAAAAGTTGTGATGGAAACCATTTTATTAGACCATTGTAAGGTCATTTTATTATTTACTTTGGATTTAGCTTTACAATTTTTTTTAATTTAAAATTCTTCAAATACGAATCCTTTACCGTCAAATTTCAAATGTACTTTTGAGTTTGACAGAATTCACATTTTCTCCCCCAAGAATTTTTTCGGTTTAAAAAAGGGAATTAAGGGGAAATGTTTTTCTCTCTCTTCTCCCGAAAACTCTCGAAAATGTAAGTAAACGAACAACATTTGTGTTAAATTGTGCAAAATAGTCTTTTTTAGGGAGTAGACGAACGCCACTATTCACTACATACAATACTTCCAATGAGATCTGTGAAACATTAAATTGTATGTGATATATTTATGATTTCAAAATGTATGTTGTATGTAATGTATGTGATGTATATTTTATGAAACTGGCCCCTGTATGGAATCGGCTAAGGTGATATATTTTCAGAAATACTTATAAAATAAATATTAATAAAAGAAAATGAACAATGTAATTTATTGTATACTTTTATTTTATTTTACCCAAGAATCACAACCTTTTTACCCTTTTATTTTTTTTTATTACGCGACGCGTTTCGCAATTTGTATTTCCATCATAGGCGTATTTGTACTTCTTTTGCCACTTGTTGACATCCATTTTCTTTGTTTCTCTTCGTTTTCGTTGATTTCTTTGTTTTCTTTTGTTTATGTGGTTGTCTCTATTTCTCTTATGTTGCTCTTATGTTGGACGTGAGTACAGTGTGTGATTCTTGAGTAAAATAAAATAAAAGTGCAATAAAATACATTGTTAATTTTCTTTTATTTATTTCATAAGTATATTCACACAAATTAGAGACCATAAAAACAGCAATTATGATTTCAGAAATGTTTGGCGAAGCGACCTTAATAAACATTTCAGGAACATTTAAATAAAATGTATGAATTGTTTAAGAAATGTTTCCTTGGTGTGGACACACCCTTAAGAACAATTAGGAAGAGATAAATATTTGTTTTACGTAATAACGTCTTATAAATCGATGACAGGCTATACATACGAAATAACATGACTCATGCTGATAATCCTGATAAGAAAAGTGACGCATGCTGCGATACTGTGGTTCTTTCAACCAAAATCGATCGCAAGCACCAGGACCAGGCGAACATGTAAAAGAACAGGCGCAAATTAACAAAATAATTCCACTCAAATTCAAAAGTACAAGAAGAGAAAAAGACATTCAAAATAGGCGGAGTTTTGTTAAAGTATATATGTAATAATGGGTCGTGTGTTGGTGGATTTAACGAGAGGGTTTGTGGGTCATTTTTTTCAACCAAAATCGATCGCAAACGTATTCTGAGCACCAGGCGAGCATGAAAAAGAACAGGCGCAAATTACCAAAATAATTCAAAAAGAACAAGAAGAGAAAAAGAAATACAAAATAGGCAAAGTCACCGATTTACCATTCCGGCAATTCCCTTTCAACAGGTCTGTAGTTATATAAAGCTGCATGTAAAAGGGATCAAAGCAGAAACATGGTGATGATAAATCGTCTCATTTCAAATTGTTTTCTCATCGTATTTATTCACACAGAATTTCACAATACAAAAATTATGAGATAGTATGTTTATTCAAGTTCGTTAAAAATCCAACAAAACAAAGAAAAGAAAACTTTCCAAACAGGGAGATGGAGACCCTATGAAAAATTAGGATAACCAAATCACTCAATTTTGATTGAGCGGAAACATGTGAAACGAGTGGAATATCATTCACCTACTTGAGTTCTTTTCCATCCAATAAAAACATTTTTAATAAACGTTTTTAAATTTATTTTTTGATCTAAACAAAGCCTTTTTATTAAATAGAGAAAATAAAAACACATTCATGAAATATTGAAAACTATACTAAATTCTATACATATTTCAAGCACTTCGCTTAGTCATTCATCATTAAATCACTTCGTCCTCCCATCGGCGGCACATAAGAAGGATGTAAAGCTTTGCCACGATGATTGAAAGAATAAAAGGACGGCAAGTTACCCAAAGTTTCCCAGGACTTTCCTTGCAAGTCTACAGCTGCACGAATTTCCTTAAAGTCGGCTACGATTTGAATGATGTTGTAAATGACAACAATTAAACTTATGGCTGTTTGGATTATTATCTGCAAGAGAAGAAATTATATGAATATTTTAAGTTGGAATTGGTTATTTGCTTCGTCTTTACATCAAGAGGCAGCTGATTCCAATCTTGTTCAGTAACACGGAGATAGGTACGATCTGAAAGAAATAAATAAATCTATTTTCTGGAGGTTTTTGTTTTGATTTTAGCTTACGATGAGCAGCAGAAAATGCCGCATGTGCCAGAGATGCAAATCCTCCTAGGAGAAACATTTTATTTATTAATTTAAACGACATTTTTTACAAATAAAATTCTTTATTTGGTGTGAAAAACGAGAAGGAAAAAATAAATTTAATTTGTGAATTGTCATTTACGAAATGACAGATGACATCGTTTCTTAGTTCTGTTCGATGTGACTATTCTGCAGTGTTCGGAATGGTAGATTAAACTTGTTTCGGGGAATAGAAAAACGAAAAAAGAACTGCGACCCGTACCGACCGTGCCCTACAATGCAAATCCTGAAATTTTATTTTGTGTATTGGAATAAGTATGAGATTTGTGTGAGAAGCAGCCAATCAGAAATACTTTTCGTGCCCACACAAATGCAAACGCATTAATAGTCCCATGAGAAATGTACATGGACCGGTACACATATGTCGCTGAACTTATATTTTTCAGTTTGCAGGCAAAGACATTGTATATATATACATTGTATATATATACATTCTCTATAGTACTCTCATGGTGTCATTTTTCGTCTGGCTATCTTCCTGGTTGATTCGGAACTAAGTCTTAATAGTGGAGACGAGAACATTTCCCGATATTTTACCAGTATTTCACACGCTTTTGTTATTTGTTTTTATTCTATATCCACACCAATTGGCGATTTCAGCGCGCCTCATTGCGACTTGATTCGGAACTAAAAAATGATGATCTATGATAGTACTATACAGTGCAGTGTATATATAAAGGCGAAGAGAGAATTATTCTCCCAGTTGCCGTTCTTGTTGCTTTTTTCTATGGGTTCGTAGAAGGTTCTGTCTCTTGTCCTTGTTGTTGTTGTTGTTGCTGAAACGCAGGTTGGGAGCAAAACGAGCTCATTACATCACTGCTGGTGTGAAGCGTAACCACCAACGCTCATAACATTTGTTTGGCAGTTTCCCAGTGACAACGCTCAATATGCAATTTGAAGTTATTTAACTCACTAAAAGCCTTACTTATAAACTCATATTAACGATTGAGTAAAGCTACTCAGCCTTTAATATGCCTCTAATAAAGAAATCCTTATTTATAAAAAAAATACGTTGATCAGAGGCTGAGAAAGTTAAAATGAGTGTATAGGTTGGTTAGAGCCTGCGTAAGGAAATATTAGCATCTAAATGTCAGTCAATCAGTCAGACAATCGAAACATCGTTTTAAATAAAAATTCCAAAACATTAACAAGAGTTCTTTTGCTTTAAAACGAAATTCCTTTTAATTATTCATTATTTTAAATGACTTAAATGGTATAAATGAGTTAAAGCACAAGAAGACAGAAGCATTACACAAATCGTTTCGATCATTATGACGCTCAGAAATGAGGATTTTTTTTTGGTTTCCATTTCTATTTGTCGAATTTGTTTGATTTTGCCAGATTGATTTTGAATATTTGATGTTTATCATAACCAGGGGTCAAATTACCGCATCAGTGAACGAGCAACACGTAACTGATTTAGGTATGTTTGGCAATACCGCTCGCTCACGTTACGGTGTATTCTAGTACGATAATTTGACATTTTCTCATCAGTAATGTAACGGAATCTTATTCGATAAGTTAGCGGCTCACTGATGAGATTGAACTAGACGCTGCTGCAACGAAAATGTAAGATTTTTTGAATTTATTATGTTTTTTGAGTTTTGGATGAGACGATTTTTTAGATTTTGCGTTACGTTGCATTACATGAGCTCTAGTTACTTATATGGGTTAAAAATTCTTTATAAACAAGGATTTACTCAACGTTGAGTAAAGGCTGAGTAAATGATTTGACGTTGCGTAACTAATCAACCTCTCAACGGCATTTGAGCAAAATCTAATAAATAAGGCAGTAAATATATATTTATTTACTACGCGGATTATCCGAAAATAATAAAAAGGTCAATTTTCTTTAGCTTTAAAAAAATGTATTACATTTTAAATATAATTAACAATGAAAATAATTGTATCAAAACTGAGGCTCGAAATAGCCTTGTACTTAAATTTCTAACTATAATAAACGTTAGATTGGAAGATGTGTTACATTCTAGTCCCTGACAGTAGTAACAGTCGCTTGTGTTACTATTCTGACATTTCTTGAGCTCAGTACTTGTAAAATCAGAAGCACAACCTCTTTTGATATTTCCACCTAAAATAAATAACCGTTCCTTAACATTTATTAAACAAGTTACATCTTTAACCTACGTAAAAAGGTATTAGGATTAAAATTTGAAGAATTAAAGGGACTCACCATCAACTTGAATGTAACAACCACGCTCCTCATATTTTAACGAACCGTTTTTACATAGACTAGTCTCTGGTCTCTCTAGGATTCCAACATTTGCTGTGCAAATATTTTCTTCATATACACTGCCCGTACACACAACGCATTTCTGAGCCACTTGAGATTTTCCATTACAGCCATCGTCCGTACAAGTACCTTCTAAAAATTCCTCAATTTCATCAGTCTCTTTTTCATCTAAGCTGCAACCACGACTTGTTGAACCATCCAAGTATCTTCGAGTGAAACAACTCTCAAGTGACATGAACTGAACCTCTTTCTGACAATTTACCATTGTGTCATTTCCTTGTTGCCAACTGCATTCTTTATGAGTTCTCGAGCAATTATGACAAAGAAGAGATGGAGGCTTACTTTTAGGCGTCATGTTGCAACCAGATTGAGCGCAAAGTCTACAAGTATAACCATTTTTGTCTGCTAACAGGCATTCGTAAAACAAGTTTTGGTCTGATCGACATCCACGAACCATCGTTCCTTTGTTACTTAAAAACTCAAAACATGCATCATCCTTTTCATATTTTGCGCACGGTAGCATATTTGAATCATCTACAATTTCACTACATTTTTGTCGGCCGTCACAATGATGGCACTGCAATCGCATAGGTGGATACACACCTTCATTACATAAATTGCCAGAACATGAGTGACAGCTCAGTTGCGTACCATTGCACTCAAGCTGAGAGCTCTGACAACCTCTCAATGTCTTACCGTTTGACAAGACCGCACTGACACAATTAGCTGCTGATATTTCACAATTCTCCACACCGATAATGTTCGGATTTGTCCACTGACTGCAATTAGGATTATCATCCGATGAACATTGGAAACATTTTGTGAAATTCTTTTGGTTGCATCCTTCCTCCTGGCAGTGATTACAACGAGCAGCTGTTGCACTCGGCGGAACTCCACATCCTCTCCTAATTGACCCATCGTCAAATTCACATAAATAGCAAGACGATGCTTCTGCTCCTTCACAACTTGTAGCTGTCAATGTTTTTGTGTCATTTTTACAAAAACGGTTCGTTTTCGAGTCGCAAACGATACATTTCTGTTGCTTTAAACATTTCTTATTGCACAGTTCTTCTTGACATTCGTCGAAGTTTTTGGCATCTAGAGATAACAAGCCACTGTCATATGTGCATCCTCGAACAACATGGTCTAAGTTTTTGTATAAGAAACAGCTCGGTTGTTCATGACCCAAAAGTATCAAATCAGTGCAAATGTTGCTATTTGTTATCACGCATGACGCGTTGTTTATTTCAAAAAGATCAATTTTACAGCCTCTAGTTTCGTTGGAATCACATTTCGAACATGTTAGTTGGCTAACAGCTTCTAGTTCATTGCAGCCATTCTCATTACAGAAAACTGAAAATCCGGTTCGATTTCTTTCAGTATCAGAATCACAGCCTCGATACGTTTCGATTTCATCAATAACGTCAGTATAGCAACTGTCATCTTCAAAAAAGTTTACACACGGAATGGGTTTGTTTAGTGGTTTTGGAACACATATGCTGTTTCCACTGCATTTATGACATTTAAGTCTACCTGGGGGGTAGACGCCTTTGTTGCATAGGGGTTCTGAACAAGTTTTGTAATATTTCGGACCCCTGGGAGTATTTGTGCTGCAGCCTCTATAAGTCACCGAGTCAACTGAAAGATTAATTTTATATTACTGTTATTAAGAAAAAAAACTTATTCTACACATAAAATTTACATAATTTTGAAATAAAACCACGCTTAAGCTTTGACTTTATTAACTTTACATATCACACATTTTGTGTTCGCTATAATTGACATTTTCCAAGTGGGTTCAAAGATTCTGATAAGTTATACCCAGTACCAAACTACGTTAGGTTAAATTTCGGCTAATTTTCCAAATTTTTCTGTTTTTCTTAAAAATCTTTGTAAATAAACTCTTTATTATAGAAAAAGTGCATATCAAAGTCGTAGAATTGAATTCCGCGTAGTTGAAAATGGAAGCCAGATAGGAGGCACGCTGTAAGGTGTAACTCCAGTGCCGATAGCACCAAATGGTGAGCTATTAGCAATTATATGGGAGAGAGTCGGGGCGAATGAATAACCTTCCACTCATTTCAACAGTGCAAGAACCACTCACCTAGGGCCTCAAAATACCGAGATATAGGAGCGGAAAGCTTGAGTACGCGACCCTTCAATCCGTTCCTGGAGGCGCAGTTATCTTTTCAAGAAAATTCTGGTGTATAGATCAGCTACCTGAACTCGGTACCTATCTGGCAATGTACCTCTACATAATAACGAGATATAGACGTCTTAAGGTATTAGTGAAATAATGTAGTTTCTGACACGCCACCCTTTAATCCGATCCTGGAGGCCCAACTTTGACCTAATGTAATTTGGTAGCGGGCAGTCCAAAAAAACTTGGTTCTGGTCTCATTTGACACGGTATCAAATACCCTATAACTTTTACTCAGACCATTTTTGAAAGTATTAATAAGTTTAGATTTTTTATTGGAATTATTTCCGATATAAGTTGAGTTGTTGCTGGTTCAATCTGTTTCGCGCATAATACTCTCATGGGTCTCATTTTGCTTGTGGCCGTCTTCAGGGCCATGCATTAACTAACTCTTAATAGTGGAGACGAGAAAATTTACGAACATTTAATACACTTTTGTGTTTTGTTCTTATTCTATATTGTGATGCGTCATGAGAGTGCTATACAAAGCAATAAAGTTGAAATAGTGAACTAAAATAATTTACAACTTGCCGTTCAACTCTCGAGTTGAGATCAATTTCCAAGTTGGCTACTACGTTTTTTTGTGAAATGTGAAGTCGAACACACCTTATTTGAAAACAATTGAATCACAATTGAAAAAGATTCTATAACAAACGTCAAAGTTGACATAAAAAGTCAGGAGAATATAAAAAGGTAAGAGGGCATGACTGGATCGCACGTATTTGCTTTATGTGCCTGATACTACGTTTTCATTAAGCCAAATAAGCTTATTTCGTATCAAATTTCCAAATTAGATTCCAAATCATCTCATTTCCCATACAAAATCACATTTCGAAATTATCCCATTTCTACCTAATTTCGACGAAATTAGGTTGCAATTTATGAAATGTGAAGTCGAACACACCTTATTTGAAAACAATTGAATCACAATTAAAAAAGATTCTATAACAAACGTCAAACTTTACATTAAAAAGTCAAAGCAGAAAATAAAATGGTAAGAGGGCACGTCTGGGTCGCACGTATTTGCTCTATGTGCCTAATCACAGTGGAAGGCTAGTTATTTGAAAGAAAACAATTAACATTTACGTAGAAATAATAAACTGGCAGACAGACATTTCTTGTTAGCAATTTTCTTGGGCTTCGCTATGATCGTTAATTAATTTTTGATTTTATCTCAATTTTATTATTTTCAAGAATCCTAAACTTGCCTTAAGGTACCAAGTAAGAAAGTGTCAAACGAAATTAGCAAACTTAGATGAAAACACTTTTTCTGCAAATTTCGAAATGAGGTAATTTCGACTGTTATGAAAACGTAGTATTAGATTTTTGCCAAATTGAGGAATAGTGAACAAAGATAGGACAATTTTTTTTTTCGGCGCAGTAGATCGAGAATTAGGTGATTAGTTTCTCACTTAAAACTCACGGACGGCTCTAGCTTGCACTAGGAGTTAGAAAAATTTCTTCTCAACCTGAGTATCGAACTGACGACTTCCGTGTCAGAAGCAAACATCTTATCTACTGCACCAATGCCGCCCGCATACATGGTATGGAAGTATAGAAGAGAAAACAATCATATGCCTACCCCATTAAAGGCCGTTTTGCCGCAATGTTGTTTTTGTTATTTTATTTCATGTATATGTATATGTATATACACAAATTTTGTACGCATACTTATGAGCAAAATGTTATTTACTTATAAAATCAGATTGTAGGCGAATTGAAATATCACCAAATGAAATCACTCTTCTCTTGTAAATGCAGGCGTGCATGCAATGGCCGTTTTCATATTTGTATCTTTTGGACTGGATTAATTTTTGTTGTTGTAATTAGCTTTAGCATGGTTAAAATCAGTTGATATACAAAAGATTGTAGCACAGGCCCAACTATAATACGCGAAAGAAATAGGAAGCTAGTGTCAAAACCGAACGAAAAGTTCGGCCTTTAGACTGAACTTTGAACTATGTATAATGGTTGGAATGGCGCGGACGGGCCCTTCCGTAAACAAGTGAGAACAAGTTATGCGTATCTTGTGCCCTAAATGGTGGATTGCTCCGTTTCGTCAAGTTTCGATGAGTTTTGCTTACGGACGTAAAGTGCGCTAGCGAGTGCACTTTACGGACGAAAAATTAACAGCTTGCTTCTGATGGTGTTCGTATTGAAGAAAATTTGACATATACTTCCCCGGCATTCCGTCCATTATGGGTAGACGTGCTCATTTGACAAACAGATTGGAATGTTTCGGTCGGTTTTAACACTAGCTTTCGATCATTATAATTAGCCCTTTAAGAAAACACAAGCATTTTTTTACATTACGTACGCAAAGTTAAACTGAATGAAACTTTATCAAAGTCATTTCGGGATGGTTAAACAAATCACATGCATTCGCACTGGTTCGTACGACAACGTACGTTCCAAATCTTCAATTATGGCTTTGTAACGGGTGATTTTTTTAAGGTTAGGATTTTCATGCATTAGTATTTGACAGATCACGCGGGATTTCAGACATGGTGTCAAAGAGAAAGATGCTCAGTATGCTTTGACATTTTATCATGAATAGACTTACTAACGAGCAACGCTTGAAAATCATTGAATTTTATTACCAAAATCAGTGCCCCAGAAAAGTTGGCATCGACAAATTTTGTTCAGCGATGAGGCTCATTTCTGGTTGAATGGCTACGTAAATAAGCAAAATTGCCGCATTTGGAGTGAAGAGCAACCAGAAGCCGTTCAAGAACTGCCCATGCATCCCGAAAAATGCACTGTTTGGTGTGGTTTGTACGCTGGTGGAATCATTGGACCGTATTTTTTCAAAGATGCTGTTGGACGCAACGTTACGGTGAATGAACCGAACACTGATTTTGGTAATAAAATTCAATGATTTGCAAGCGTTGCTCGTTAGTAAGTCTATTCATGATGAAATGTCAAAGCATACTGAGCATCTTTCTCTTTAAAACCATGTCTGAAACCCCGCGTGATCTGTCAAATACTAATGCATGAAAATCCTAACCTCAAAAAAATCACCCGTTATATACACTGCCTATAGTACTTTCATGGATATCATATTGCCTCTGGCCATCTTCTTGGTTGATCCGTAACTTACTCTAAATAGTGGAGACGTGAACATTTACCGATATTTTATCATTTTTTTATTGCGAATCAAGTGGCGCTGAAATCGCCAATGGGTGTGAATGTAGAATAAAAAAAATGAAAAAGTGTATTATATACTGCACTTGTTATTTTTTTCTTATTCTATATCCACACCAATTGGCGATTTCAGCGCCACTCATTGCGATTTGACCCGCTATTAAAAAATGATGCTTCATGATAGTACTATACTGCCCTCCTAAGCAAAAAGGTCTCTAAAAAAAAAAAGAAAAATTCAGTAGAAGCTTTTTTGTAAAAGTGCCGCACCTGTTTAATATTGCATAATTTATATTTTCAAGGATAAGACAAATTTGCTTAGTTTCAACAGGTTTTTGAGATACGACTTTTTTCTTAACGATTTTTTAGTATTTCCGTACAAGATACGGTTTTCTTACTTAATTATAATGTCAGACAACTCTCAAACTGTCAAAAATAAAAAACCCAAAAATGACAAAAATTGGGTTACGACCTTTTCGCTTAGGATTAGTAGTCCCATAAGAAATGTTCAGGGACCGGTACACATATGTCGCTGAACGGATATTTTTCAGAGAATAATTCAGAGAATTATCCTCCCAGTTGTCGTTCTTGTTTCTTTTTTCTATGGTATGTACAAAGATTATGGTTTGGTCTAAAATCAAAAGGTATCTTTTAATCTTTTGTTTCGAACTTATGTGATTGGATTTGTTCGTTCACAAACAAATCAGATTTGAGGTATTCGAAATATGCAAATCTAATAAAAATGTTGATTGATTGCAGCCTTCTTTCTCACTTCTAAAATATTTAAAAAAAAAACTTACCTATTGATGACGCACAAGAAAATGCACGATCACATTCTTCTGTTGGCAGATCTTCACTGTTAACACTGCTTGCACATTTTGGCAATGTGACTGAATCACATTTGTAACATAAGATCGCGAAGCTTCTATTCACTAAAAAATACATACAGATACATATTTCCGGATCCTTTATTACCTTTTTTCAATAACTTACCTTTAAATGTCAAAAAAATTAATAGGAAGATGAATGAAGACTTCATTACTTTTGCTATTCTATATTGCATATAATAGCTGTGAATGAGTAAAGAATTTAAACAGAACTGCTTGTTGGTTTTAAGATCGTTAGATAGTTAGCCGTGAAAGATATTAGCCAATATCTCCTCAACCATATCTTTCAAGTATCTGATAACAAAAAGTCGATAAGTCTTTTAAACTTGTCTATGGTTTAAACAAATGCAATTAAAGGAAGTGCAGTTTTGTTTTCTAATGTAGTGACTTAAAATATACATACATGGATTGTAATCTTTTATTTTTTCTAAAGAAGTTTTCTTTTTGTTTAAATAATATTGCAAAATATGACCATGCAAACTAACGTGTCTTTTTTTCTGACACTTTGAATTCCACAATGAGTACTTTCCAGGCATTATTTTCTAAAATGCAATTTATTTCAAATTATAAGAAGTACATGAGTTGGTATTTATTATTTAAATATATGTTGTGTGAGTAGTCAAAAAAATAAATTAATTAAGCACTGCATTTTTATTTTTGTTCTCTAATATTTATGACAAAAAAAGCCGCTAATATTAGTACATTTTTTCACACTTTCATATAAAATTGTGAATTGGCACCTAATTTTACTATTCATTTGACAGCCCAAAGTATGAGACGGCCATTTTGTTCTGAGCAGTGATCACACTTTTTATGGCTAAAGAATTAATGTGACTAGTAGTTTTAGTATAATTATAGTAAGTTTAAGTTAAAGAAAACCGAGATCTCAAGTTGCATGCGTTGTATAGGCGTCAACGAAAGATGAATCACATCGTCAATGAAAACAATGCTGCCAACTTAAAGACCTATACCTCTAAAAACACTCTCTTTATCTTTTTCTGTAAATTTCCAAATGAGGTAATTTCGACTGTAATGAAAACGTAGTATAATACAGCAATACATAAATGTCCAAAAATATGCACACCTGTTTAAGGCGCGGTTCTGCACGCAGTTATGCGTGAGAACAACTGCACATCTGTTTTCCGCTTTATATGGTGCTTCGTAAGGCATGCCAAACTAAAGAAGATGAATCACATCGGTGTCAATGAGGACAATGCTGCCAAATTAAATATCTATACCTCTAAAAACTCTCCCTTTATCTTATTGAAATAAATTGAAATTGAATTAAAATAATTTTTTTAATACTACGTTTTCATTAGAGACGAAATTACCTCACTTGGAATTATGCAGAAAAAGTGTGTGTTTCATCTAAGTTTGCTTATTTCGTTTGACACTTTCTTACTTTTCGATTATAGGAACCTTTAAGGCAAGTTAAGGATTCGTGACTATAAAAAATTGAGATAAAATTCAAACATGATACTACCATCACAGAAAAGCCTAAAAAAGTTGGTGACAAGAAATGTCTGCATGTTAGTCTATTATTTATACGTAAATGTTAATTGCTTTCTTTCAAATATCTAGCCTATCACTATGATAGTGATAAAGCAAATGCGATCCAGTCGTGCCCTCTTACCTTTTTATTTTCTTATTTGACTTTTTTTAAGTCAACTTTGACGTTTATTATAGAACGTTGTTCAATTGTTTTCAAATAAGGTTGAAATTAGGTTGAAATGAGATAATTTCAAAATGTGATTTCGTATGGGAAATGAGATGATTTGGAATCAAATTTGATACGAAATTAGCTAATTTGGTCTAATGAAAACGTAATATAACACCAAAAGCATCAGGTGCACACTGGTTTGGTTAATAATTTTGTTTGACAAACACAAAAAAACTGTCAATTGAAATTAAACTAAAAATTCAAACTTTTGAACTTGAATAGATATTTCTTGTTAGCGGATAGGTCCGGTATTATATGGTGTTTCGTAAGGCATGCTTCTTTTAATAATTCGATTGATTTTTGTTTCTATCGTTGACTTAAAATCTATGTGCGTTCCATAGAAAACAAAAAGAAACAAAGAGCTGTTGTAAAATAATAAACAATAGGAAAGAAATCCTTCAAAAAAGACACTCGAATTCGGCATGCAACTTCACGGGATGCTCATTTTTTGTCTCTTGTCTTGTTGTTCTTTTCTTTGACATTTCCACGATACTTGCCTCACGATGAACCATTTAATATGGTACAAATTAACTTTTATATGTGTATAAGTATTTTTATAAACTATTTTGAGGTTTGAACCTATTGCATTGAGTTGGATTGTATAATCTTGTTGCTGTTTCTTCTGCATCAGATAGCGGCGATAAATTCGGCTTTGAACTTATATTTCAGTTCACTGACCTAAATGTGCTTAAAATGCCGCCTTACGCCTTTCACTCACTTATCAACATTGAACTTACATGATAGCAGCTTTTCAAGCTTCCAACTTTAAAATCACTTCCCCATCCTGTAATAGTGTGTCCTTATTCCCACGATTAAAAATGTAAACTTAAACAAAAAATAATTAATGATAGATATCGATTGCACTTCATTGTTCCTTTCTGACGACTATAGACATTTTCAATTGATAGCCGAAGAGCTAAAGTGTAGGACCTGAATTTCCGTTAATATATTCGATAAGAAGTCGCAACGACTACCATATTACACTTCCGTTTTGATTTTTGCATTGATAAGAGAAACGTTTTAAAATTTTGAAGTGACTTATATCACTGTCGGTAGCATAGTCCTTTTGTTTGCATAGTTTGAGTGCATAAATTATAATCTTGCAGCGTTTGTTTTAAGCTACGAACTCACAACTAGATACTTTAGTAGTCGTTATCGATAGTCGAGTGATATTGGATGAGAGTCCTTAAAGCTCGTCAGGTTCTGCAGCACGTCGATTTTTAAAGGCAAATTTAAAATGGATTTTCGAAGGAACACGAGGATCCTTATAGCTTTCGCTGTTTTTCTTGTAATAAGTGGAACTCAAGGGCAACAAGATGGTAAGTACCCACCTTCATTAAAGAAATTTAATGGCCGCCGAGGAAAAAAT
This sequence comes from Platycheirus rosarum, assembly GCA_963971375.1. NCBI lineage: Eukaryota > Metazoa > Arthropoda > Insecta > Diptera > Syrphidae > Platycheirus > Platycheirus rosarum. Next base: position 13,515,138 of record OZ020507.1, read on the forward strand.
GAAAAAAATATGAATAAACCTCTGTCGGTTTTTGGTCTTCTTGTAGAAGAGTTTTCGTTCGTTATAAAAGTATGCCAAACTTGTCTTTTAATGATAAGGACCCTTTTGTGATTATAATATCTAATATAATATTTTAATGTGCTCCCACACTCCTCTGACAGGGATTTTTTTCAGTGAAGTACAAGAGATTGAGATTTCGGATAAATCTCCAAGCCGAAGGGTTCCTCTCATTCGAGCCCCTATTGGAACGTACCATTGAAAACAAATTTTCTGCTACATCTGTATTTAAATGTGCCAGCAGAAAATAGCTTTGCTCTTCATTTTTCAGATGTTCCCACATATGAATAATTCCAAGCAAAGTTTGCTTTAATACATTAAAGCAATATGGTACACTGTGACCACTGGTTGATCTCCACTTTGTAATCCACTCCCTTGCACTTCTAAGAGCATTGAGGGTATCCGTAGAATCCGATAAAACTTGCTGATGGGGATTTCTTGAGTAAAGTTGGCCCGTATTTAAACTGTCGAAGAGGTCATTCATTCCTTTTACGAACCGGGCTGTTGACAGAGCATTTTTCTTTTCTTCTTCGGTTGTGAAGCAGTTCGTGCTCAGTGCAAGTAAGATTCCAGAAAATACATTGTCACTGAAAACTTGTGTGGCCAACTTAACAGACAATTTTTCATACGCGTTGGGTCGAATATGGCTGCTTGTTAATTTAAAGCAGACTTGAAAGTTTCCTTTCTTATCTTCATTAAAAACCTTCTCTATGATATGCCAATCTACGATATCATTTTCAATTTGAATCTTGTGTTCCAACAAAATATTCCTCACACTCTTGAAGAGATGTGGATAATCATAGAGCAAGAAAACTCTATGATTTTGAATGTCCACACATGGAATTTGTTCCGCTGATAGGATTATTCCGAGGGTTTTGTAGGCTAAGACGTTATTGGATCCTTGGTCACAGCTTGTTGCAACAACTGTTAATCCACAATTTATTACTCCTGCAATAATTGTAACCAGCATTTCGGAGAGAATTTTCCCTTTAATTCCCCCAACGTAGTAAGCTACAGTTTGCTTCCAGTTTTTATTCAAGCCTCTAAGAGTAAATACCATTATCTTAGAGGCTATTGTGTTTATTCTGCCGAATTCTCCATGGTCTGTCAATCCATATATAATATCATCCTTGATATTATATTCGAGCTCTTCTTTGATACTCATTTCATCGAATAGTAAAACACATTTTTTTTCCATGGCCGTCATGTCTTTGGCTTTTTCAGTGAGCATTTCCGACATCTTTTTGGAAAAACCAGCTGGCAGGCGTAATTCCGAATGCCATCGTTAAATTGTGCTTACCGATGGTAGTTTGAAACCTCTACTCAGCATGAATGAGTACAAGGCTGGGGATTTATAAAAGAATTGTAGAAATAAATCTCTTTCACAGTCTCCCCAATGTGCTTTTTTTTGTGGAAAACTTGCGACAAAATAAATTTGCGCAAATCTTCCGTGGAGTCTTTTATCTTTTTCTTCAAAAGTTCCTCCAAAAAATACTCCGAGTTATTCTTCAATTTTGTCGGAGTTCGAAAAATACATCGAGGCACAGCAAGCCTTCGATTTATTTTTGATACCATTTTGTAGCTTCGTAATTTTGGAGAAGGAAATTGCGAAGGTGACATTTCAGAAGAAGGCAACACTGGTAGAGAACAATCTCTTACATATGTGCGAGAAGTGCTCGCAGCCATATTAACCAGAGTAGTATTTGGACTGCAAGTAGTTGGCGAAGGCTCAAAATCACAAACCAGAGGCATTACCGTTAAGGTTGGCAGCTCTTCCAGGTACGTGATTGTTGCAGAGTTTGTACTTGCTGAAGTGGCAGTAGACTGACCCTTTCGAGACGCCAATGTCTTAACCGTTATAGGTTTAGGAACGGAGCTCACAGGACGTATCCTGTTTCCAGAAGAAATAACCGTGGAAGTCGGTTGCTCTTCGGGCACCCATGTTTCCATCAAACTAAAACAGGAAGGGTCCATATTTAGGCCGATGCAATTGCACACGGAACCAGATGATATCGGCACTGCAAGTTTGCTTAGAACCTTGCTTACCGACTGCATCTTTATATAGCCTTCATGGAAATGCTTTTCACACATAACGGCTGCTTTAGGCAAAACATTTGTGAGTGAAACATTTCCATGTTTTAGCCAAATTAACCTTCTTCGGTCAGATGGTATCCGAAAAAAAGAAAATTTAGAACCTGGATTTTGTTTCTCAGTGCAGCCTATATAAATGCACTTGAGAACCATGGTGGAAAAAATTATTTTATAAAAATAAAAGTAAAAATAAAAATATAGATATTAAAATTAAAAATATAAATCAATTTAAAAATAACTTACTCCAACAAAGGCTGAAATTTTTCAAAAAAATTATAATATAAATTATAACAACACTAAAAAACTATAATTAAATTAAAAACAAGGGACTATTTCTTTGCCTTTTAATGTAGAACAACACTAAAAAACACAGGGACAAATAAACGAGGGAAATATGGGGTTTATTTATAAAAATGTTCTGTTCGATAAAGAACTTTTTAACAACAGGTACACGTTATTATAAAATCGCACGAAATTATAATTTGAATTATGTTTTGTCTAAAACACACACCAATTAAACAGCACGAATATATAAATTAAATTTGAAAACTTTGTTTTGAAAAAAACACAATTAACAATAAAATTCCAAAAAAACACATCCAAATCATAAGAATTACTTCTTTAGAATGCAAATACCAACCAAACCAATAGGCGCGCCAAAAATTTCATCAAAAAATCTTTAAAACGGTTAATTTCTTACTGCAAAGAAATCGAGTTGCCGTATATACAAAAAAATCACCCAAAAACAGTGTATTTGCAAGGCAGAAATGATATCTCCTCACATCCCTGCCTAAATTTCTATCTTTCAATCTCTCATTATAGCTTATTCTTAAGAAAATGATAATGAAATAACATGAAAAAGTGTTCATGGTTTGTTTCCTTCTGACTGCTATTATTTTTTGTCGTTCTGTCTTTTTCTAACATTGCATATGTGTTGAATACATTTCCCAAATTAAAAGTCTACATTGCTGTCTCCACTCAGAGAAAAACTTTAGGGAGATGTAGACGAACTAGATGGCGCTAGTTTTCGAACACTGATGGTAGTACTATAGGTTCTATATACAAAGGTGAAACGGAAATACAGTTATGTATATTGTTGTGTAGAGTTTCTTCTTTTTCTGTGGTACGTAGTGAAAGATTGATTATCAGCGTTTATATTGAAAAGTAGGGGTCCAAGTTTAGGTCTTTGAGGCACTTCATTTTCTCTTTGTTGACTCATGTATGGTTGCTTACAAATTTATGAAAAAATATTCCAGTTGAGGAAATCCTTAATGATACTTAAGAAGTGTTAAGGAAGTCCTTATCAGCAGACTTGTATAAAAGTACCCGAGAAACCCTCGGTTAATCGGCACCTCCTATGTCTCCCCTCCCTTTCTTCGCAGTGTGTTCTACATTAAAAGGGAAACACATAATCCCTTGTGCGCGTGTTAATTATAAAAAAAAAAAAGGTAAGCAAAGTCTAAACGGAGTTCGTGGCTCCGCAAAAGAACTTGAACATCTAATGATCTCTACGTTGAGCGATGAAAGGATGAGAAACTCTTACTCGGGAGAAACAAAATAAGACACCAGCAACGTGAAATCGAGAAATGCAGATATATTTTAACAGGAAAGAAAACCTCGTTGAATGGCAATGACGGCAAATATCCTGCCAATGATCGACCTGAGTCAGTCAATCTAGATGACAACTAAGATCTAAGAATGACGTTGGAGAATGCTGGCTTCTCCATAAAAATTGGTCGGGATACTATTGAGACCTTGGACACTACCAGAGGATTAAGATAATCGGACGCACAGTCGTGTAGCACTATACAAAACACTTATCATCAACGGTCATAGTTCTTCGTGTCATCGCTAGCTACATCTGACTGAGGCAAGTCTGTCATTGTTTTCCGAAAATCCGATGATGGGTAAACCATGTCGATCACACATCACACGACTTGGCCATTTTCAAACACTTGCTTGTTGATGGTTAGCTAAGACCGCCCTTACGGGAGTCATTTTTCACGATGAGGATGTGTGTCACTCCGATGACCCATTTCGATGACGGCGTAATACTTCAAATTTGTTGATTTGTTGGAACATGTTTCATTCATTAAGTTTTAGTAAGCACGAGGTACTCTGATCTAAATTGCTTTTACACATAAACATAAACATTTCACAACTGTGTCATTTGACAGTAAGTCCCCAATTACATGATGCCTCGTGAGCCTTGTCCCTTTTCCAGTTTTCCTTTATCAACTCTTAACCCGCATTTTTATAATGTTAATATATATGTTTGTGTACCTACATGTAGAATATAGATATAGATACATATATTTATGTATGTATATGTACAAAGATACAAATAAAAAAAAAAATTTGTTTGGTAATGGCACACTACCAAGATATTTTTTTGTTGGCGGCAACGCTGCCCCTTATGCCTGGCTTATTTGTATGATGTTCACTCCATGAAGTTAAGAAAGAGAATAAAACAACACAAGATAAAAAGAACATGAGAAAAGAGAAACGTCAAAATGAGACTACCAACCATTTGCCCGCTACTCACCGGGAAGGTTTTCTTGCATCTCATAGCTGCAAACTTCCTTTCTCTTTCGCACTTATGTGAGACAAGGTTCACGAGTCATCGTGTATTTGCAGACTAAGAAACAATAACAGCCTTATAGTTGTTCATCATGTTTTTAGAGACGTGACAAAACAGTTCGTCAAGTTTTGACAGTAGGTCACGCTTGAGTTATTAATTTTTGTTTTATTTTTATTTTAAACAATGATTCAAAAAAATAATAATATACTACTTTTCAGATTTCATAAAAATATGCGATTTATGCAACATGGAAGGCCTGATCGATTGCAACTCAACTAATATATTTCACATCAACATGACAGTGAATTGTGAAATAACAAACAAAATGTGCACATTGGGGATAAGTCAGTATACCAAATTTCAACATTCGTACTTTCTTATGAGTTATATATATTAATTTTGACAGATGAATCTTTTGAGGGATTTGAAAACATAACAATGCATGACATCGATCAGGAACACATTTGCATTTCCAAAGAAATGTCAAAAGATGGTGCAATCAAACCAGCAGATAATGAGGTTAGCGTTAAAAGCATTGTCCAAATGTCAACTACAACCAACGAAAATAATGACATAGAACAGATTGTTACCAGTTCTTTTGACGTTGCACCAGAAGAAACTTTATTTCTCAGAGAAGAGCCACTTGTACCATCTACTACAATTTTCACTGAAAGCAATGCCAATCTCGAAGTAGTAGAAGAAACTTCATCATTGCGTCCTAATGAATTTGGAGAAGATGAATCTTTGACAGCTGTCACAGACATCGCATTTTCTAATGAAAGTACTGTTAGCCAACTTAATGAGCAAATGGATCTTTTGAGAACTGCAAACGATAGCTCGGAAGATGAATTAGCAAATAGTAACCCAGGATCTTCACACGCAGATGAAATAGTTTCATGTTTTGCCTGTGACAGTTCTACGAATGAAGCTTGTCTGGGAAGAATCGATGAATTAAAAGCCATCAACTGTCCCAAAGCAAGTGGATGTATTTCATATTATTCGAGTTAGTTAAAAAGTAGTAGATTGAAGTGTTTGTTAAAAGTTTGAATTTTTCTTTTTTTAGATGGCAATGTCATCAGAAACTGTGGATCAATAGTTTCACCCAAACAACTCGAATTATGTCACAAACCCAACAATTCTAGTTGTCATTTTTGTTCCAGCAATAATTGCAACACAAAACCCTGGAAGGAGTGCTTTCAATGCAACTCCAAAGTCGACCCTAACTGCGCACTTTGGTCAAATGCCGAAACTGTTCCGTTCGCCATTTGTCCAAATTACAATGACGATTGTTTGATTCGTATCACTGCCGATGGTGACACTTTGCGTGAATGCTCAGTGTCAAATGCAAAGTGTTCACAAGATGAGTTGTGTTCTTTTTGCGAAAGACCCTTGTGTAATTCGGGAGTGTTCCCGGAGAATCGACTTCAATGTATTCAGTGCGAGGAGTGTGAAGATGCTCAAGATCCCATAACTGCACTTCCATGTCTTCATTATAATGCCAGTGAAGAGTGTTTTTTGTATGTAACAGCAAAGAGTAGAATGATTCGAGGTTGTGTTTCAAATGCTATGGATATGCAAGAGTGTCAACACAACGAACCAAAGTGCATAACGTGTGGCGGACAAAACGGATGCAACAGTTTACCACTGATGAAAGAGCCAACTCTTTCGTGCAGCAAATGCAAATCAAAAGAAAGTCCACAATGTGAATGGTATCAGTCGGAAACATCTGTTACAAAGTGTGTCAATAAGTTTTTGTATTATTTGACAGAAACATGTTTGATGGAATTCGATCTGTCATCTCAAACTGCCGTACGTGATTGTTCGTTTGATTATGGAGTATGTACTCCAGAAGACCATGATTGTCATTCATGTAGTGAAAATGGATGTAATAGAGAAAACTTGAAGTTTCAGCACTGCGTTCAATGTCAAAGCGATCAACCAGAACAAATTGAATGTAGGAATCAGGCAAAAGGCATTCTAGCAAGCAGGTGTCCACAGGAAAAACAATGGTTTGAAACTCGTGGGTGTTTTACTATGACAAAAGGTATTTTAAATAATAATTTGACAGTTGTGTTTAAATATTTAACTGTTATTTCTGCATTTTAAAGGAAACATTACAACTCGGGGTTGTTTTGCAAGCCTGTCAGCCGATGACTCAAAGATATGTAAGAAAGAGGGGCAAAGTTCGTGCCATGTTTGTATGCTTGATGGTTGCAACAATGACCTAGCGCCATCTGTTGCCGGCGAAACAGCGCACATATCTTCATTTATTTTTCTAGCGCTGTTTTTATTAGCTTTTTAGTTTAACAGTTATTTAAAATATTCCTTTAGTTATAATTGTCTTCTAATAAAATATATATCCTATTTTCCTGCACTAATATATTTTGGTGAACCAAATTTTTCAAGGCAGTGCGCTTACCTGTCAGGAATTTTTTTTTCGTTCCTGTCAGTGGCCTCTGTTATATGAATATTATAGAATATTCTTACCCTTCATGTCCAATCAAATAGATCTTCTATTACTTACAACAAAGATTTACTTACCATTCTTAGCTAAAACCATTAAAAAAACACAAATAGTTTATTAAATAAAATTACCATTTATACTTTTAATTTTGTAAGAATAAAATTAAATTTAAATAACCAACATATATGTCAAGACAATTAAATGATTTTTTGTTTAATATAAATTAATTCCTAAATCTCAGAAGAATCTTAAAACCAACAGGCCAATGACCAAAAGCCCACTTTGCATTGCCAAGCCATGAGCTGAAGCTGGAGCATCGTCCTTATTGCAATTTGCCTCCTTACAAGACTTACAAGTTTTTGAATTTTTGTCCAAGCAATTTTCCCTTGTTTTTGGATCTGCATCAACCAAGCAGCTTCGAATAACAATGCCATCTGAAAGCAAGATACCTTGTTCCTTAGATCTCTCTTCTTTGACAAGTCATGTAGATTCAACTTACCCCATAATTCTGTGTAACATCCAACATCAGCCTCTGAAACAGGATTTCTGCATTTCGCAGGTTTGTAGCTTTCGCCTTCCAGTTTGCTTTTACATTTGTCGACTTCATCACTGCGACATTTGTAGCAAGTGAACTCATTTGCATCGGCATTATTACATGCATTGCCACTGGTGCATGATGTACAACTTGAACCCGCTCCTGCACAGTCAAAGTCTTGAATACATCCCCGATCTACCTTGCCGGCGTCAATTTTGTGTGTGTAACAAGCCTCTTGTTTCCAGTATTCCAGTTTGTTCGAACATACAGCAGCATCTTCTGCTTTGTAGCCCCACGCACATTTTGAGTCATCTGACTTGCACTGGATGCACTTTGTAGTTGGATCATATTTGTATTCACGAACGTTGCAGCCATCACTATCGCACTCGCGACATTTATCTTTGGGATTTTCACTTGTACACTTTGCATATGCAGGTGCATCCGAAGAACATCCTCGAGACATAGCCTCAGAAGAGCCGTGTTCAAAACACTTGCCTGAATCGTCGAACAAGAGGCATACCGATGATACAATGTCGGTAGCATATTTTGTTGGTGTGGCACATTTTGCATCAGTCGAATCACATTGGTAGCACTTGCGGCGGTTGCTTGGGTATATGCCTTTGTTGCAACTGTTCTGATCACAAATGTTGCACTTCTTGCCATCTTGACAAACCTCATCCTTTTGGGCACATCGGCGTATGGTGTGTTTGTTGTCCTCTATTCTCATCAAACATTTTGTAATACCAGGTTGACAGAATCCAATTTGAATAGACTTTTCATCTTTCCAAGTGGCACAGTTGTCATCAGTAGAGGAATCGCAATTGTTACACCAGAACGTTTGAATGTTGCATGATTTATCGCCAACGTCACACGTCGTGCAATTCTTTGAGTCACACTTGTTGTTGTCATCCACGCAGCCACGCTTAATGTTGCCATTTTCCTCTGAAAAAGAAGATATTTTAAGCCATTAAACTGTTTTTTTTTGTATGTTTTCAAGGAATGTAATAGATTGAATATATTTAAAGAAAATAAATTTCGCCAACTTTTCTTTTTTATTAAAGAAAAAACGCACATTCACATCTTAAAGGCTCAAACCACTTGTTCGCGAGTTTGCTGTTGTGGTATATGTTAGCAAACACCCACTCATGAGCGGACATTTAGTTGATTCTTGTGGAATAGCGATTATCGAACACTGATAACTAATACAAACACGAACGAACAACGAATAACGTGAGAAACGTTCAACAACCAGTCAACCGAACCAGTTTCGCATTAAATGGAAATACATTTTTCTTTTTTCATTTTAGAATTCAGTCTTCAAATTCATCTAGTAAAGATCGGTCGCTTGTCAGAGAATAAAAGTATAAACATAAAGTGTCTTATAATTTTTATCAAAATAAACCCCCTAGACTTTCATTATGAAGTCAATTGGAATTGGAAATCCTACATATAAATTTAACGTTAAGGAGAGTAAAAAAAAAGAACTTTAATGCTAGATACACACGAGGCAACCGTTGCAGCAACACAGCCATGTTGAAGCAACCGTTGGTTCGTGTAGCTGTGTTGCCCATTGATTTTCGTATTGCGGCAACAGTTGCCAGAAATATCAAACAGCTTTGATATTTTCTGTCGGTTGCTGCAACAGTTGCTTCATGTGTATCATTGTTGACTGCATTCGTTCGTGCGGACTTATATAAAGTGAAAAAAAGAGTTCGTCAATTATAATAATTGCAGTGATCTCACTGGAAGGATTCCTTAGTGCCTGTCCATACGGTGATTTTTGAGTGCACTCACGGCACAACAGCTGTGTCCATATTGTGTTGTGATAACTCATGAACTATTGCTTAAGTGTGACAAGGAAAAATAATAATAAAATATTCTTGGCTCTTTCACACCTACAAACTCAATAATAGAAAAACGGAACAGTATAGAAATGGGTACAGTATCCGCAGAAAATTCAGTTCGGTTCATGAGTATCTGCACCCTTCGCCACTTCACCCTTCTTGTCCACAAACTCACCCGTGAGTGCACTCAACAATCACCGTATGGACAGGCACTAACAGAACCAACTGGAATGTATAAACAGCCGAATTAATAAACACATTATGGAGAGTGTATTACGCTATGTAACATTTATGCAATGTTGCATAGACTCCTTGTCCTTATGCACTGTATAACTATTTAGCCGTTTAGAGCTGTTTAGGGAATTCTAATAAATAAGGGTGAAAAAGGTTAACTTGTTAAAGAACTTCCGTCCAGAGCTAAGTAGCAAAAAAAAGTGGATAAATAAATCAGTAAATTACACTCCTAAATTATACGCTATCAAGTGGTATATTGATGGATCGAGAAAGTCTAGACGGACTGATTTAGAATTGTTTGGGTCCAGAAACAAACTCCATTCCGATGGTACAGTCTACTCTAAAAAAAATGTTTCATGTTTTTTTATTCATAATAGCCGCGAAAACAATTTGTGAGTAGGTCTTTAAGTAAATAGAGTCAGATACAAAGCGGAGCCCTGGGGTAAACCAGCATATATTTTAAGAATATCAGATTTGAATTTGAGGGGAAGAACAGGAGGTGTCGATTAACATTGGTTTGGAATGCTTGCAAATCGAAATGGCAAGGAAAAATCTCACTGGGTAAACTATTCCAAATTCGTGTTGTTCGGCTAAAAAAAAATATCCCTATATTTCGAGGTACGTCCGAAACTGATGGGAGAATCTTTTAAGGGGAAGATTGCAGCTGGATACTTCGAGTGAACATTTTTTTATAAAAGAGACGATAAAATAAGGAACTATCTTTCAATACTCTTGCTTTCAATACTCTTGAAACTAAATGAGTGTGAATATTGCTTTAATAAAATCATTTACGTTCGCGTATGCAAGAGGAGCTACAACACCTACTGGCAGCTATATAAGTTTGCAGCAAATTAAACTGCAAACAGATCTGCTTTTTCTTGCGAGGTTACAAAAGGAGTTTTGTTGAAGACGGGGTTAAAAATCGAGTTCATCGTTATCGGTTAACGATGAAGAATTCTGCACCTTTTTTTCAAATGAACAAACATTTTTAGTGTCTTTGGTACATTTCAGCAGGAACGATTATTCTCATTCGTAAAAGAATAATATTTAGTATCATAACTGCTCTTGATCCTACTTCACTAACAAGGAAGCATAGTGACAAGTTAAAAGTTCTGAAGTAATTGTTGAGACCGTCCAACTTGGCTTTCCCATATTGCCAAACCGTTCTCCAAAGGTTACTTTACTGAATTGACACGAAAAGTGGAATCATTGGACCGTATTTTTTCAAAGATGCTGTTGGACGCAACGTTACGGGGAATGGCGATCGCTATCGTTCGATGCTAACAAACTTTTTGTTGCCAAAAATGGAAGAACTGAACTTGGTTGACATGTGGTTTCAACAAGATGGCGCTACATGCCACACAGCTCGCGATTCTATGGCCATTTTGAGGGAAAACTTCGGAGAACAATTCATCTCAAGAAATGGACCGGTAAGTTGGCCACCAAGATCATGCGATTTGACGCCTTTAGATTTTTTTTGTGGGGCTACGTCAAGTCTAAAGTCTACAGAAATAAGCCAGCAATTATTCCAGCTTTGGAAGACAACATTTCCGAAGAAATTCGGGCTATTCCGGCCGAAATGCTCGAAAAAGTTGCCCAAAACTAGACTTTCCGAATGGACCACCTAAGACGCAGCCGCGGTCAACATTTAAATGAAATTATCTTCAAAAAGTAAATGTCATGGACCAATCTAACGTTTCAAATAAAGAACCGATGAGATTTTGCAAATTTTATGCGTTTTTAAAAAAAAAGTTCTCAAGCTCTTAAAAAATCACCCGTTATTATAACTATGTTACTTATTTTTTTTTTATAATTATTAAATAAATAAAATTAAATTGAGAAAGAAAAAAATTATTTTCTTGAACAAACTTTTTTACTTTTTGTAAGAAATTAAATGGCGTTTATATTTATTTTTGGCGCTGGAAAATGGTATGAACGTACTTTTTTCAAAAAATCGTAATTAAAACTCAAGAAAATTACATACGATATATTTATTTTTGTTTGACTGCGGTTTAGCATTGGAATTTTTGTTATAGTCAATCTAATAATTATTTAAACTTAAAAACATAAATTGCAATATTTAGAAAGTTGGGGAGCTGCGTGTGTGACTCATTTATTTATCTAATTATCTTCCAAAAAAAATTTTCTATTTCACAAGTAAAATACTTAAACAATGAAACAAAAAACAAACAATTCGGGCATTTAGATAATCTTGTTTTGATAAGGTTTGAAGTTAAATGCATATTAAGCTATCACAATAATCAATGGCTATCTTAAATATAGAAAAAGTATTTTTTAAACCACTTGAATAAATAAGCATTAATAATAAAAAGAAATGCATTACCAACAGGTACCTACTGACATATTATACATATATTCTAGGTACTTAAAACAAAATTTTAAAAACTCTAAATGTTCTGCTGTGACTCAAAAACAAAAGTTTTCGCCTTAGGTTGCCAATAAATTCAAAATACAGCAAAATAAATATTCTTAACAATTAAATAATAACTTTTCGAAATGCTTTTTATTAACTTACCAAGTAAAGTATAACATTCGGTAGTACAATCTTTATCTTCTATTTTTTCAGGTGATTTTAGACAATCCGGGTTCGTACTGTCACAGACTTTACATTTCCCTTAAAAACAGATTCAAAAATTGATTTATGATTTGTTATTTGCAAATTGTCTCTTTTTTCAAAATACCTGCACTGACACTTTGGCTAGTTGCAGTTAAAATTATTGTTAAAACTAAAATTTGACACCTGATTTTCATGTTTAAATTAAAAAAAAATAGACGAAGTAAGACAAAATTCAGTTCGTAATGGCACAAATGTTGTTAACTAACTAAAAAAAATTTAAACCAATTGAAGGTATCCATCTATACATAGCACATTAGGCCAGGTGGGGAAATAATAATAAATTTTAATCTAATCGACAAAAATGATAACTATCGAGTTGGTGTCCACATTTCAAATAAACAAAATAAAATGTGCTTTGGTGGAATTGAGAATTATCAAAACCTCGGAAATTCTGTTGTAAAACAGTACGAGATATATTTTAAAAGAAAAATTTTGAGATACAGAATCAGACAGAACTTTGTGCAACCAGAGTTTTGAATAAAAATATTTTGAAATATAGTATTTTGAAAAAAGAATTTTGACCTTGAATATTTATATATATATTATTTATAATATTTCGAACCGATCCATTTTTTTTTCACAAATTAATATCACATTCCGTTGGAAAAAAAAACGTTTAAGATGCATCAGCTGACTTCGACTTTCTCTGTTCAAGACACCAACTGTTGAACACCAAAATGATCAGAAAAGATCGGAAAATACCACAATGAATAACAAAAAGCAGAATATTTTGAAAAACAGCTGTAATTTTTAACAGGAGTTTTAACAATAACATATGTATGTGGCTTAAAACGACAGAAACTAAAAAAAATGTTGATTGAGACTTTTAGGCCGCTCCCTCACTTTTCGGTGTGGTATCGTATCTCTCGGTACCGATATTTCACTGAATACATACATTTCATTGAACACCTACTGATTTGTGCGGTATGTGCGGAATCAGTACGGTAAGAAAGCGGTGTACCGAGTGTCGGTATAGAGTATCAGCATTGTTTCTATAATTACCGCAAGGAATTTGTGTTTGACGTCTATCGTCTAGGCAACAGTTTGTTTTGTATAAACAAAAATACATATACATGTATAAGAAAATATTTGTTGATACAAAATAAAAATTTTTGACATCCGAGACTGCTTTGAATTTAATGTTTTGAATAATTCTGTGCGAAAGCTTACCGACAAGTCAGGAGATGAACATGAGATTGGTATACATTCGGTAAAGCGGTAAATAGCGATAACATACCGACAAATGAGAGAGCGCCCTTATAAATTATGACCTTACTAGCTTCTACTCGCGACTTCGTCTGCGTGGACTTCGGATTAAGCATGTTAAATAAGGTTTTCGCCAAGTTATGATTTATTTTAACTTGCGATTATAGGGACTATAAGGCAAGTTTAGGATTCGTGAATATTAAAAAAATTGAGATAACAATCGAACATGACTTAACGATCATAGAGAAGTCTAAGAAGTGATCGAGAAAAAATGTCTGTCTTTCTGTATGTATAACGAGCTGCAGCCTAAACGGCTAAAGCGATTATATTCAAATTTGGTGTGTATGATTATTTTGGCATTCCCCAGAGGGGAAATTGAAATTTTATTTTTATGCCTAAAAAATAACGGTACCTGCCATATGACCGTTTAGGAAAAGCTTATTTTTCTCGAAAACGGCTCCAACGATTTTGATAAAAAAAATTGAGAATGTTTCTGTCGGTATTGGCTATCATTTGATCAGTGTTACATATACGGGAAAACTCTATTAACGAGACCTTTCATATAATGGTTTTTTTAATTTTTGGCTTTCCCGGTAACGGCTCTAAATTTTTTATTTGAAAAGATCTAGATAGCCAAATTAATTCTGCATATCAAAATTTTGAATAACTTTTTTTTTTAAATTAAAATAAATTTTTGATTTTTTTTTTAATCAATATTTTTAAAACTAATCAAAAAAAATAAATTGAAATTTTATATTCACATGTATATTAATAAACTCTAAGAACTGCATACCAAAATTTAAAAATACATTTTTTTTCAAGAAACTAAAAATAAAAAACAGGATTTTATCAAAACCGGTCCTACAATTTTCGAAATACTTTTTTCGTAAATTCTTTGTTATTTAAGACGTGTGATGGCATACTTCATTTTTTACTAAAAACCGTTAAGTAATGTGGTTTTGATACTTTTTATAAGTTCAAACTGTGTTATTTTCAACGTAAGTGTTACCTGTTTCTGTTAAAGTTCTTGCTTTCCAATGTAATTAGGCACATAAGAGCAAGTACATGCGACCCAGTAGTGCCCATTTTTTTTTAGATAGTGAATACTGTCTTATCAGCATGAGTCATGATATTTCGTATGTGTAGCCTGTCATCGATTTACAAGACGTTATCACGTCAATAAATATCAATAGCCTATAATATTTCAAAAAGATTTGTTCGATTTGGCGATTTTTTAAAACTTCTCACCAAAATTAAGTCTTGGATTTTTATATATTTATATTTTTAGAATATAATGAAATGGAGACGTCAAAAGCCAGTTATTAGCCCTGTTTTAAGCAGTGTTTCGTGAGGCATGTCTCACTAAAACTCGGCTCTGCCGGCACACAACTCAACGGGAAGCTTTTCTTCCATGTTTTTTCTTCTTGTTGGCATTTTATTCATCAACATAATTTAAAAAAAAAATTCAAAAAAGTGCTCTGTAATTCACCCTTGTTCCGTGCGTTATTAATTTGTTTCATTTTTTTTAGAATCTCTTTCATTAAGTTAGATAAGATATTTATCTGTTATCTATTGATAAAAAAGCATCGAAGGCAACAACAAAAATTTGTTTATGACAATCGATTGCAGTCTTCCAGTATACCTACATAAAAAATAAAGTCCATGTTGATAAGCTTTTACACAGAATTTGAATTGATTCATAATATTGTTTTAATTCCATCAAGTTTTGTGTCATTCTAAGTGATGCATTTGTCAAAATATATATATATATATATATGTATAATTATGTACTCTGTATGTTTTAACCATCAATCGATTTTTTTTTGAAAATTGTTAACAGATTTGTAGTGTATCGTAAAACCAAGTTTAAGACAAATGAATCGCAAAGTAATAGTTCGTTTGCAAAGGAATTATTTTTATTACTTAAGGTAGTATTAGTCGGTCCTTGTAATTTGCCACTGCAGTAACATTCTGTGGTCACTATGACGTAGTTTTCTGTCCTAAAAGTGTCACGTCGTGTGATCGTCATTGTTTTGCATGTCATTGCCGTGACAAAAAACAGTGACAGGCACCGTGACATGTCACTTTTATGTCACTGCAGTGACAAATTACCTTGACCGTGTAATAACCCGGTCACTGTTGGTGGGACACAGTAACACGTAGCCTGTCGCTGCAGGGACTGTGTCCCAACCGTGACACAGCAGGAATTTCTGCCATGCCATTATTTTTGTTACAGTTGGGCGTTCGGAATTGAGCACACTTTTATTCAATAGCTTTGGTGGTGCTATCGGATTTGTAATTTCGTGTATCCAAAATTTTGACTTATTTTGTGTCATTTAATATTGTTTTAAATGGAAAAAAATAACCTGATTTGCATTTGGTGAAAAAATGAAAATCAAGATTCAAATATGAAACGCGCTGCGGATAGCTCTCTGTTGGACGTTCTTTAACACTGCATTTATAACGCCGCGTCAAAATAATTTCAACACCGCGTAAAATTATCTTAATGCCGCGTTAAAAATGCCTTCTGTTTGACGAAGCCTTTAATTCTGAAAAAAATAATCTTTTCTAACGTGGCGTCAAAAAAAATTATTTGTTATTTATTTCAACACCGCGTCTTGACCCCGTTTATTCTTGCATATCTTGACCCTGCGTATTGACGCCGCGTTGAACTCGACGCGGCGTTGAAAATGCGCTCTTTGTGACATGGGATACGCATTGCGGTATATTACAACGCGGCGTTGAAACTTGGCGCTAAAACGCGGCGTCAAAACGCGGCTGTTTGACGAGACGATAGAGTTCTGGCTCCTCAGCTCATAATTCTCGCTTTAGTTTTGCGCAGAAACCTTCATTCTCACGTCGCAACAACCAATTTTTCGACCACAAGAAATGAATTCTTTGAGGTGGCCTTTGGTTGTTTTCGGAGTCATCGTCACTGGCTGCTTTCCAAGATGTAGGCCTCAAGATTCGCCATATCTATCATATTTCGTGTGGACATACTTAATGTGACTTTCCACTTTTTCCTTTAATGACTGTAGTTGAAAGTATTAATTATTCTTTTTCTTTTACTTAAATTAATTTAGGTAATTGAAACATTTCAGAAACTCACGTCTATATTTAACCAAAAAAACCAAAACAACCAAAACACAATGACTCATTTGAGCGACGCCGTGTGATAAATGTCGTTGCAATTTAGGCTCACCGCCAACGATCAGCTCTTTCAGAGTTGTCACGTCGTGTGATCGTCATTGTTTTGCATGTCGTTGCCGTGACACCGAGACACAAGGATAACCGTGACACACTTTGACTTTCATTGTATTTTGGGACAACAATGACAGACATGAGAATGAGATTGACTCTAGTACTTTTTCTACTCCTCCCCCTACTTTTATTTAAATGATAACGGAGTAGATCGACAATACTTTGTTATTATTATTTTTGATATCTTATTATTATTTTATTTATTTTTTATATAATTTGTTCTTTATTTTTGGATTTTAAGTTAATTTTGATTTACTTTTTCCTACAAATTTTTATTATTGTAATTCTTCTTGCTGTTTTTTTTTATTGGTCTCTGCTTTTTTTTCAAATTATTTGTCTTATCATGTCTTCTGGTTTGGTTCATTCTGGTGGTATATCTGCTAAGTCTGTCTTAAAAATTCTTTCAAATGCACGTGAGGGTTTCAAGATTTGTTGTTTGAATGCGCTTAGGCTACGCTTTGATAAGTTGGATTTTGTAAGGTTTATCTTTGATTCGTCTGGGGTTGATGTTATATGTGTAACTGAGACTTGGATTAAGTCTGACACTCCGAATAATCTATACAAACTCAACAACTTTAAGTGCGTACGCAATGATAGAATCACTGTTACTATTGGAAGAGGGGTTGCAGTTTATGTCAGGCTCTTAACTGCAAAATTATTGCCAAATCTGAAGGCGCTGGCATTGAATTTCTGATTTTAGAAATAACTGATGGTAATGTTAAAAGCCTACTAGGAGTTTCTTACAACCCTAATAGGAGCTGTTCTGCTGAACCCCTTTTTTCGATCCTTCGGGAAGTATCTGCTAATTATGATAACATCATTACTTGTGGTGATTTTAATGCTGACCTTTTCCTCAATGATTCTAGAGCCAATCAACTACTTGATGAAATTGCTTCTACTGGCCTAGCTGTTGCTAACTCTCTCAAAACTCTCGTTTTGGTCCCAACTCCAATCCAAGCTTAATTGACTTGATGATTGTGTCCGATTTATCTAATGTTCTTCTAGTGGATCAACTGTCACTCGAAGGTATATCTGATCACGATCTGATCTTTTGTACCTACAACATTGACTTCTCGCGGATCGCTACTTCGTCTTCATTTCAATTCCGTGACTTTAAATCTATCAACAATAATGCCTTATTATTTGACGCTTGTATTTTTCCGTGGGATTTATGCTACAGTTTGTATGATGTTAATGATAAAGTAAATATTTTTCAATACCTACTACTTGAACTGTACGAAAAACACGTTCCATTGAAGACTGTTCTGATTCGTAATAAAAATTGTCCGTGGTTCACCTCTGAAGTACTTAGATCAATTAAAAACCGACAAAAAATTGTATTCTGAATGGAAACATAACCCTACCACTTTAAACTGGGAGATTTTCTGTCGTGCTCGTAATCTTTCTACTTTCATCACTGGAAGAGCTAAAAAAAGATTTTTTATGTCAAAGTTAAGTACAAACCAGACTTCTCGCAAGCTTTGAAATGGTTTGCGTTCTATTGGAGTTGGTAAAAAGGAGGTTGTTGATAATTTTTCTGACCCAAATGACCTGAACAAAATTTTTACATCGGATAACTTACAGATTTCTTACTTTGCACCCATCAATGATATTATGTATAGTGGAAATAAATTTGATTTTGAAGTAGTCTCTGAGTTTGAATTATTTATGAGCATAAATTCACTGAAGTCTAATTCGATAGGTGAAGATGGAGTTCCCATTATTGTTCTACCTCAAATCATCTCAACCTTTACACACATAATCAATTTTTGTATTACTTGCTCATCGTTTCCTGATTGCTGGAAGCTTGCTAAAGTAATCCCTGTACCTAAAAAACCTCACCCATCATCTTGTGCTGATTTTAGGCCTATAAGCATCCTTCCCTGCCTGTCAAAGGTCTTTGAGAAGATCCTAGCGAATCAAATATCTAGCCACGTTAATCAGCATAATTTGTTTTCTTCTGTTCAGTCGGGTTTCCGCCCTTACCATAGCTGTTCTACAACAATGGTAAAAGTACTTAACGATATTCGAATTCAGTACGATCAAGATAAATTGACTATTTTGTGTTTGCTGGACTTCTCAAAGGCTTTTGACAGAGTCAATCACGAAATCCTGTGCAAAAAACTTAATTTGTATTTTGGTTTTAGTAGAAGATCTGTTGGTTTAATTAAGAACTACCTACTTCAGCGTAGTCAAAGAGTAAAAGTTGGTGATACTTTTTCTGAATCTTTGAGTTTGCTTGCAGGTGTGCCTCAGGGTTCTATTTTGGGCCCTCTGTTGTTCTGCATGTTTATCAATGATCTCCCGCAAGTATGCCAAAATGTCGTGTTACATCTTTATGCTGATGATGTTCAAGTGTATTTATCTCGCCCATTTAATTTATTAAAAGACCTTATTTGTAGATTCAATGAAGATCTTTGCGGGATCTACAACTGGACCCTTTGCAATGGACTTACTTTAAATCCTGCCAAATCACAAATAATTGCAATTTCAAAAACAAGTTTAATGTAACAGCCCTTCCCCCTGTTCTTATATCGCGTTTCGAACTTAATTTTGTAGATAGTGTCATGAATTTAGGGTTCAAAATAAATCGCACTCTTTCTGCTAATGATCATATTAACCTCTCAGTTGGCCGTATCTATGGTGGTCTCCGTAAATTAAACCTTTTTTCTCACCTTACTCCTATAGATACTAGGCTGAGACCTGTTAAATCCTTGTTACTGCCTATCATTGATTATGCTGCTGTTGTTTACTGTAAACCAGATTCGCACTCACAGCATAAACTATCTGCTGCTTTTAATGACATGGTTAGGTATATTTATGGTCTACGAAGGTTTGACCATGTTTCCCAATTCCATCAACGTGTCCTTGGATGCTCGTTTATACAATTTCTTGATTCAAGATGTTGCATATTTCTGCATAAGATAATTCAAAGAAGAGCACCTTCGTATTTCTTTGATAAGCAGTGTCACTGCAGTAACAATTTACAATGACCATATAATACTAGCTTTATAGTCTTATAGTTTGTACATAAACTTTCAAACAAATTGTTAATTTGCGATTCATTTCTCTTGGTTTTAAGGTACACAACAAGTTTCAACAAATTTTATTTGAAAAAAGAAAACATATGAAAACATGGTAAAGACGTGGTAAAGCAACAGCTTATTGAAACTCGTAAGAGTCAGAGTGAGAAAAAAATATATTATCTTTCCTCTACTCACAATTTTCGTTTAAAAGAGTTTACATATATGTATATATTTTACTTGTTGCCACTATTCCTCTCCTCATGCAATATGTCTCCATATTGTTTTTTGTTTCCCAAATAAGCGGAGTTGACTGTACCTAAGACGTTACAGTCAACTCCACTTATTTTCCCTACCATCAATTGAAATTATCACGCGATGAATATTCAAAATCATATTCGTTTATCGACAGATTGAAATGTCGACTTCATCTAATTATCAGCATTTGTTATCTATATAATTAAGAAAAAAACATACAATTTATTTCACATAAAGTTTTACATTTTGAACTATGAACCCCATAAGCAATACAAGGACTAAAGTCCATAAGGAGTACCAGTTTTGAACTGCATTATTGTTGCATTTATTTTCGCTGCAAACGTTACAATTCTCTTTGGAAACACCATACTGATCCTTGAGGACATCACAGGCATTTTTCGTTCCGACTACTTCAACACATCCTTTTTTCAGTTGCATCTGTTTGTTTTCATCTAAAGTGAGAATATTATTTAGATAACTTTTTAAAAAAACAAATAAACTATCCTACCATCTCTCTTAATGCTGTAACAATAATAACTCAGCTTGGCTTCCCTCGCAAAACGGTTTATCATGATAGCTTTATAGGTTCCATGGATGCTTCGCTTGGCGACCGTTTCATGGGTATGGTCATTATTTTCGACGTCTTCAGTTGTTGGAGAAGGAATCAAGGTTGATGGCGTCTCTTGGGGTGGAGCTGGTGTTGTTTCTGGAGGGATTGTTGTAGTAGGTGGGATGGTTGTTGTAGGAGGTGGAATGGTTGTTGTAGTAGGTGGGATGGTTGCTGTAGTAGGTGGGATGGTTGTTGATGATGTTGGTAGCACTGTCGTCAAATCTGATATGGAAATGGTAGTTGAAATGATGCTGCTTGTTGTACTTTGTGGACACGTGCGAAGTATAGTGTCATTCAAAATCTTACAATCTTCACATTCGTAGCATTGGAGTACTTTAGAAGATCCTTGGATACCTACCAAAGAGAAAATAGAATTATCCAATTTGAATTGGGTTTGAGAACATCTTTGTGGCACCGGACTGAGAAACTATCGTGAATTTGGAAATAGAGTTTCGTCTATGATACTGTGAACTGGACCCCCGGTCATATGGCAGGTACCGTTATTTTTAAGGCTAAAACTAAAATTTCAATTTCCCCTCTGGAGAACGCCAAAAGAATCACATACACCAAGTTTGAAGATAATCGCTTAAGCCGTTTAGGCTGCAGCTCGTTATACATACAGATAGACAGACAGACAGACATTTTTTCTCGATCACTTTTTTATACTTTTCTATGATCGTAATGTCATGTTTCATTGTTATTAAAAATTTTTTATATTCACGAATTCTAAACTTGCCTTATAGTCCCTATTATCGCAAGTAAAAATGAGGAGGTATTGGGGGATTTAAGCAACCAAAGTAACCGGAAAGAAGTCGGTGAATGGAAAGAATATCGGCTAGCACTCTCGGTTCTTCTGGATTTTTTTAAATAAATGAGTTGATGACGGTATTGGTGGTGTGGAGGAAGAATAAAAGGATCTTGTCATAGAAAGCCATGAATGAAAAGCAAAGACACTGATTATAAAATTCTTTAGATCATAGTCTTACAAGGGTAAGACCAATTCAATGGCATTTGTGGTTCGTTTGAGTGCGTTAGTTCATTTTATTTCCTTAGGATTACAGAAGACACCCCTGTGTGTAATGTCCTGAAATGCATCGTTCGAGTCATTTCCGTTTCTGTTTATGTTCAGTGTAGAGCTTAGGTATGACTCTCCTGGAACTGAACCCATGGCTTTCCTCCCCTCTGCAATGTTTTCTAAACAAATCCCACTAACCTAACAATGAAGAGTAGCAACAAAAAATAGAATGCACGACTGGATCGCACGTACTTGCTCATATATGCGGTTACATTGTAGAATAAAATTGAAGAAAATTAAAGTGAACATCAAAGTATTTATTAAAATAAAGTACGTTAAATTGTATTGAGTGAAATAATTTAAACGCCATTTTATTTCTTTAAGAAATATTAAAACGTATATTTTTTTTCAAAATCGTAGGAGCAGTTTTTAAATAAAACGGTTTTCTTAACAACTTTTTTAAAAAAATAAAAAAAAAATAATCAGAGAATACAAACTTAAGCACAAAAATAATATACATTTAAAAAAAAAATAAAAAAAATCACCTACCCGTTTTCAAAATATTGATTTAAAAAAAAAAAAAAAAAAAAAAAAAAATGTTAATTATTAAAAATACAAAAAACTGAATTTATTACAATTAGAGCCATGGAAAAAGAAATCATAATGACAACGATTAAGCCCTGAGCTTTTGAACGACATTAGTTTAGTTTTTTCACTAATGATCAACTTATGTACAAAAAACCAAGTTCATAAAATTTCAAGATCATGTTCTATACTCATGTCTAATTCAGATTAAGATCGATACGTAAAAGAGATATCATCAGCAAAAGCAGTTGATAAACCATTTAACGGAAGTGTAAAGAGTGTGTTGATGTAAATTATGAAAAACATGGGTCCAAGAGCCGAACCTTGTGGTACCCCTTTTTAAGGGCACAAGCTTCACTTATTTTTCCGTTGATAGTTACCCTTTGCATTATACCTTTCAAATATGACTTAAGCCATTGAAAAATGAAGCCTCTAAAAACCTGTGCTATACAATTTATTTAAAAGCAATTCCTGGTCAACCATATCGAACGCTTTTGTCATGTCAATAAAAAGAGCAAAAGTGGTTTTGTTGCTATTCAAACTTTCATAAAGCTGACAACATCAACAACATCGCATCTTCTGTAGACTCGCCTGAACCGAAGTCAAATTGATTTTCATTAAAATATTTGTTTTTATTTAAGAACGAAGATATTCTTTTTATAATTATTTTTTCAAATATTTTTGAGGTGGTTGGAAGAAAAGAAATCGGTCTAAAATTAGCCATATTCTTACGATCACCTTTCTTTAAAAGAGGAATCACCTCAGCACATTTCAGTTCAACACTTAGATTGAAAATGTAACTCAGAACATCAGATACATAAAATGCCACTTTTTTCAGTATAATGCTAGATTGATTTTCATTAAAATATTTGTTTTTATTTAAGAACGAAGATATTCTTTTTATAATTATTTTTTCAAATATTTTTGAGGTGGTTGGAAGAAAAGAAATCGGTCTAAAATTAGCCATATTCTTACGATCACCTTTCTTTAAAAGAGGAATCACCTCAGCACATTTCAGTTCAACACTTAGATTGAAAATGTAACTCAGAACATCAGATACATAAAATGCCACTTTTTTCAGTATAATGCTAGATAGCAGCTCAACTCAGTATGGATTTAGAGCTGCTAAATCAACTGAAGGTGCACTATTAGCACACTGTTGTAATATCTACGAAATTATAGATCAAACAAAGTTCACTGCTGCTCTTTGTATTGATATTAAGAAAGCATTAGATACAGTAGATCATGTCATATTGTTGAGGAAATTAGAAAAAGCTGGCTTCAGTGGTTTTATGCTATCTTGGCTTTCCTCCTACCTTAAAAACAGATAGTAAAGGGTTAAAATAGGTGGTAATTTCAGCGAAGCCAGAAATATTAATATAGGAGTTCCTCAAGGTTCAGTTTTAGGTCCAATTTTGTTCCTTATCTATATCAATAGTGTATTTAGTCTTAACTTAAAAAAAGAAATGTAACTGGATTTGCTAATAACATAGCTTGTGTTTACTCTAGTCCCACATTGTTAGATTTGATTTCGGATATCAATTTCGATTTGGAGTTATTCAGACATTGGTTCGGCATTCATAAGCCTCCGCTTATTATTCAGCACAGTATTGACTGTAGAAAATTCTGGCTAAGTAGATTATCTTGTTGCGTCTCTAATTGCGTTCCAACGAACGGTGTGGGCGTTGTCTGTTCTCCTATATGTTTTCGCATCGAAACTGTAGCTGAATATAAATATTTTGGCCTGATAATTAGTAACAAAATTAACTGGAAAGTGTACACCTTAGCGTTAAAAAAATATTTGTTGTCAACCACTTATATCATGTTCATCGTAAGAAACCTTTGTTGCAAGGGACTTATGGAGACCTTTTATTATGGACTAGTTCAATCGAAAATACAATATGGAATTAAATGTTGGGGTCGTACCTACAAAAACTATATGCAACCTTTGTTAGTTACCCAAAAGCATATTTTAAGGACCATCTGGATGAAGAAAAGACTTGAACATGGCTTTTTACCTTTGATTTTGATGCAGTCGGTAACATAATCAGAATTTAAGTTAAAAAAAAAATTTATTTTTAAGATATTTTTAAGATATTCTTGCACGCGCGAAAGGGGTTATTTTTCTACCCTAATGTTTAAACACCGTGCGAGCATTAGGGAAGAAGGGAAGGATGTCAAAGGAGATGTCGATAGACATTAGTTTTGAAATTCTGCATATCAAAATGGGAGGGAAAAACCGAACCAGGTAGAGCGTTCCACATACGTGTGGTTTGACTAAAGAAAGAATCTCTATACTTAACAGTGCGTCCGAAGTTGGGCTCAAGGGTAAACTGATGGGCATTCCTAGCAAAGCGAGTATTACGGTTGAATTGTTTAAGGGGAGGAATGCAACTGGCTATTTCACTTGAGCACTGTTTGTAAAAATAACGATAGAATAGTGAAAGACACGTTACATTACGACGGTGTTCAAGAGATGTAATTGAATCCGTAATATTTCTATCACCAATTAATTTTAAAGCTCTTTTTTGGAACTCAAGTGCGTTATTGGAGCACCTGCCCAAATGTGGGAATTATACTCAAGTTTTGGGCGAATATCACATATCAATATCATATCACCAAAACGGTGAAGAGATTGGTTCCACTTTTCGGTGAGATAAAACATCAAATCACCAATGGATCTTTTACTACGCAAGCCGTACTGCCGGTCATTAAGAAGCTTTCGTTCCTCGAGATATTTCTTAAGCTGAAAATTAATCAGCGTTGCCATGAGCTTAGAAAGAAGGGACGTTAGTGCAATGGGTCGATAGTTTGAGGGTGAAGAAGATTCGCCTCTCTTAAGGATGGGCTGGACAAATGCTGTTATCCATACAGATTTGTGTATGTTGATATCTTTCAAGACTCTAGCGACTGCACGTGTGCGAAAGAAGATTGGTCCCATGAAATCATTTACGCTCTCGAGTACAGGAGGAGTTCTAACACCTGCTGGCAGCGTTGAGTTTGCAGCGAATTGGGCTGCAAGCAGATCTGCTTTTTCTTGAGAACTGACAACAGGAGTATCATTGAAGACAAGCGTAGTAACCGATGATTACGAGGAGTTCTTTACGTTTTTAACAAATGACCAAAAATTTGTACTGCCTTTGGGACATTGCATTATTTTTTGCCGAATTTTTTGTTCATGAAAAAATTTAGTCTTTCGAATGTGAACATTACAGGCCTTTCTAGCTTGTTGAAACTTTTTACGGTTTTCCTCGTTTGTGTTGGCTTTATAATAACGGAAACTAACATTTTTTAACCTAATAACCTCTTTACAGCTCGAATCAAACCATGAGTTATCCTTAGGTTTGATACTCTTCGATCTATTTGAGATAGAATTTCTCATTTCTTTAATATCTATTTAAGTATTTATGTTTTATATTATATTCTTTTGTACTTCGAAACTTGTCGTTAGACAACAGATAGTTACTTTTTCTTTACCTTGTGTTTATTTTGACATTCTACAGAGGAGTTTTTTTCAATTTGTTGTATCTCAAAAATTAACGGTACCTGTCATATAACCGTTATGTAAAAGCTTATTTTTCTTGAAAACGGCTCCAAGATTTTTTATGAAAATCAGTGTAGGTTATATTTTGGTGAAAAAATGTAATATGGTGGGCTAAAAACGGTACCTCACATAGGACCGGTACTGGTCCTTTCTCGAAAACTGGTGATCCGATTACTATCAAAATTGATATCCAAGAAGATATATGTGGCCTAAGTAATTTCGCATTAATTTTTTTCGAAAACTTTTTTTCTTTGTATTTTTAATATATTAAATTTTTTTTTTTTTGAAAAATCAATATTGCAATTTTTTTTTTTTTTTTACGAATGCATAACTTGCCTTATAGTCCCTATAAATCGCAAGTAAAAATAGTGGAATTTCTTTTTTTAATACTTCAGGAAAGTTGTTTGCTGCACTTATATACAAAAGACTTTTTCAATGGGTTAAAGAAAAGAATATTCTTATAGAATTTCAAGCTGGATTCAGAAAAGGTTACTCCACAGTAGCATATAAAAGGAAACAAAAAAGCTCCACACACTCTTCATGGACTTTCGTCCGGCGCGCCGCGGCATTAATTCAAATCTACGAGAAGAACTCTTTTTTAAGCTTTCAAAATTGGAGTATCATCCGAATCATACGTATTCTGAAAGCGTTGTACGAATACAATGTTTCACTTGTGTGGGGCAGTGATTTAATCTCCGAAGAATTCGAAACTTCAATGGGTGTGAAACAAGGGTGCGTACTTAGTGCGTTACTTTTCATTTTGCATGTAAATGGATGAGGTAAAGGGAGGAATAAAATTCTTCGGAGTACCAATTCCAGCATTGATGTATGCGGACGATATCGTTTTTCTAATGGCTAATAGGCTAAGCGTATTTTGTAAGTGTTGGAATTTATCAATTAACTTAGGCAAAAATAAATAAATTGCACGACTGGGTCGCACGAACTTGTTCTTATGTTAGATAATTGTTTAGTGGCTGCATATGTATGTATATAAAGAGTGTTTTTTTTAGACGTGTGGCTTTCAAGAAGACATGAAACGCATATAGTTCAATGTTATGGCTTGATTATAAGGATAAGGGCTTGCATTATGTTTTAAAAATGAATTCGGGGAAGTGACCACCGCGGCTGGCTCGAATAAATTCGAGCCGAGGCCCAATTTTGTGAAAAGCGGGATCGGTGGCCATCTCGTTTTGGGCACATTCAACGAACGTGTGACGCGCTTGATGGTCGTTCGGCTTCAATTCTTGCACGAGTTGGATTTTGTAAGCCTGCAAACCCAGATCCTTCCGCAAAATCTTCCATGAAGTGGATGGGCACATCACCAATTGTTGCGCGCGATGGTGGATGGACTCATTCGGGTCTTCTTCGATACTCTGCTTCACCGAAACGAACCATTATTTTGGTAATAAATTTGCACAATTTGCAAACTTGTTTAGGAGTAAGTCTATTCATTATGAAATGGCAAACCAAACTGAGCATAAATCAAGTGACAGCTGTCAAAAAGACCAACTCCGAAAGAAGTATTGCCAGATTGAAAATCACACGTCAATTAAAATTAAAATATATTTGTTTTAATAAAAATTCTTTATTTTTTTTTTAATTAGTTTAAGAGTTTTTTTAAGAAGTCGCTTTTTTCGAAAAAATATTTTAAATCTGTAGTTTTCATCTGGGAAAATTATTTAAAAAAATTCAATCAACCCACTTTCAAAAACGCAAGGGAGGGAGATTTTTAAAATGTAAAAGCATAATGATAATAGGTTCAAGAAATTTATATTATATTGTCAACCTGGTAGACAGCCTAAGGCTAAACCAATTAGGCTTAGATTATTCAATCATTGTTAATTATATATGAAAAATAAAAGTCAATTAAAAACTAATTAACTGATAAGTTAGGAAGACAGGAACTTTAGTATGAATGGTATATTATTTTGCCCTCTGAACGCCCGCAATATATTTGCAATTCAGGTTATTTTGTAGGTGCTACTTCTTCAAAAGTCAAACTGCAAAAACATAAAACTCATTTGTCTGTCCAAATTATTAACTTGAGCTGGAATTCACAGGTTAATTTACACTCTCCTGAACGTTTCCAAAATGTTTTAATCAATCGATAAATCGGTATCATGAATCTGATAAATTGTTGATCAATTGGGAACAAATAATATTGATTTATGTATATTGATACACATCATTTCTTCCAAGACGCAGTACCCGGACAAAAACCTAGACAAAGGCGGTGTTCAAACTCTTTTGTCACTAAGTATTTAATTTTTTTTCTTTATTTCCACTTTAAATTAAAGATCTATTTCGCGATTTTGAAACTTAGAAGAAATTTCGTATTTTCTAACACTAAAAAAAAATATTTTTCAAACACCAAAGAAATGTTTCTTTGTTTAGGATTTTTAATTTTTATTTGAACACAATTAACTCCCTTAAGGCATTCGAAGACAAATTCGAATATTTCACAATTTTTCAATTAAATTCTTTTTTCACTGGATGTATTCAAAATATCTTCATTCATGTCAACACATTCACGGTGTTTTTTAATATTTTTTTTTTTTTTTTGAAAAAATCTATCTCACCATTAGCCAATAATAGATACATAACAATGAAAGTAGATATTAGTAGAAAAGTCATATTTGCCGTTCAATTCTGTATGTTAGCTTCCTGGCAACTTATTCCATAGCTTGACGAAGAATTACTACTTACCTGTATGAACCACCAAAACACTTATATACCATATAATGTCACTTAAAAAAAAAAGAAAATTTCCATAACCACATTTTTTTTTATTTATATATATTTATTATACTGTTCGTCCTGTTCGGCACATTATCTGTCTAATAGTAGGCTTATCTATCGCGTGCATAAGCAATTCTCATTTTTATGATTCCTAATCACTTGGACTTTTTAGTCCTATGTCCATGGTGGGGTTCTAGTGTGACACTTTATAGATGAAAATAAAATATGTGTGTCCTTTTTACTTGTGATTTGAGCTCAAAAGGGGTAGGTTATGCATTCATTAAAAAAAAAAACAACAAACTCGGGATGATAATGAAATTTGTCACAACAATGAGAAAACTCTATTAAACAATTCTGTCCATCTGTTTATATCTCTGTAGATGCTTGCGAGTTTCTTTACCCATAAATATTAGCCATTTTGTAATTGCATGTTACACATATTTTGTATGAAAACATTGCAAGGACTTCCATGAATGCGTTTGGTAGAAAAATTGTTTTTCAATCAGGAAACGTTGAATACAATTCTTAAAACAGTGTTGTTATTATCTTGATACAAACTTACAGTTCTGAAAAAAAGTAGAACGTTGTTTCGTTTGCCTTCTATATACACAGCTGGTCGAAAAAATAGGTGTGAAGAAAGAATTTGCTCTTAGATACGCGAACTGGAATGGACCTGAAGGACTTAAAAAATGGCGTAATATCCTGTGGAGCGACGAGACTAAAATAAATTTGTTTTCTTCGGACTCCGGGCGTAATGTAAGACGCCCAAAAGGAAAAGAATACCATCCCCGCTATACACAAAAAACAATCAAACACGGAGGTGGCAATATTATGGAGTGGGGATGTTTTTCCCGGTACGGTGTCGGTCCTATATTTCTAATTAAAACCATATTAACAAAATATGGGTATAGGGATATCTTGGAATAGTGTCATGCTTCCATTTTCTGAAGAAAACATGCCCCTCCGATGGCATTTTCAACAGGATAACGATCCAAAACACACGGCGGGTCTCGTAAAAGATTGGTTCCAAGAGAAGGAAGTATCTCTTATCCCGTGGCCAAGTCAATCCCCTGACCTCAATCCCATTGAGAACTTGTGGAATGCACTCAAGCGAAAGTTAGGCGGGCAATATTTCACAAATGGAAACCAATTGTGGGAAGCCGTTCAAAGAGAATGGTATTCTATACCCAACTCAACCAGTCAGACATGCCAAAAATTGGTGGAATAAATGCCACGCCGACTCCAAAAAGTTCAAGCTGACAATGGAGGATACTCTGATTATTAGAGTTAGGTATTCGAAAATGTAGGTAACCAACATTAAATGTTAATAAAATCAATATTTTTAATACTTTAGGAAGACGCGCCTATTTTATTGACCGGGCTAAAATGCGTCAATCGACAGTTTCGGCCACTTATTATGAAAATGTTCTATTAATTCAAGATCCTATTAAAGTCTTTTATTTTCTTTGTTATTTACGTTTTATTAAAAACATAAAAATTATAATGCAACTAAGAAATGTAAAAAAAAATTAACTAATTAAAAAATAAATAGTCACACCTATTTTTTTGTCCAGCTGTGTATATATATTGTTGAATAAAGCGAAGTTTTACTATCCGAACCCTGAACTATTTCTTACCAACCTTTTTAGATATTATTATGAAATCTTAACGAACGACGAAACGTCAAAAATTGACGACACCGTTTACTGAACTTCTTCTTTTAATTTTCATTCATTAATCATCCTTAATAAAGTAAAGTTTATAAATCCTAAAATGGTAATCTTCTTTTATTTGAGCCATCCTACTATAAGAGCATAATTTCCAACATATATGTTAAACTAATTTATGATCATTTGTTTCCATTCCATTTGCTGTATCATAAGGATTTTTTCAAGTTTCGTAAAATAATATTTTTTTAAAAGCAATCAACAGACAAAAGAGCAAATGCAGGCGACACTGTAGAGGTTTTTATTTTTGTTTTTTAGATCTACGATTGACATAACTATAGTATTACTAGTAGGATTAGCTTTTGAAAAATTTATGTTTTGCATGATGGAATTTTTTTATTGAAGTTAAAAATAAGTATCATTCACAATAGAAAGAAGTTACTGTTCTGTCTCGCGTTAAATAAAAAACGTCCGCGCTTACACTAATTCAATTTTATTCATATAAGATAAAACTTTTAATCATAAGGTTTTAAAAGGAAAGCAACTAAGCTGGCCTAAACTGGAGTCATTCAATATGCATCCGTTATATTCTAAAGAAAGAGATATCGCCTGATTCTGTGATACGTTATTTCTGTATTAATACACCGCAGTTACAACTATAAAAAAATATACTTGTACGATTTCAATGTAGTTGCTTACGACCCACGTTGTAACTGACACAAGTCTGAAGTTTGAAACAGCATACCAGGAACCTTATTAGGGCTTTAACATGTCACATTGAACTTCCAATCAGTGCTGCCACCCTATAGAAGATTAAGCGCAGTAAATATGACAAAAAAACGCAGTAGATTGCAATATATCGTAGTAGATCTTTCAATAGAAATACCAAATATATATGTATGTATACATAAATACTAGCTGACCCGTTCGGTGTTTTTCGGGCTTACCATACATTTTCTATATCCCAACAACAGTGTCACTTATCGAGTCTAATAGAAACTAAACACCAGCAACGTAATCGTGTTAATACATACATAATATAATTATAATGTTCATATGCAAATAAGTATAGGGAAAACTACATCTTCGTTTATATTTTGATTTCAAT
The DNA here is from genome assembly GCA_963971375.1 of Platycheirus rosarum. NCBI lineage: Eukaryota > Metazoa > Arthropoda > Insecta > Diptera > Syrphidae > Platycheirus > Platycheirus rosarum. The sequence goes on from OZ020507.1 coordinate 13,546,598, forward strand.
TCACCTATAGAGTAAACATTTTGACAAAGGGTTTCCTTTTTTTATTATCATTTGAATTTTATAAAAATATTATTATATGATTTGATTTTGAATCAAAACGAACCATAAATATGAATTTAATAAAATTTGAAAAATATTAAGGTAATTCAAGATCAAGTAGGTTCAAGATCATTTATAAAAATAAGAAAGAGAGTCGGAAACAGAACGGAGCCCTGGGGCACAAAAGCATTTATTTTGAAGATATCAGATTTGAACCCATCCAATACAGCTTGTATTTAATGGTCCGAAGCGAAGAAAAGAAAATTTGAAACCGAAAGCACGAATTTTCGATAAAAGGCCTGGTGCCAGACTCTATCAAATGCTTTAGAAATACCGAGTGCGATAATCTTACTTTCCCCGAAACGATGTAGAGATTTGTTCCACTGTTCGGTGAGATAAACATTCATATAACCAGTGGACCTATTGCTACGAAAACCATACTGTCGTTCATTTAGAAGCTTTCGTTCCTCAAGATATTTTTTGATTTTATAATTAATAAGTGTTTCCATGACCTTGGAAAGAAGGGACGTTAGTGCAAACGGTCGGTAATTTGCGGGCGTAATGGGCTGGACAAAAGCTGAACGAACCCTCAAGAGTAGGATATATAGAACAGCTTACGCATTGGCTTTGCAAACGTAGACGAACACTAGCGGATTTATGTACGTCAAGATCTTTTAAAACTCTAGCCACTGTACGAGTGCGAAACAAAGATTGGTCCCATAGAATCATTTACGCTCTCAAGTACATATGGGACCATGACACACTCTGGCAGCGTAGAATTAGCGGCAAACTGCTTAGCAAAAAGGTTAGCTTCTCTTGAGAACTAACAAATGGTGTGTCATTGAATCGAGGACGAAGAAGTGTTCTTTATATTTTTTACAAAATTACCAAAACTGTTTGCTACCTTTGGGATATTGTAGTTATTTTTGTCTTAATTGTTGGTCATGTAAAAATTTGGTCAATCGAATAAGGGCGTTACAGGCATTCCTGGCTTGTTTAAACTTTTTTCGGTTTTCTTCAGTAGGGTTGTCTTTATAAGAACGGAAACATACCTCTTTAACTCTGATAATCACTTTGCAGCTTGTAATAAACCATGAGTCTGATACTTTTGTCTCTATTTGGGATAAAAGTTCTCATCCCCGAAACAATGAGATTAGTGACCATTTTTGCATTGGAGTAGTCAACGTCACTATCTAAGAAGCATAGTGACCAGTTAAAGATCCTGAAGAAATTATTGAGACCGAAATTATTGAGGAGCTCTTTCTTTAACTGAATTTGTTTGGCAAGTGAACCAAGCGGATATGACACAATGGTCAGAAGTGCCTAGAGGCGATAATACACTAATAATGCACTTATCAGGGTCAGAGTTGAGAAACAAGTCATCTTCTTGGCCATGGACGTCCGATATGCGAGTAGGCTTCAGATGATTGTATTCGGAAAAGATCTCAGCACACATATCTTCGGGTGTTGTATGTAGGTCCGGAATAGCGATGCCAGGAGGATTTGTGGACATTGAAATCGCCCGAAATAACGATTTCAGTGCGAGGATACAGGGAAACAATTTTTGAATGGAGTTCGACAGGGAATCGAATTCCAGAGGTTGAGAATCTGTCTAGATTTGGGCTTCGATATAGGAAACAAGTGTGAATGATCTGCTTATTTGTGGTGAACTTAAACCACATGAAATTTAAAAAGGAGTTAGTACAAGAACCATATTGTGGTTGGAATTGAAACGCAACATCATCATAAGACCGTGTTTGGAAAAAAATAATGGTACTAAATTATACCCATGCAGGATAAATTCCGACGGATCGGAAGCCTCTCCTACTTGAGTTTCACTAAGCGCCAAAACAGCTGGCCTGTATAAAACAGTGTGGTAGTACACAGCCAGAAAATTGGTTCTTAACCCCCGAATTTAAGAATAGTCAACTCTGAAATCACCTCCCATTATAAAATAAAAAAATAAAAAAAACCAAAACAGACGATATACTAAGAGAAAAAAAAAGAAAAAATTCTTTACAACGAAGCTTAACAGTAGCCAGTGTCACTAGTGTTAGGCCTAAGTGAGAATATGTTTGATCCGCCCCTGTGCAATTAGAATAATATTTTTTTCTTTCTCTTTCTGTATTTTGACTTTTTTTTTTGGTTTTGATTTATAATGGATATTTTTTTTTTTTTTTTTTTTTGGTTTTTAGCACAAAAATAATGGCTTTTGTGGGAGAGCAGTATTTTGTTGGGTTATTTTAGTTTAATTTTGTTTGGGGCTATATTTTGATTTTTATTGAATTAGATCGAGAGACAACAATTAATATCGGGTTTTTTAATAAGAGCGCTACAAAAGTTTTTTTTTAATAAAACAAAAACGGTTTTGGATATTAATTAAATTCTTCATTCCTGTGAAAGCTCGTTTGATGCCATTATGTATGGAACTCGATTTCTTTTGCATGGCCACCACGGGCACGCTTGCAGAAGTCCAGACGCTGAATCCAATTTTCGACGGTTTTCAAGTATAAATCGGCCGATACTGCTGCAATTTCACGTTCGATATTCGTACGAAGTTCATCAATCGTCGCTGGCTTGTTGGCATAGATCATAGACTTGACGTAGCCCCACAGGAAATAGTCTAACGGCGTCAAATCGCACGACCGAGGCGGCCAAGCGACTGGACCATTTCGTGAGATAACACGTTCTCCAAACTTGGTTTCCAATAAATTGATTGTGACATTCGCTGTGTAGCTTGTGGCGCCGTCCTGTTGGAACCACATGTCCTCCAAGTCCCTATCATCCAATTGGGGCCAAAACTATTCGGTTATCATTGAACGGTAGCGATCCCCATTCACAGTAACGTGCCGGTCTTGATCATCACGGAAGAAGTACGGCCTAATGACGCCGCCGGCCCATAAACCACACCAAACCGTATTTTTTTCGGGATGCAATGATGACTAATGGAGTACGTGTGGATTGTTGCCTTACCAATACCGCTTATTTTGTTTATTGACGAAGCCATTCAGCCAGAAATGAGCCTCATCGCTAAAGATGATTTTTCGATGAAAATCCGAATCATTTTCAAGTTGTTGCTCAGCCCAATTCACGAACATACGACGCTTCTGGTGGTCAAGCGGCTTCAGTTCTTGCGTCAATTTATTCTTGTAAGGATGTAGGCCAAGATCTTTTCGCAAAATTCTCCACAACGACGTCACAGAGATGCCGAACGCTTGAGAACGACGTGTGAGAGACACATTTGGGCTTTCTGCAACTGAAGCCTCAGCGGCAGCAATATTCTCGACACTACGGGTACTTCTTTATCTCACTGGCACGGGAACATTTTGTACTGTGCCTGTGGATTCAAATTTTTCACTAGACCCTCAATTGTTGATCTGATAGGACGATTATGACCACCATTGGACGTAGCGCTCTTAACGTTGAGGCCACTGACTCCGAATTTCGGTAGTAAATTTTAATAATTTCGACTCGTTGTTGGCTCGTATATCTTTCCATCATGAAATGGCAAACCTTACTGAAGAGAAATGTCAAAAGACCGGCAAGAAATATGGCGTCGTTTGCTGTCCCTGTTGCTCTCCCTGTTGAAAAACCCTTTATTAATATAAGACACACGACACACAGATGATGTGCACTCGGTGGGAGACAGATCGACACTCATGAAGGAATACAAAGACGAAGGCAGTGAAGTAGTTTTCTTACGGGTTCTTTACGGCATACGATTTTTTTTTCTTTTTCTACAGCGTTTTTTCCAATGATATAATAAAGAATTCAATTGAATTTCCGAGAATACTTATTTTTGCGCTATTATAAGGTTTCCACAATGAAGCATCAACAACAGCTTTAACGATTTTAATAAAATTTCGGTCTTCTAAAAAAACTACGTTCAGGATTTTTGGATTTGATTTAATTCATTTATTGTTAATATAAACTTATAGCTACTACCATTAGTATGGATATTAGAGAACACTTTAAAATTGGACTGCTGTTGCATTTATCCTTCGTACATGTCTTGCAATTATCCACTGATTGTCCGAGTTCATTTCTGAGAACGTCACATGGTACCTTATCCTCTTCAACTTCAATGCAACCTTTCTTCGGTGTTCGGCTTTCACCATCTAAAGGATTAAAATGTCATTTATAGTTCTACCAAATCTTACAACAACTAGAATCTTACCAAGAATATCAATGCTATAGCATTGATATGTTGGCCCGGCTCGGAGAGAAGATCTGGGACTTCGAGCTAATCGTGGAACTCGATTGACAATTTGATAAGGCTGATTGTATTTGGCTGGTTGTAATACAGACACCGGAGCGTTGGGATAAACTATCTTCGACTCTGATGATTCTGGTAAAGTTTCGACTATAGAGGGATAGTTCAACATAAATGCTGGAACTTCAGGAGCAACTTCTGGTGAAGTTTCTGGAGTTTCTGTGTTTACAATTGGAGTTATTTCTATAGTTGGTGTGGTTTCTTCAACTGATTCTGATGGCTGAGTTGTACTAGAAAAAAGTTCTTCTTCTGTCGTTGGAGCTCTGGTAGGTATTTCAACCGCAGCAGAAACTGTTGTTGGATTTGTGATTGGACGAGATGTCTCTGGAGTCTCGGTTTCTAAAGAAGTTTTTTCTGTGTCTGTTACTGTTTCTATTGTACCTTCTGTAATAGTGATTTCTTCAGTTACAGTTGGATCTGTAACTATTTCTATTGGTTTTGTTGAGATTGTTGTAGGTGTTGTTTTAATGGATGATGTTGAAATTTCTGATGAAGGTTCTTCAGTGAAGTTTGTAGATTCTGTTGGGAGTGTTGTTGATTGTTTTTCGGTTGTTGGTGATTTGGTGACATATTGTAATGGACATGTTTTTAGATGACTATCATCAAGAGCATCACAATTATCACATTCATAACACATTATTGTTTCTGAAGAACCTGCAAATATTTTTAAAAGGTTTATAATAATTCCAAAATAAATTACATGTGTTTGTGCAAAATATCTAAATAAAAAAGAATTTATCATCGAAAAAAAGCATGCAAATTCCTTCAAAATGACAAAGTCGTAAAAACATGTTGAACTGCCGGATCTTTGGTGAAGTTCACAAACATGTTCCAGTATTTTGTTCCAGTATCACTTATGATCCGAAAAGGTTAGAGCGCTATTTTCACAGTATTAAATCAAACGAAAAACAATAAAAAAAAAATTGATTTTTTTTATGAGAAAGTCTGAAGTTGGGTTAAATGATACGGAAGAATCATCACAGCCTTTGACCATGGAGGCTTCTGTCAAACAGATTACCCAATTGGTTATGCTCAACTAAATTGAGCATCACTTTCAAATAATAAAATGTAGTATCAAAACAAGTGACGCAGTGGACCTTCAACTTTGATCAAAGGCTTGGAACAACATTTGAGACGACCGACTCAGTAAGCAGTCTACTAAAAATCCGATCCATCCTGATGCTTTAGTATTCTAAATGTTCGAACGTTTAGAGGATCACTTTCTAGTTGGTGCCAAAGTTCGTGTACGGATTTCCATAGAAGCTATTGAGCGACCAAAAACCACGCAAAAAATTCAATGCTGGACGAATTCAATCTGGCGAGAAACCTTCCGACTGAGAATATGACTGCCGAAGACCAATGGCAACTGTCATAAGAAACGTAGCGGCAAAAGTGTTATGCTTCTCAAAACTACCTTCTACAAAACCCTCATGTAAACAAAACCAAAACGTAGGCATACAGGTCGTGGTTCGGCAAAAGAACTTAACCATTTTATAATATTTTTGTTGAGCGAGGGAAGGATGAGAAACGCTTACTCAGTAGGAAGAAAAAAGATCTCCAGCAAAAGCGAAGTCAAGTCAAGTCAAGGTGTTTTCACAGGAAAGAGGTGCGAAATATCTACAGAGGAGTGAAACAGTCAACATCAGGTTTCACTAGCCATCCTGGGCCCTGGGAAACCCCTACCCCCTATTCATCCAAAGCTTGAGTATACTTCTCATGTGCAAGCAGGTGCTACTACTTTTTCACTTTCGTTTCCTGGGTAGAACCGAGAAGAGTGTATTGAACAGTTTAGGTGAGCAAAATTCTACCGATTTGGGATGCCGAATTCTCTCATGGCCTTATAAAGTTCTACCCTGGCTATGCTATCGTAGGCGGCTTTAAAGTCTATAAAAAGAGTAGAGGAAGACCGAGACTCAGGCGGCGCCGTTGCGCACACTAGTGGAAGTGGACCTCGACCGACTTCACATGCAGAATTGGAGGCAGCTAGCTAGGGACCAGGCTGTCTGAAAAAGATTGTTTCTGGCCATGCCCATTAACCTATAAAAATGCTCCAACAAAAGTATAATTTTTTTTCTATTTATTTTTATATAATTAACGCGCGCACAAGGGAGTATTTGTTTCCCTTTTAATGTAGAGCACACTGTGCGGGCATTAGAAAGATAGGGAGGGGAGAGATAGGAGGTGTCGACTAACATTGGTTTTGAACGTTTGCAGATTAAAATGCTAAGGGGAAATATCGCCGGGTAAATTATTCCAAATTCGTGTTGTTCGGCTAAAAAAAGAATCCCTATATTTTACGGTACGTACGAAATTGGGCTCAAGGGTGAACTGATGATCATTCCTTGCGAGATGATTACTACGGGAGAAACTTTTAAGGGGAGGAATGCAGCTGGCTACCTCGAGTGAACATTTTTTTATAAAAGAAACGATAAAATAAGGAAAGACATGAAACTCGAGCTTAGGGCTTATAAACGCTTTATAAATTGTAGCCAGATCAGATGGGGAAAAGTACTTCTTACACCGATACAGAAAACCTAAGCACTTAGCAGCATTCTTAGCGATCTCAAATATATGATCGTTCCAACGGAGGTCGTCGTTAACACACATACCGAGTTTAATAAGCTTGACATAGGGTACCGTTGCAATTGTACGTCCGAAGGCTAAGGACGTGAATTATCGAACGAATATAAAAAGCTGAGGGTAGAGTCGTCAGCGAAACAGTTAAAGGGATTAGAAGTAACAGACAGAAGATCATTTATAAAAATGAGTAAAGGAGTTGGAGACAGAACAGAGCCCTGGGGCACACCATTTTGTGGGAATCAGACTTGAATCCGTCCAATAAAACTTGTATTAAACGGTCCAGAATATAGCTTATAATCCAACGAGCAAGAGTATCATCGATCCTAAAAGCACGCATTTTCCATAAGAGACCTTCATGCCAAATTCTATCAAATGCTTTGGAGATATCAAGAGTAATAATCTTACTTTCACCAAAGCGATGTAAAGATTTGTTCCACTGTTCGGTGAGATATGCCATCAGATCACCAGTGGAACGGTTGCTGCCGAGTCCATACTGACGGTCATGGAGAAGCTTTTGATCTTCGAGATATTCCTTAAGCTGACGGTTAATCAGCGTTCCCATGACCTTAGAAAGAAGGGATGTCAGTGCTATGGGTCGGTAGGAGGAGGCGGAGGATGGGTCACCTTTCTTAGGGACAGGCTGGACAAATGCTGTTGTCCATCTTCTTGAAAAGATTCCAGAAGAGTAGGAGCGATGGAAAAGCTTACGCAGTTGCTTTGCCAGTGTGGAAGAACACCTCTTCAGAAGAATAATATAATCGCTTAAGATGATTTTTCAGCCAACCGCTTGGTTTTCAATATTGTTTTTTAATAAAAGTTATTAATGCATTTTTTGTGCATTCTAAATTTTGTTTTCTTTGAATCTTTGAAATAAAACAAAAAAAACACGCTCACGATTTTTAAAACAATATTTTTTTATTATTATTTCTTCAAGCGTCATGTAGGAACATCATAAGAACATTTAGAACAGTTGTGCGCCAGAGCAAGAACGTGGCATCCAACCAAATTTATTTATGAACGAAGTTTATTTTTTGAACAGATCTGCTGGAATTGAACAAAAATTACAAACGCATCGCTAATCAGAGCTAAGTTACTTGTTAAATGTTTATTAAATTATTTTTTAAATGTTATACATATTTATTTATACAGAATTATTTCAAGTTTGACAAGTGAGAATAAATAAGTGAAGAGATATATTCTTTAGCCGCACTACAATAATGTGTGTTTTCAGTAATGCTCGTTCTGAGCTCAATTATTTTATGTATATGCATAATATTTGAAGTCAATTTATTTCATTTACTCAATTTTCTTGCCGAATTCTATGTAAGGATTTAAAAAATGTGTCGTAACAAAAGCTAAAACAATAATTTTTCTCTCTACTCTTAATTATTTTTGATAGTCATTTTTTTGAACTTGTAAAAACAGTTTTTTTCTCACCTTTCACAATCAAACATATTGCAATAAAAACACGGATGGAAAACATATTCATTTCTTTGTTAAAAATTAAATAAAATTATTCGAAAACTTTGGTTATACAATTTTTTTTAAATATTAAAAATTCTAATAAACGTTTTTTCACTTCGCCGAAGAATCAAGAACATTTAACGAACCGTCGTCGCGTCGCGTTGTCAATTAACTTTTAATTGGCAAACCCAAGTCCAGGGTGAGGACGTGTTATGAATAGGCTTCGAACTCTTTTTAAGGCTTTTAGCAATTTAACTGGCCTTGCAGATGGCGTTTAACATGCTTTTATAATATCATGTCAACTGATAGTGTAATGAGCTTGTATCTAGATACTTTTTGTTTAATTTTTATCTTCAATAAACAACTAGTTTTTTCTTTGTTTTTTTTTGATGTTCAACCAAAAAATCGATCTGAATCACAATAACAAAAGAATGATAAGTGTAATCTACGGTGCCATCAGTTATCTGATCGATGAGTTTGAGAGAAAATATTTAACTAAAGATACGCAAGAAACGCAACATGCAAGTTTTTTTTTTTTGTAAATTAAAATCAGTGTTGTAGATTGTATCTTACAACGAGATTTTTAAGATAAAAATATGATAGTCTAGGGTTTGCCGAGTAAAAAATCCACTGAAATAGTGAAATTCTTTCTTACTATTTATGGGTGTGCATCGTTTTTCGGAATTCCACCCAGCCTCATTATAACATTCAATTCAGGAAGAGGTATCAGCGCACTAAATCAGAAATAATAGAAATAGTTGTGGAACTATTTTGGAAATCCGAAGGCTTCAAAGTGAAGCTGAGTTTGCAATGCGTCCTGGAAATGAAAAAAAAAAGGAAATCTAAAAGATGGCAAAACAGAATCAAGAGCTCTTCAGAAATGCCGATGAAAGTCAAAGTGAAGGGCAAAAAAAAAGGTGGAATTTAGATGTTACTTACTTAGGGGGCGCTACAATTCGGGATGAACTTGGGCCTCAACCAACATGCCTCTCCAACCAGCTCGGTCTTTGGCTAGCTGCCTCCAGTTTTGCACTCCAAGTTGGTTATGGTCGTCCTCCACTTTAGCGCGCCACCTAAGGCGAGGTCTTCCTTGACTGCGTCTACCCTCTGGGATGGAATCGAAGATCCTGCGAGCTGCAAGCCGGAGCATTGTTGTCTATTCGCTGATTAGTTTCTTATACAGAGACTCCTTTGTCTTTCGAGAGAGGGCTTTGCTACTCAATTGCCTTCCTAGCCCATAGAAACAGCGATTGGCAAGAGTAATTCTTCGCTTTAATTCTGACGCGTTGTTGTTGTCAGATGTTATAGCGGATCCGAGGTACACGAAGTCCCTAACCACCTGAAAGTTGTACCTGTCTATTGTGATGTTTTGTCCAATCCACCGGTGTTGTGTGTCCCTTTTTGTGGACAGCAGGTACTTCGTCTTAGCCTCATTGACTGCTAGTCCCATCTTAGCCACTTCAGCTTCAATGCTAGCAAACGTTCCAGTGACAGCTCGCCGAGTTCTGCCAATGATGACTTGAAAAAAATTGTCCCACTACAATTGACTTGCGAGTTTCTTATATTTTTTTCAAGTATTAAATTGAAGAAATCGCACGATAGCGCATCACCTTGTCGGAATCCTTTTTTGAAGTCAGAAGCTTCTGTGAGATCATTACCAACCTTAACGGAGCAGCGAGAGTTCTCCATCGTCATCCTGCGCAGTCGGACGAGTTTTATGGGGATGCCAAAACCTGACATGGCTCTGTATAGCTCGTCTCTATAAATGCTATCGTACGCGGCCTTAAAATAGATAAAGAGGTGTTGGGTATCGATTTGGAATTCTTGGGTAGTTTCCAGGATCTGCCGTATCGTCATTATTTGATCGATATGGACTTTCCTGGTCTGAAACCACACTGATAGGGGCCAATCAGGCGTTCACATAGTACGGCAGAGAGGATCTTGTAGGCGATATTCAGGAGACTTATATCTCTATAGTTGGCGCAGTTTAGAGGGTCTTCTTTCCTGTGGATTGGGCAAACGATGCTGAGGTTCCATTCATCAGGCAGAATTTCTTCTGACCAAACTTTAGAGATGAGTTTGTGTATGCACTCGACCAGGTCATCTCCGGCCGCTTTTAAAAGTTCGGCGAGTAGTCCGTCGGGTCCAGCAGCTTTGTTGTTTTTTAGTTTAGATATTGGTATCCTCATCCACACTTCATTTTGGTCAGGTGGACGGAAGTTTTGTCTGTCATCGTCCATGTTGAATGGTTCATTCTGCCTGACAGCGGGATTTTGGTCTTTAACAGTCTGCAGAAATGGTCCTTCCATGTACTCATACACTGTCACTCTACTACGAGGTTTCCATTCCTATCTCTACAGGCTTCTGCGCGCTTCTCATGCTCTCTCTTTTTATTTTGGAGAAGTCAGTGTTCTTCCCGTCTTTTCTGCTCGTAGAGCTCGCGAGCAGCTCTCGTCTTTCTTTGCAGCGCCGTTTTATATGCCTCTTGCCTGCCTGCATTCGTCATCGAACCAGAGGTTTCGTGGTGGTGGTCTGGTGTAACCTAGCACATCAGTTGCGGCATCTCTGATGGCTTGTTGGCAGTGTTGCCACTGGTCTTCGGCCCTTGATGCTGGCGGTACTGGATTTCTTGGGAGGTTACGGGATATTCGATCGGCATAGGTTCTGACGGTTTCTTGCGATTGCAGCTTTCCGACGTCATACTTCCTCACAGTATTACTCCGTTGTTGTGGTATTCGGGTTTTTCGCATTCTTACCTTAAGGTGTGAACATCTAAAATACTAGAGGCGTGTCTTGCATTGATCGCAACGTGATCAATCTGGCTGACGGTTCTTTGATCTGGGTTACGCCAAGTCCCTTTGTGTATATCGAGATGAGGAAACCGTGTGCTTCCAATGGTGACGTTATGTGCCGCTGCAAAGTCAAGCGTCCGGGGTGTTCGAAATGGATGATGAAAAAACTGAGTTTGCTGCCTCATAGATGGTCAAACGTGCTGGTTTATTCGGTTCAGCAAAGAAGATCCCATCAGTATCGATTTCTTCTTCACGGCGACAATGGTCGGTGAGTGCAAATTGCGGGGCTTGATTAGTCCTAACAAGTCTGTGATTCGACAACATTCCAATGATGCGGCTAAGTGTTTAGTCTGAGAGTGTTAAAAGCGAACGTAAGAAGGTGATAAGTAAGAACTCCAGCCACAGTTGTCGATCTCGAAACAACGACGATTCCTTCACTTTGAAGGATCCACTGTGTGCCAGCTCCTCATACAAACTCAACAACATTCACCAAAAGGCCTTCGTCACAACAGCAGAGAACTACCTATCGGATTACTTGTGAGTTGTGACGAAAAAAAAAAAAATATAAAAAAAAGTAGTTTATTTTCATTTTGTATAATACTAGCTGAGCCACCCGCCGTTGTTCAGGTGTATCATAGTTTTCTGGATCCCAATAATCGTAGTACACATATCTAAGGTAATATCATTAGAGGTTTTATTTTTGCAATCTTCTGCGCATCTGTCAAAATCAAATTAAAATGGGCCGACAGAGACCATTAACTTGTTTATTTGTTCTGAAAAACAGATCTCGTTGCTATATTTTAAAGTATTTGTGGTGATTATTTTATTAAAAAAGCTTTTCAATAAACAAGAAAATAAGAAAAATATAAAACAAACGTAAGGTGTGTAGTTTTTTTCATACATTTTTTGATGTAGTAGGTCTCTGAGAACCAACATTTTTAATACAAAGTGACAAATCAGATTTTGACAACCTGTGCAATAGTTATGTGTACAGTGCCCAATAATAGTGCCTCCTATCACATCCAAGTATATCTTAAATCTACCCAGCTGAACATGTTTTTTTAAATCGGCGTTTTCTCCAAACGCATCCTCAGAATCATCGGTGCACGATCTTAAATAAATTGCACGACTGGATCGCACGTACTTGCTCATATGTGCGGTCACATCGTCGAATAAAAGTTAAATAAAATGCACGACTGGGTCGCATGAACTTGTTCTTATGCTAGATAATTGCTTAGTGGCTCCATATGTATGTGTTTTTTTAGACGTGTGGTTTTTAAGAAGAAATAAAACGCATATAGTTTAATGTTATGGCCAAGAATTTAGCTTTATTATAAATATTAGGGTTTCCATTATGTTCTAAAAATTATTACGGGGAAAAGGCTGCCGTGGCTGGCTCGAATAAATTCCAGCCGAGGCCTAATTTTTCCAATTTTGTGAAAATCGGGATCGGTGGCCATTTCGTTTTGGGCCCATTCACCGAACGTGTAACGGGCTTGATGGGCGTTCGGCTTCAATTCTTGAACGAGTTTTATTTTGTAAACCTGCAAGCCAAGATCCTTCCGCGCGCGATGGCGATGGACTCATTTGGGTCTTCTTCGATACTCTGATCCACCGAAACGAACCATTATTTTGGTAATAAATTTGCACAATTTGCAAACTTTGTTCAGGAGTAAGTCTATTCATTATGAAATCGCAAACCAAACTGAGCATAAATCAAGAGACAGCTGTCAAAAAGACCAACTCCGAGAAAAGTATTGCCAGATTGAAAACCACACGTCTATTAAAATAAAAAAAAATTTTTAGAAAAATTTTTATTTTTTTTTTAATAGTATTTAATAAAATTTGAAAACTATATGCCTTTCGAAGAAAAAAAAATTGAAAATCGTTTTTTTGAAAAACTTTTCGAAAAAATATTTGAAATTTTTTTTTAGTATGTCATTATAAGGAAATGTGTAGTTTATTATCTGGGAAAATTATTTAAAAAAATTCAATCACCCATTTTCAAAACATTTCGAAAACCAAATTTAAGAAAAATAAATTTTTTTAAAAATCGAAAAAAAAAGTTTTTGAAAATTTTGAAATGTGATATATTGTGTGCAAAATTTTATTGAAATCGGGATATTAGTTTACGATAACACCGCATTTGGAAACCGGTTATATGAGAGGTACCGTTTTAGAACAAATTTCAAAAAATTCGTTCTAACTGAAATATGTATTGTTGTAAGAAATAGCATTTTGAAAGTTTTGTCAAAATCGTTAGAGCCGTTTTTGAGAAAATCAAAACTTTTTGTTAAAAATTGTATGGTAGGTACCGTTATTTTTCCACCAAGAGCAAAAATGAAAAACACCCCCCGAGATACTACCTAATAAATACTAAATACCAAGTTTGAAGCAAATTGGCCCATCCGTTTAGGCTCTAGAGGTGCGAACAGACAGACAGACAGACGGACGGAATTTCCGAACCCACTTTTTTCAACTTCTCTACAAAACTCCACAAAAAAAACAACAACAAACAACTAGCAATAGTTGTTGTTGTTACAATATATTTTTATTGAATTTGCTGGTCCACGAGCAAAACAACCAAATTTAGGTGCCCAACTTTAACCAAAGTTCCCTAAATCAATATAATTCACCTTTGCTAATTGCAATGGGTTTTATTAAGAGTCGATAAACATCGACCTTTTCTGTGCGTCTTAGAAGAGCATGAACGGTCTAACTGATGAGCCCACCGTTCATGCTTGGGCGAAACGCACATATTGGAGTAAAGGACACTAAACCTTTAAATTGAATTTTATTCAACAAAACTCCACAAAAAAAACAACAACAAACAACTAGCAATAGTTGTTGTTGTTACAATATATTTTTACTTCTCTATTATCGTAATGTCATGTTTGTTAGATTTTTTTTTGCACGAATCCATAACTTGCATTTTAGTACCGAAATCGCAAGTAAAAATTCAAAAAATGTCAAGAGATTCTCATTTAGACAGTCAAGGGCTGATACAGAGTTAATCGGTGATTCATCTAATTTTCTAAATTGGCTGTAAGGCTATGGATAAGCGGCTTCTCTATGATCGAGTCGTCATCACGAAGAGTGCATCGGAGCACCTTCGAATTAGTGTGGCCAAGGAACTTTTTAAACAAGTTAGCCATAGTGGTTACAAGGAGGATAGTGACAGTCAATATGGGTTATTACCATGGTCGGCAGTTTTCGTTTAACCTTTGGATGCCTTTTAACTCATCAAATGTGGAAAAGACATAAAAAGTTTTATTTTTTGATATAACAACAAACATTAACTTGCAACCAATTTGTGTCATTTATTTGCATGACTTATGAGAGGAACAAATTTAATTTATTTTATGACTGATTATTTCGTGACGTTTAATGTATCTTAATCTATCACCTTCCTTATTTAATTCTCGTTAAAAATGAACGATATTAACCACAAAAATTTAAAGCCTTAAATTGTGTTTTTTTTATGTACGTTACAAATATAGATCACTTTGAATAAATAGCTTAGAGCGGAGCGGTCTGAATTAATTATTTTTTTTTTTTTACTTTTTTTCAATTTGAATGCAAGTCACCATGAATTTTTCAGAAAGTGTGAAGTAAGCCTATGCAAACGAACCTTCAATACTCACCTGAGATGCTAATTTTGAATGACATTGGTAGATTTAATCATCGGCGGGTATAAAAAAATGTGCGGTCTTTTGAGCACAATAAAATAAATTCGCAGTGTTTTTCAAACTAGGTTTAATAGAAATATGCCTCATTCATTCGTTGTACTTATGAAGCAACAAACACCCGTCGAGAGAAGGGGCAAGGTCCTTTTCCTTTACCAAGATATTGTTTAACTTTATTGACTTTATATAAACACAGAAACTAGACTTAAAAACTAGAACTTAGTTTTAATTAAAAAGATGTATGGTGGGTCTTTTAAGTGAAGTTTTAGGCTAAATTTATTGTTGTGAAAACCAATAAAACAAATCATAAAGGAAATATGTAGATTCATTGGATCCAAAGCTTGTGCATGGAAAATTGTTTTGAAAGGAAAGTTTGAACGAACATTTTTGGGGACTAGTCAATGTTTCCACTTAAAAGTTGATTGGATATAGATACAGTTAATATCAGTTTTTCAACACCTGCATGTATTGCGTATCGATAAACATTAGATAACATTTGTAGGATAGGAGGCGCTGCTTTTCGTTGTAAAGTAGCCTTCTAACAGCAATTTTAAATAATGGATTAAACCTTCCTGGAAAGATCATTCTCACAAAGTCATTATTAAATAAACTGTATCCGATCATTTTCAAGCAAAATCCAGAGTGCCGCAAAGTAGTCACCTTGGTTCATTGGTGCAGCTTATAAGATGTTTGCAAGCTAGAGCCGTCGGTGAGTTTTAAGGGAGCAAATTCTTAATCTACTGCGCCGAAAAAAAAATCTTTCCTTAATTCTTCTAACTAGTGTCGTGCAACGTCATGTTGCATTCTAAAAAAGCAATGTGCCTTATATACAAGAAAATGGGCACGACTGGTTCGCACGTACTTGCTCTTATGTGCCTAATTACATTGGAAGGCAAGATCTTTGACAAAAACAAATAACATTTACGTTGAAAGTAACACAGTTTGAACTTATAAGAACTATCAAAACCACAATACTTAGATACAATACTTTTTTTAAATGTTGGTATGCAGTTTTTTAGAGTTTATTAATATGTGATTATAAAATTAAAAATAATTTTTTTTGATTAGTTTTAAAAATATTGATTTTTCAAAAAAAAAAAATCAAAAATTAATTTTAATTAAAAAAAAAGTTATTCGAAATTTTGATATGCAGAATAATTTTTTTTTATAATTTACACGCGCGAAAGGGGTTAATGTGTACCCTTAAAATGTTTAAAAACCGCACGAGCGTTAGGGAAATGAGGAGGGATAAAAGAGGAGATACCGATGCAAATTACTTTTAAAGTTCTGCATATCAAAATGGGAGGGAAAAACAAAGCCTGGCAAACATTCCACATTCGTGTGGTGCGACTTAAGAAAAAATCTCTATACTTAACAGTACGTCCGAAGTTAAGCTCAAGGGTAAACTGATGGGCATTCCTAGCAGTTCGAGTATAACGGTTGAATCGTTTCAGGGGAGGAATGCAGCTGGATATTTCACTAGAGCTATGTTTGTTAAAATAACGATAAAATAACGAAAGGCACGAAACATTACGGCGGTGCGCAAGAGATGTAAATGTTTCTGTTATTGTTCGGTCGCCTATCATTTTCAAAGCTCTTTTTTGAATTCTATCTAGAAAACTCAAGTGGGTTATAGAAGCACCTGCCCAAATATGCGAATGGTACTCGAGTTTCGGTCGAATATATGCTTTTTATACTGTAGCCATATCAGACGGGGTGAAGAACTTCTTGCATCTTCGAAGAAAACCTAAATACTTCGCAGCATTCTTTGCGATGTCAAATATGTGGTCATTCCACAGAAGGTGGTCTGTAATGCACATACCGAGAACTGAGAGGTGTTTTGTTTCTTCGTGGATAGTGGAATTGGAGGTATGTTTTGCTTTAACGACAAAAGACAACATTGTGTTTTAGAAGCATTAAATTAAAATAAAAAATAAAATTTGGCTCTAAAGATCTTTTCAAATATAAAATTTGACAGAAATCCAAAGAGAGTTACCGAGAAAGCCAAAAATTAAAAAAAAAACGTTATATGAAAGGTACCGTTAATAAACTTTTCCCGTAATTTGATTCTATACAAATGATAGCCTATACAAACAAAAAAATTCTCAAAAATTTTCACCAAAATCGTTGGAGCCGTTTTCGAGAAAAATAAGCTTTTCCTAAACGGTCATATGGCATGTACCGTTATTTTTAGGGCTAAAAATAAAATTTCAATTTTCAATTTTGGAATGCCAAAATAATCACAGGCACCAAGTTTGAAGATAATCGCTTAATACACGGCTGCAGTTCGTTATACCTACATACAGACAGAGAGACAGACAGACAGACTCGATCACTTTTTTAGACTTCTCTATGATCGTAACGTCATATGTTTCATTGTTATCTCAATTTTTTTTATATTCACGAATCCTAAACTTGTCTTAAAGTTCCTATAATCGCAAGTAAAAATATAAGGTATAAAACTTTCGATAAAACTTTTTTTCTTTTATTTAGTTAAGAAGAAGGACTTTCGGTCTTCACAACCCAGACTAGAGTGATCGTATGATCATATCGAAACGAAATAATCCTCTAAATCAATTTCATTCACCCTTGTACAGATGGAAATGACGTCATTGCAGCTGCCGCGAATAAGAATACAGATAGAAATGACGTGTTTGTAGCTTGACGACATAGTCGCGACGTTTGTTGTTTTTTGTCGATAGCGCTTTTTTCAGTCGTTATCGGTTATAACTTTTTAGTTTTGTCTGGCCTAAAGCCGCGCTTCCCGTTTAAGCAGCAAAGTCAATCATCGTTGGGTGTGGTTAGTAGTCTGGTAGGGGACCATCTGAAAACCAATTGCCTGCTGTTGACTTGAGTTTTCTGTTTTCCGTTCTCTCCCTTTCTTCCGTTCTGTCCACTATCAATGTAGGGTTGTGTGTTATCTTGTATTTTCTGAGCCAATAGCTTCAGTAGCCAGAGCTTATACGTCATAAAGGTCTTTACTTCGTAGATTTATCTACGGAGTTAATGAATTCGCAATGTAATGTCACTTTTTAGTTTTTCAGAACCCAATGCCGACATGCATAGTTGAATTTGCGAATTGATCGCATAACATATAACTGAGTCAGGGATATTATTTTTAATCAATAAGTAATTAATTAATCGGAATTTCGGAAAGAGAAACCATTGAAAATATCGACTTGCACACTTTTATAAGCTTAAAATAAAAAATATATCCATTTTCATTAAGCTTTTTAAGGATTTGTTCCAATCTAATCTTTGAATATGTTGGGTTTTATTCATACTAGTCCATCATATTTTTTTTTTTTTTTTTTTTTTTTTTTATAATTAACGCGCGCACAAGGGATTATGTGTTTCCCTTTTAATGTAGAACACACTGCGCGGGCATTAGGAAGATAGGGAGGGGAGAGATAGGAGGTGCCGATTAACATTGGTTTTGAATGTTTGCAGATCAAAATGGCAAGGGAAAATCCCGCCGGGTAAACTATTCCAAATTCGTGTCGTTCGGCTAAAAAAAGAATCCCTATATTTCACGGTACGTCCGAAATTAGGCTCAGGGGTGAACTGATGAGCATTCCTTGCGAGACGAGTATTACGGGAGAAACTTTTAAGGGGAGGAATGCAACTGGCTACTTCGAGTGAACATTTTTTGTAAAAGAAACGATAAAATAAGGAAAGACATGAAACATTGCGTCGGTGTTCGAGTGGGGCAATTGTTTCAGCGGCAGTTCTATTACCTATCAATCTTAACGCTCGATTTTGTATTCTATCAAGCAGGTGAAGCGATGTTTGCGAAGCACCTGCCCAGAGGTGGGAGTTATACTCGAGTTTAGGGCGTATAAACGCTTTATAAATTGTAGCCAGATCAGATGGGGAAAAATACTTCTTACACCGATACAGAAAACCTAAGCACTTTGCAGCATTCTTAGCGATCTCAAATATATGGTCGTTCCAACGGAGGTCGTCGTTGACACACATACCTAGTACTGAGAGCTTTTCGGTTTCTTCGATGTAAGTGCCATTCATGGACAATGGCATTAGGGGTATGTTAAGCTTTAACGACAGAAGACAGCATTGAGTTTTCGAAGCATTAAACTCCACACGATTTCTATTACCCCATTTGACAATGCTGTATAAATCGGAGTTTAATGAGCTTGACATACGGCACCGTTGCAATTGTACGTCCGAAGGCGAAGGACGTGAATTATCGAACGAATATGAAAAGCTGAGGGTAGAGTCGTCAGCAAAACAGTTAAGTGGATTAGAAGTAACAGACAGAAGATCATTTATAAAAATGAGGAAAAGAGTCGGAGACAGAACAGAGCCCTGGGGCACACCAGCATTTATTTTATGGGAATCAGACTTGAATCTGTCCAATACAACTTGTATTGAACGGTCCAGGAGATAGCTTCTAATCCAATGAACTAGAGTATTATCGATCCCAAAAGCACGCATTTTCGATAAGAGAGCTTCATGCCAAACTCTATCAAATGCCTTGGAGATATCAAGAGCAATAATCTTACTTTCACAAAAGCGATGTAAAGATTTGTTCCACTGTTCGGTGAGATATGCCATCAGATCACCAGTGGAACGGTTGCTGCGGAAGCCATACTGACGGTCATGGAGAAGCTTACGATCTTCGAGATATTCCTTAAGCTGACGGTTAATCAGTGTTTCCATGACCTTAGAAAGAAGGGATGTCAGTGCTATGGGTCGTTAGGAGGAGGGGGAGGATGGGTCACCTTTTTTAGGGACAGGCTGGACAAATGCTGTTTTCCATCTTCTAGGAAAGATTCCAGAAGAGTAGGAGCGATGGGAAAGCTTACGCAGTGGCTTTGCCAGTGTGGAAAAACACCTCTTCAGAAGAATCGGGGGTATACCATCCGGGCCAGCGGATTTGTGTATATCGAGATCTTTGAGAACTCTTGCTACTGTACGAGTGCGGAAAAAAATTTGTCCCATGGAAAAATTTACATTCTCAAGTGCAGGAGGGGCAACGTTGCTTTGAGGCAGCGTGGAGCTGTCAGCGAAATGGGCGGCGAGCAAGTTTGCCTTCTCTGAAGAGTAAGCAATTGGTTTGTTATTGTCGATGAGCGTTGGAACCGAAGATGTTGAGGAGTTTTTAATATTTTTTACGAATGGCCGTAATTGTTGGTCATACAAAAATTTGGTTCTTTAAATAACGGAGTTGCATGAGTTTCTTGCTTGTTTGTGCTTTTTCCGATTTTCCTCTGTAGGGTTGGCTTTGTAAGAACGGAAACTTACTTCTTTGAGCCTGATAGCTTCTTTACACTCAGAATTAAACCAAGACTTTTCTTTAGGTTTGATGCTTTTTACTCTGTTAGGAATAAAAGCACGCATCCCTAGAAGAATCACATTTGTGATCATTTCAGCACTGGCATCAATGTCACTATCGAGGAAGCATAGTGACCACTTAAAGTTTCGGAAAAAAATATTCAGGCCGTCCCAGTTGGCTTTCTCGTATTGCCAAACGGTCCTGGTGGGAAGTTTTTCTTTAACTGGATGGGTGGGGGATGAGAAATTAGCTGAAATGATACAATGGTCTGAAGTGCCAAATGGAGAAGTTACACTAATGGTATATTTATCAGGGTGAGAAGTAAGAAACAAGTCAAGAGTATGGGCTGCTTGCCAGCAACATCCGGTATACGCGTTGGCACATCGATTAGTTGGGTAAGGTGATGTAACCCGGCAAAGAGCTCGACATACCTTCCTTCGGGTGTTGTCTCACCAGAATAGCGGAGCCAGTTGGAATTGTGTACATTGAAATCGCCCGCAATAACGATTTCAGTGCGAGGACAAAGGGAAACAATTTTTGAAATGGAATCAGACAGTGCATCAAACTCGTTACAAGTCGAATTACTGTCAAGATTTGGACTCCTGTAAATAAAACAATAATGAATGACATGCTTGCGGACAGTGAATTTGAGCCATATGAAGTTAAAGTCCGTGTTGGAACATTGCCCATATTGGAGAAGGCTCTGGCAAGCAATATCATTCCTAACATAGACCACGAGACCATGATGAGAAAAGAGTAATGGCACCAAGCTATACCCATGTAGAGCAAATTCTGATAAATCAGTATTTACTCCAACCTGAGTTTCACTTAATGCCAAAACAGCTGGCCTGTGTTGAACAGTGTAGACGTACACGTGAAAGAAATTCTTTCTTAAACCACGAACATTTGAATACACGACACAAAAATCACTTACCATTTAAAAATACTTACATACAAAACATAACTCTGATTAAGTCGAACTGCGCAGTGAAAATCCAAATTAACTTCTGTAATAATCAAACTGTCTTAGGTGTTATGCCCATAAGACAGCCTGTTTACAAAAAATCAATCTAAACATTCAGCACAATAAGACAAATTCAGATGCCCTTATCTATTTACCGCAAGCATTGTATGGTCATACGATGCCTACAGTAGATAAGAAAGAGGCAGTTAAGCACAAAGGTCTTGGGACATATACCTGCATATACCTGCCGGCAACCATTTTTTAAACCAGGGGTTTCGTTGGGACGGCCGTATTAACCAAATACTTCGGAAGCTTGCTGCCTAATGGCATTTTGGCAATTTCGCTACCAATTCTCAATACTAACTGTTTCGTTACATGGTCGGGAAGTTACCCCGAAGGCAGTTAAACTCTCAGGAAGAAAGCCAAATAAACCGCTCCTCCGAAAACTTTGTAGTGGCACGTGTATGGTGGTTATTAAGAAGTTCAGCCTGAATGGAAGTGTAGACACCATCGTTGATTCCATCTAGTGAATTCTTCTGCTACCACTTGGATGCAAGTAGGAGTGCTGCCACCAACCACCTTCTTGAGGGGTTCGAACTCAATCGTCAGTTAAGCATGACATGCGTTGAATAAATAGTCAGATTATGGCACTGTGTCGAAACATTGCTGAAACGTCAGCAGAGTTTCACCTTTATAATTGGCAGAAGAGCTGGGCAACCCCCAAATGCTTCGCGTGCTTTTAAGTCAGCGGTGACACAGGTTTCAATCGGAAGAACCACCTATCGCACGTATAGTTCGATTTTAAACACCAAACTACGGTGATTCATTTCATAGACAACAAGATACTGGGCATCTGATGGTGAATAAGTGGAGTTGAATGAAGCTAGAAGTATTTGGCAGTTAATCTTGATGCCATAGAAATACAATATTCATTCTGGAACATTTTGAAAATCAGGATTCTATCGCTGCTGCTCAAATAGCACAAAGCTATGTTCCGGCTCAAATAATCAACCGATATGTTAGACAGTATACTTAGCTGTTCATTAGAAATCGTGTGAAATGCAATGCCGCGAAAACAGAGTGCTGCTTTCTATTAATAATGCGGAATATGGCCCCATTGCCCGTAACCATGAGAAATAGGCAGTTGCATTCCTCCCTCACAATTCCATCGTAATATTTATGATTCCTAGAATGCCCACCAATTTACTCTTGAGCCCTTTTTCAATCGTACTAATTATTGCAGAGATTCGTTCTTCAGCCGTACAACTCGAATGTGGAATGTATTGCCTCCTTATCAGGAATTCTAATTCCCATTTTAGTCTCCAAAAATAAGCGATTCAGTTATTTAAATTTATTTTCTATATTGTTAAGCCTATAGGTATCGTTACAGTTATTTACAGAGTACTCCTATTAATAAGTTCGTTTCACGAATTTCAATCCCTCTCCAGTCGATTAAGGTCCTCTAAGCCTTATAAATCACGGCGATCAATGCAATCAGCAACGTTGCTATTGAGACTCCAATTGTTGAGCTGCCATTGCACTTGGTCGTCGTACATTCCGAACATTTTTGTGTTTGATTGTTGTTAGCTGAATCTAACTCAGCACAAACTGTCTGTCCAGCTTTGACTCCAATGCATCCACGTTTGGTGCCAAAGGTTTCATTATCTATAGGAAAAAAAAAACATAAACTATTAATTGCAACTGTCAGAACAGTCAAATCTTACATTTCTTTTGAATCTTGTAGCAATGATAGGTGATTCCATTGAATTCAGTGTGTCTTCGTTGTCTCACCAAAACTGCAGAAGGTGATGTCTCGTTAAAGAATATATCATCCAGAGGAAGTTCTGTGTTTACTTCAGTTGTTGTGCTGGAAACTTCATCACTTGGTGGAGTCACGAACAACGCTGGTGGTGTTATCAAAGTTGAATTTGTTGTAAAGTTGGCTGGCAGACTATGATTCATATGACCTTCCATGTGGTCGAGATGAACATGACCTTCATGCCCAGCCATAGCATGTTCCTCTAGATTTGGAGGAGTTGGTAGGCTGGTGGTTGATGAAATTGGGCCAACTGTTGGTGGTTTTGGTAATTCGGTGGTTTTTGGAGTTGTTGATGGAGCTTCTGTTGAGGTGGTGGATGTTGATGTGGATGTTGATTCACTTGGTGCCATTGATGTACTTGGCATTGGGGTCATGGTAAAGTTTTCCCCGCCACATTGTTCAAGTGGTGTGTTCTTATCGATCTTTGCACAATTATCACAGACATAGCATTGGATTACAGTGTGCCCTGCGGAAGGTAAATTGTTTATTTAATTAGTAAAGTTTATTATTTTTATTTGTAAAAGGGAAGGTAGACAAGTGCGAAGTGCATATAAAGATTGATAATACGCATTGTTCAAATATGAGAGCAAATATTGGCGTTTTCAAGAGTTTTTTTTTCAATAAGGTACATTCGCTTGTTTATTTGCACATTTTATGGGGATTTTTCGAACAATGAAATCAATATAAAGGGATATTTCTTTATTCTTATCTTAAACAACCTAGGTTGCTGACTTCTTGTTTAGGAAAGATATTAAATCTTTTTCAATGTATCCGTGGTTTGAATGATAATTTCATTTATTGTGCAGTGGTTAATGTCTGTCAATAGTAATGGGAGGGTAGATTCGAACAGGGTAAAACGTTCCACAAATGAATGAAACTCTCTATTTAATAGTACGTCCTAAATTAAGCTCAAGGGTAAATAAATGGGCTTTCTTAGCGAAAGAATATGAGAGGAAATATTTCGAAAGTATTGGAGGAAAACAAATTGTTCTATTATTTTCATATGGATAGCGATATATGGGGTAGATTATGCTATAACAAAAGAAGACAACATCAAATTTTTAAAGAAATAAATTTCATTCTGATACTGCAATAAGTCCCATTAAGCAATCCTATGAACATCAGAATTCAATGCGCTTATCATGCGCTGCCGCGTTGCAGTTCCACATCCAAAGAAGAGGGTTCCACATCTGGAAACGAATATGGGAAATTGAAAGTGCTGTCGTTCGCAAAAGAATTTTTTTTTTATGTAATTTGCATACGCTAAAGGGATTTGGACTACCCTTTTGATGTCGGCGGACACAGTTTGAGGTTAGGAAAGAAGGAGAGGAATTAATAGGAGTTGCCGATGCACATTGGTTTTAAACTTCTGAACATCACAATGGAAGGGGAAAACAGAAAACAGCACCCGCCCAGATATGGGAGTTATATTCTAGTCTTGGACGAATGTATGATTTGTAGATAGTAGCCAGATCAAAAGGGGAAAAGAATTTCGGCATTTTTGGCAACATCATAAATATGATCATTCCACAAGAGGTGACTGGTGATGCTCATACCGAGAATTTCAAGATAATCACCTTCCATAATGTAAGTACCACTCATGGATAATGGCAAGGGAGGTGTATTACTCTTTAGAGACAGAAGACAGCATTGTGTTTTGGACGCATTAAATTCTACACGATTTTTTATTCCCCATTTGATAATGCTGCCAAGATCAGAATTTAATAAGCTTATCATACGTTGCCGTTGAAGATCCACATCCGAAGACCGCAGTTGTGACTCCAAAAATGAATATGAAAAGCTGAGTGTACTGTCATCAGCGAAGCAGTTTAGTGGATTAGAAGTTTCAGACAGGAGATCAGTTATAAAAATAAGAAAGAGAATCGGAGATAGGACGGAGCCCTGGGGCACACCAGCATTTATTTTGAAGATATCAGATTTGAACCCATCCAACACAACTTGTATTGTCCGGTTCGAAAGGTAATTTCTAATTCAGCAAAGAAAAGAAACATTGAACACGAAAGCACGCATTTTCGATAAAATGGATTGGATTAGAAAAGAAGTTTTTGAAAAGAGATTATTGATAAAACGAGAAAGAGGGTCGGAGACAGAACGGAGTCTTGGGGCACCATTTTGTTTTGTGAATTTCAGACTAGAAACTATCGAAAACAACGTGAATAGAACGGTTCCAAATGCAGTATTAAAATTGATGCCAAAATGTTTTTAATGTTTTTCAAATAAGAATTTTACATTTTTCAAAATGTTTCTTTTTATGATAATTTATCAACCGAGTTTCCAGAACTTGGTAAGAAGGGACAAAGGTGCAATCGGTCGGTTTTTATAGGGAGATGAAGAAATACTTTTTAGGTAAGTGCTGGAAAAATGCTTGTTTTGCATCCAATCGGAAAAAGACCTGTAGAATCGGACAGATGAAAAAATTTACGCAGTAATTTCGAGAGCTTCGAAAAACACCTCTCCAGCACTGTGTGGGAGATAGTGATAGAGACAGCGGATTTATTTATATCTAAAACTTTAAGGGCCGTTTTGTTGAGTCAAAGTTGAACATAACTAGAGGATTTTTATTTCCAACTCGTGAATTTGCTTTTTTTCACTCGAAGTTGGCAGTTTCAGCTTTCGGTTTTGAACTCGAGAGTTAATAAACTTCTGGATTTCTTAACTTCCCGAAATAGTAGAAGTTTAAGACGAAACTTTGACTACATTATTCCTTTTTCAATTGTTTTTAATTCTTTTTTTAATGGTAAAGGGTGTAGAAAAGTAGGAGGAATGAAAAAAATTAAAATTTTTTACGGTTGAATTTTGACGTTCCTCGTTTGAAAAGTAAATGATATTCACAGACTAAAAATAAAAACTTTTAAAATTGAAAACAATGTCCAATCATGTTTTTTAATGGTCATAAATAGTTTTTGATTGTTTTTTTTTTAGAATTTCGCAGTTTTCATTCGAATAAAACACAGTTTATATGAAAGTATTGGAAATATTCGGGGTAATTCAAATCAGTGTAAACGCCAATGTTCGTGCCGCCTGTTACAAAAAGAAGAATGAAGAAACAGCCGTATAGAATCATCATGTAAACAAGGTTTTTTGATCAACATACATAAGTTTGTATCTTACATTTTTGTTCGCGATCGTTTTTCGTTAATTGTTTTGTAAGTGACGTAAGGCGCACAGTCAGTCAAAGTTTGCATACCTTATTACATTTTACTGTCTCATTTCATATTCATACTTCATTCCTCCTACTTTTCTACACCCCTTACCATTTTTGTCAAAAAAAGATTGAAAAAACAATTGAAAATAGGAACCATATAAACAAGGTCCAACAAAAAACCAATCCAAAAGTTAAGTTTAAAAAATTATGTGTTCTATCACAAATATCCCAAGGAATTTTTCGAAACTCCAAGTTGGCCAACTTGATGCCAACTGAGGAGTTCACATAGTGAACAAAATCAATTTTCGACTTGGTGTTTAACTCTCGAGTTGAGATCAACTCCCAAGTTGACTAACTTTGGATTTATCAGCGAGTTGAACAATAGTGAACAAAACGGCCCTAAGTAAACTCTTGCGAGTTTATTTTGGGCCCTCTAGTAAAAAAGGAGCCATATGATTTTGTTGGCAGCTGAACTCGGTTGAAAACTGACTACACAACCATCGGACCCGAATTTCTTCAATTTCTTAACAAATTACCAACATATAGTTCTGCATTGGGGCATTGTAATATTTGTTGGCATTACTCGTGTTCATCTAAAAACTTGTCGTCACATTCTTTACAATTTTTTTTTTCTAAAATAGACTTCTCTAGCCCTGATAGCTTCTTTGTAGCTCAAGTCAAACTATAAATTATTTTGTTTGGTTCTTTTTTACTTCACATTCTTTGATTAAGTGATCTAAGAGCAAACTTTTTTCTAGTTGTTAGTATAACTATAAACGTCTGATCGGACTTCAGACTAAGAAAATTGTTCAGACTTCTTTTTTGGGAATAATAAGTACCAACAAAGGTTAGATGCCATGCCGGTATCGCCGAAGAATTCCCAATTAAAGTAGGTGTACAGCAGGGAAGCGTGATCATCCCATTTCTTTTTATTACAGTCCTTGGCTATATGGTTGGAGGTAAAGTAACGGATCCAAAATTGCATCAATTTATTCTTTACTCACGGCTTCATCATCATAAGTGATGATCCTTTAACCCTGCAGTGAGCACTTAACGTATGGGTGGACGTTTTGGAAGGAAATGGGTACCGTCTTTGTCCAAAAAATACTGAATACTTATGCTGTCCGTTTTCTGATCCACTCAAAAAGTGAAAAGTTTAAATTTCTGAGATCTATGATTAATAACGAAACAACAACTAAAAGGGTGGATGAAGAGCGGGAAAGCTCTGCTATCTTCTGCGACAGAAAAAATGCCCCCTAAATCAGGCTCTACACTGCAGCTATGCGGCCAGCACTTACATACGGTTAACAATGTTGGCCAATGTACAAAACGTATGAACGTAAATTAACAGCAGCTGAGATGAAGATGCTTCGTATGACAGCAGGAGTAACATAGCTTGTACGAAAATCCGAGGAAGCCTTCACGTCAAAAATATCATCCTAGAAAAAAAGAGCGCGACCGACTCAGTTGGTATTGTTATGTTTTAAGAAGAAATTCTGAAAACAACGTCAAAAAGGCAGTTGCATACAACAATCGCAAAAAAGGAGAAGCACTTCTGGTACAAACACAAAAATGCAAAAACACAAGCATTTGATTTACGTCAGACATAAAACAATTAAAACCAGAAAGCTTGCCGGCGTTTTCTGAGGTCAAACGGTGAACCCACAGTTGGAACACTAGTGAGCAGCAGTAAAGTGGGAAAATTGTAATCCCAGTCGAGATCAGAAAGTCGTCGGGAATAAATGTCAAGATGAAGAATAAGTACCTTATTTTTTAATTCAGTATCTCATCTATTTATCTACCAAATTTCAATCAAATTCGTTAAGCTTTTTAGGCGTTATTGCGGAACAAACTTCCAAACAACAAAATATCCAAATAAACATTAAAATTTATAATATTCGTAGAATTGTTAATACGTCTTTGGACAAAATACGTTTTTCAAATTCATTTACCCTTCGTTTCCTAGTAAAAGTAATTGTCTGGCATTTTACAGACTTTAGAGAAATACAACCTTTTCATTATCTGCTGCAGAAGAATTTTCATATCTAGACTTTATCATCTAAAAAAATCTTCATGGCTTTAACAAATGTGAGAATGTCACTTGGGGACCAGCGGCGTCATGCCGAAGTTCTTGCTTTACTGGCAAAATTCTGTCCGTCTGTCTGTCTGTACGGATGTATTCAAATTTTGAACTTAAGGTTATTTTGACATTCCACAGAGGAGTGTTTTCAATTTTTTTTTTAGCTCAAAAATTAACGGTACCTGTCATATAACCGTTATGTAAAAGCTTATTTTGTATCAAAAACGGCTCCAAGAATTTTTTTATAAGAAAAAATCAGTGTACTACTGTAGGTATATTATTATTATTATATTTTGGTGAAAAAAAATGTAATATGGTGGGCTAAAAACGGTACCTCCCATAGGACCGGTTTATTTTTCTTCGACTTTCTCGAAAACTGGTGATCCGATTACCTTAAAAAATGATATTCAAGAAGATGTAGGTAGCCCAAGTAATTTTGCATTAATTTTTTTTCGAAAACTTTAATGTTGTATTTTTAATAACTTAAAAAAAATTTTTTTTGGAAAAATCAATATTTTGAAAACGGGTAAGTGATTTTTTTTTTAAATTTTGTTTTTAAATTTGTTATTTTTTTCCTTAAGTTTGTATTCTTGAATTATTTTTTTAATTTTTTTAAAAAAAGTTGTTTTAAAAAAACGTTTTATTTAAAAACGGCTCCTACAATTTTGAAAAAAATATTTACACTTTTTACATTTCCTAAAGAAATAAAATGGCGTTTTAATTATTTCACCCAATACAATTTAACGTACTTTATTCGAACAATCAAAAGTCATAAGAATCGAATAAATGCTTTAATGTTCACTTTAATTTTTTTAAATTTTATTCTACAATGTGACCGCACATATGAGCAAGTACGTGCGATCCAGACGTGCAATTTATTTTCTGACACTGTAGTAAAAATGTTAATGAATTTTTCTAAGGTATGTTTATATTGTTTGCCCGAAAACATGTTAAAAATAACCGAAAATGTTATTATTTCTTGATATAGTTTCAAGATAAATGTTCTACATACAACCAATACAAACATCTTTACTTTTTTACTTGACATTACAGGGACTAATAAGGCAAGTTTAGGATTCGTGAATATAAAAAAATGAGATAACAATGAAACATGACATTATGATTATAGAGAAGTCTAAAAAAGTGATCGAGAAAAATGTCTGTCGGTCTGTCTGTCTGTCAGTATGTATAACGAGATGCAGCCTAAACGGCTTAAGCGATTATCTTCAAACTTGGTGTGTGTTATTTATTTTGGCATTCCCCAGAGGGGAAATTGAAATTTTATTTTTAGGCCTAAAAATAACGGTACCTGCCATATGACCGTTTAGTAAAAGTTTATTTTGCTCGAAAACGGCTAAAACGATTTTGATGAAAATTTTTGGTTCTTTGGTATCTTTTGATTATAACCAAATTTACGGGACAAGTCTATTAACGGTACCATTAATATAACGGTTTTTTTTAATTTTCGGCTTTTTCGGTTACGGCTCTTTGGATTTCTGTCAAATTTTATATTTGAGAAGATCTAGGTAGCTTAATTAATTCTGCATATCAATTTTTTTAATAACTTTTTTTCTAATAAAAATAAATTTTTGAAATTTTTTTTTTGAAAAATCATTGTTTTTAAAACTAATCAAATTAATTTATTTTAATTTTTATAATCATGTGTATATTAATAAACTCTAAAAAAAACTGCGTACCAACATTTCCAAAAAAAAAAATTTATTCAAAAAACTAAAAATAAAAAACAGGATTTTATCAAAATCCGTCCTACAATTTTCAAATTACATTTTTTATAAATTCTTTGTTATTTAAGACGTATGATGGCGTACTTCATTTTTACTAAAAACTGTTAAGTATTGTGGTTTTTAATACTTTTTATAAGTTCAACTGTGTTATTTTCAACGCAAATGTTACTTGTTTCTGTCAAAGATCTTGCTTTCCAATGTAATTAGGCATACATGAGCAAGTACGTGCGACCCAGTCGTGCCCATTTTTTTTTAACTATGAATGAATTGAAAAACAAATCTCGCTATTATTTTTTGAAAGTAGAAGATATCAAAAACTACTGTGAATATTCGATAAATTAGGCAGCACTGCCTATAAATTCTCGGAATTAAAACAAAAAATTGCCAGATAAATTTACATATCTTATTTTGAAAATTGAGTAAAGTTTATTCTCAGATTTTTGCAACACACCACAAGAATATGTAATTTTATACTAATCTGAAACATTTGGTGAAGCCTATAAATTCATATATATGTATGTACTTGTACATACATACATGTGTACTATTCCGTAGTTTTCTTTAAGGAATTTCAAGATCAATAGAACAAGATATCAAATAACGGGAATGAGCAGCAACAATAGTAAACTCATGGGGCACCAGTTGGCTTAAAATGTACATAATCCGATGACTACTAAATAAATACCTCTTCAATTAAATGCAATTGACATCGGAATGAACGGTAAGTTTTTTTCATAAATAAGACGTTTTTCCCAGACCGGTTTATACAACTACGAATTCCGAGTTCAATTTATCTTTCTTCACCATTCTCTGTAAAAGTTTTTGTTTTTAATTTTAAATGCATTTCATGTATATTTTTTTTATAATTTTTTTTTATACAATTTAAAAGTATGTGTTTTGACCCGTTTCCGGGAGGTGGCGCTACAATTATTTTGAATGTGAAAATAAATCAATTTCCATAAAAAACAAAGAAATTTGAGCCTTCTTTCGATTTAGATTATCAGGAAAGTTTACAATTTTATGTATTTTTTTACAGAAAACTCTCTAATGCTACAAATTTCGTTTTAATTCGATGCTGGGTGCGTAGCATTATATCAACATGATGAACTTATTTTATATTAGAAATAAGAGCATGAGCAGTTCTATATACGCATATGTATGATCGGTTGGGTTGCTCTGTTCTAAATTTAAGGAAAAATACTTTTACTTTTTTGTGTGTACCCTTAAAATGTTTAAACACCGCACGAGCATTAGGGAAATGAGGAGGGATAAAAGAGGAGATACCGATGCAAATTACTTTTAAAGTTCTGCATATCAAAATGGGAGGGAAAAACAGAGCCTGGCAAACATTCCACATTCGTGTGGTGCGACTTAAGAAAAAATCTCTATACTTAACAATACGTCCGAAGTTAAGCTCAAGGGTAAACTGATGGGCATTCCTAGCAGTTCGAGTATAACGGTTGAATCGTTTCAGGGGAGCATTGTTTGTAAAACCAACGATAAAATAACGAAAGGCACGAAACATTACGGCGGTGCGCAAGAGATGTAAACGTTTCTGTTATTGTTCGGCCGCCTATCATTTTCAAAGCTCTTTTTTGAATTCTATCTAGAATACTCAAGTGGGTTATAGGAGCACCTGCCCAAATATGGGAATTATACTCGAGTTTCGGTCGAATATATGCTTCATATACTATAGCCAAATCAGACGGGGTGAAGAACTTCTTGCATCTTCGAAGGAAACCTAAACACCTCGCAGCATTCTTTGCGATGTCAAATATGTGGTCATTCCACAGAAGGTGGTCTGTAATGCACATACCGAGAACTGAGAGGTGTTCTGTCTCTTCAATGCAAGTGCCCCTCATGGATAGTGGCATTGGAGGTATGTTTGTATGTATGAAGATTGGTCCATAAAATCATTTACGTTCTCGAGTACAGGAGGAGTTCTGACACCTGCGGCCAGTGTTGAGTTTGACGCGAATTGAGCAGCAAGCAGATCTGTTTTTTCTTGAGAACTGACAGCAGGAGTATCGGTGAAGACGAGCGTAGGAACTGACGATGACGAAGAATTCTTTACTTTTTTTTACAAATGACCAAAAATTTTTACTGCCTTTGGGACATTGCAGTATTTTTTGCCGAATTTTTTGCTTATGTAAAAATTTGGTTTTTCGAATATGAACATTGCAGGCCTTTATAGCTTGCTGAAACTTTTTCCGGTTTTCCTCAGTGATGTTGGCTTTGTGATAACGGAAACTTACATTTCTTAACCTGATAGCCTCTCTACAGCTCGAATCAAACCATGAGTTTTCCTTAGGTTTGATACTCTTCGACCTGTTTGGGATAAAATTTCTCATTCCTAAAAGAATTAAATTTGTAACCATGTCTGCGCTGGAATCAATGTCACTATCGAGGAAGCATAGTGACCAGTTAAAGGTCCTGAAATAGTTATTGAGGCCGTCCCAGTTGGCTTTCTCGTATTGCCAAACGGTCTCCTTGAGTTTTTTTCTTTAACTGAATTGAGTTGGCACGAGAAATTTACAGAGATGACACAATGGTCAGATGTGCCTAGAGGCGATAATACACGAATTGTGCATTTATCAGGATCGGAGGTAAGAAACAAGTCTAGAGTGTTGGGGGTTTGACCTGCAATGTCAGGATTTCAGTGTGAGGGTAACGGGAAACGATTCCTTGAATGGAGTCAGACAAAGCATCAAATTCGTTAGAAGTTGAAACTCTGTCTAAATTTGGGCTTCTATAAAGAAAACATATATGAATGATGAATCGTTAATTTTAACCACATTTCGTGTTTACACACAGACCGAATTGTGGTTGAAGTTGATATGCAACATCATTCCTTATGTAAACGGCGAGGCCATGTTTGGCAAAGAATAAAGGCACGAGTGAATACCCATGCAAGGAAAATTCCGAATGATCGGTATTTTCCCCAACTTGTGTTTCACTAAGTGCCAATACTGCTGGTCTGTTTATCACAGAGTGGACATAGGCAGCATAGAAATTTTTCCTAAGTCCACGAATGTTTGCATAGTCGACTATGAAATCACCTACCATTCTAAAACACAGAACTAAAAAAAACTAAGACGGATATTTGAGTTACTGGCAAAATTCTGTCTGTCTGTCCGTCTGTACGGTTTTTATTTAACAACTTTTTCTAAAAATTAAAAAAAAAATAATTCAAGAATGCAAACTTAAACAAAAAAATTACTATCATTTAAAAAAAATTGAAAAAAATCCATTTACCCGTTTTCAAAAAATATTGATTTTTGAAAAAAAAATTAAGAAAATTATTAAAAGTACAAAAAAAGTTTTCTAAAATATTTTAAAATAAAATTACTTAGGCTACCAACATCTTCCGGAATATCAATTTTGATTGAAATCGGATGGCCAATTTTCGAGAAAGTCGAAGAAAAAAAACGGTTCTATGGGAGGTAATGTTTTTAGCCCACCATCTTGAATTTTTTTTTCACCAAAACATAACCTACACAGTAGTCCACTGACTTTTGTTCATAAAACTTCTTGTAGCCGTTTCCGAGAAATATTAGCTTTTACTTAACGGTTATATGACAGGTACCGTTAATATTTGAGCTAAATTTTTTTTTAAAAAGTCCTCTGTAGAATGTAAAAATAACCTTATGTTCCAAATTTGAAGACGATTGGCCAAACCGTTTAGGCTGCAGTTCAATATACATACATCCGTACAGACTGACAGGCAGAGAGAATTTTGCCAGTAACTCAAATATGTTTCCCTATTATCGTAATGTCATGCCTGATTGTAAGAACGTTTTTTTTACGAATGCAAGACTTGCCTTATAAATAAATAAATAATTTTTTAAGGAGCCAAGGCCTAGTGGCTTATACTCTCAACCGTTTCTGTGTGTGTTGTTAATCTGCCAGAATGGAAGGGACCTACAGTTTACCGCCGAGTCCGAACGGCTACATGAGATGCACTTTTTCGAGACAAATTTTACTCTTCTTTAATTCCTCGCAAGAGGCAGTACCCCGGAAAAGAAGGTGGCTTTGAGCTGGGTTCGAACTCAGGTCCATTTGCTTAGCAGTTCGACACACTAACCACTAAGCCACGGGGCACTAATTGCAAAAAAAAAATATAACAACCTAGATACAGAAATTAAACTGCTGACACCTCCTCTGCTACAAACGACATAAATAAGCTTTCAACATTATAATTAATTGATTTTGGATTAAAATACACATATCAAGTACATTAATTTAAAAAAACATATTTAATAACATTGATAAATTACCTCAAACTATCAAGTATGATGAAAAGCCTAAACAAATTAAAAACAACCTTAAAAAAACAAAAAATAAACTCCAGACCCCATCATTTAATTAACCACTAACTTGCAAATCATTTTTAAGCATCCATCATAAAATACTGACATTTAAACCTGTCAAAGGTGAATTTAATTTCATGTGATTTTTATTATTGCTTGTTTACATTTACACAACTTCTTGCTAATTCACATTTAAACTAAAAAAAAAATATTCTGCCATATCGTATGGTATATCACGTGTACTTGCTAAATGAATGTTAAATACTTAAAAAGATAGCTTCTGCATAGACAAAACTAGATATTGCACAGAATTAATGCGTAATTTTTGTTTTTTTTCACAAATTGTACAAAACGAACAGTTTTTTAATTAAATTTTTAATTTATTTATAATAATCTACATTTCACATATCAATCTATTCCTCTAACATCATAAATTGACACATCCGATACATTTGTCACAGAGTGACGCCATTTTGGATCAATTATTTACATCGAATTTGACAGATATGTATCAATTCGGTGTGCTTCATTTGAAGAACAAACGAGTTAACAAATTTATCCCAAACTCAGTCACTAGTCCTACTGACTACCTGCTTGGTATCTTTTTCGTCGA
Source organism: Platycheirus rosarum (assembly GCA_963971375.1). Taxonomy (NCBI): domain Eukaryota; kingdom Metazoa; phylum Arthropoda; class Insecta; order Diptera; family Syrphidae; genus Platycheirus; species Platycheirus rosarum. Next base: position 13,581,425 of record OZ020507.1, read on the forward strand.
AAATGTCATTCGGCTTATAATTAAAATGGCGCATGTTTGCAGTAAACGTCATAAATATTATAAAATTTGATTCCATTAGACGAACCGTTGATATTCAAAGCAAACTGCATGTCAAAGCTTCGTTTTTTTTTCAAACCAAAATATATATCAAAACCTATCTGACTTAATGGATTCCAAATTAAGTCCATATCATCTAGTTGTTCATATGAAATCCCCTGTTCGATTTATCCGGTTTTGGCTTAAATGAAATTAATCACGTGTGTTAGAAATGGCAACGTGATTCAAGTGGGTTTATAATATTTTTTTTTTTTATTTATATGTATATTGCAGCGAATTAAGAACCACATGCTGCCAAGGCTGTTTTCTATCTATACAACAACAACTAATATTTTTTATGCAAAAGCTATGTGGTATCTAACTTGAATCTTGAATGTGAGTTGAAACATTTGGATGTTTGAAATCAAGCTTGGCCAACAGGTTTTTGAATGTGTTGAAGCTTTTTATCAGTTTTTTTTGTATTCCCTTTTTTGGGAGCAATGACAGCTTTGTGTTGCAATAAACAACAATGTTGTAGGTACTTATATAAAATTTATACGGAAATTAAGGTTTAAAAATAAAGGTTTGAGATGCAATATTCATTTGAATCGGGAAAAAAGTCATTTTATTGAACTTGTTTGTTCCTTGAAAGCATTTCCGGTTAAATGTTTGCAAGAATATTTGAAAGAAATTGAAAAATATCAAATGTTTTGTTTGAAAAAGCAGAGCTTTGTTGTGCTTATGGGATTCAAGTAATCACCCTATTGGAAGACGCCATAACTTTTGCAAGTGGCGGCAAATATCAATTCTGTTTTGACATCTTTGAAGTAAACAGATGTACCACAGAATACACGTGAATAAGCTATGAAACGCTGTACTCCTCAAGTACGCAAAATAATGCAGTAATTCATCTAAAATTTTCCAGCCTTCTGCCAACTAACTGGGCAAACACTGTGGATTTTAGCCAATTGCCTTCAAACAAGTTGAACAACAGGGTGGCCGGCCCTGGAGCAGCCGTTCGACTAAAAATACGTATGCTGTTGCCGAAGATGTCAAAAAGAAACCCGGAAAATCGACCAGACTAGGTGCATTGGGTATAAGCCGGCGGTCCTTGCGACAAATTTTAGTAAAAAAAAGATGTTTGTCGACCACCAAACACGCATAACCTACGTTTAAGCCAGCATCGGGTGATAACTTTTGCTACAACCACTCTGAGAAAAATAAATAATTATTTTCAGGAAAATAGTGATGTTTTCAGTGTGAGTAGTGTCGGAGCTACCTTTTTTTTAGGGGTATTGCCTCTTACGAGGAACTGATAAAACCTCCTAGAGTAAAATTTGTCTCAAGTAAAATTGTACGTCGCTTCCATTCTTGCAGAAACACACAAGCTTGGTGAGAGTATAAGTCACCAGACCTTTTTTTTATAATTAATAATAAGTGAAAAACAACCAACCTAAGAGAGCCTTTCTATATTCGTGCGGTGCGTCTAATTAAAGAATCTCTGTACTATTTTACGTGCTCGTATATAACTGTATTTTTAAGAAAGTATGCAATTAGCTATTAAGCAATGTTATAAATTAGATGAACATTGTGGTGATCAAGAAACGTTTTTATTATAGTTTTGCATCATTCTAATGATTTTATAAGCTCAAGAAAATCAATAAGGTTTCGAACCTTTCGCAAATATATCTACATATGGCTAAAAACCTTGGAATAGAATTATTAGTTTCATTTTATCATTAACTCTTTTGTTTTCCCCTACCCAGTTACACAAAATTAATAGTAAAATAAGGATTACATTTTCTTTTCTTTTTTTTATAATTAACGCGCGCACAAGGGACTATTTGTTTCCCTTTTAATGCGCGGGCATTAGGAAGATAAGGAGGGGAGAGATAAAAGGTGTCGATTAACATTGGTTTTGAATGTTAGCAGATCAAAATGGCAAGGGAAAATCGCGGTTAAACTATTCCAAATTCGTGTTGTTCGGCAAAAAAAAGAATCCCTATATTATTTCACGGTATGTCCGAAATTGGGTTCAAGGGTGAACTGATGAACATCAGGAATGCAGCTGGCTACTTGGAGTGAACAGTTTCTGTAAAAGAAACGATAAAATAAGGAAAGACATGAAACATTGCGTCGGTGTTCGAAAGGGGCAATTGTTTCAGCGGCAGTTCTATTTCCTATCAATTTTAACGCTCGATTTTGTATTCTATCAAGCAGGTGAAGCGATGTTTGCGAAGCACCTGCCCAGAGGTGGGAGTTATACTCGAGTTTAGGGCATATAAACGCTTTATAAATTGTAGCCAGATCAGATGGAGAAAAATACTTCTTACACCGATACAGAAAACTTAAGCACTTAGCAGCATTCTTAGCGATCTAAAATATATGGTTGTTCCAACGGAGGTCGTCGTGGACACACATACCGAGTACTGAGAGCTTTTCGGTTTCTTCGATGTAAGTGCCATTCATGGACAATGGCATTGGGGTATGTTTAGTTTTAACGACAGAAGACAGCATTGATTTTTCGAAGCATTAAATTCCACACGATTTCTATTACCCCATTTGACAATGCTGTATAAATCGGAGTTTAATGAGCTTGACATACAGTACCGTTGCAATCGTACGTCCGAAGGCGATGGACGTGAATTATCGAAGGAATATGAAAAGCTGAAGGTAGAGTCGTCAGCAAAACAGTTAAGTGGATTAGAAGTAACAGACAGAAGATCATTTATAAAAATGAGTAAAGAGTTGGAGACAGAACAGAGCCCTAAGGCACACCAGCATTTATTTTGTGGGAATCAGACTTGAATCCGTCCAATACCACTTGTATTGATCGGTCCAGAATAAGGCTTCTAATCCAACGAACAAGAGTATCATCGATCCCAAAAGCACGCATTTTTGATAAGAGAGCTTCATGCCAAACTCTATCAAATGCCTTGGAGATATCAAGAGCAACAACATTTGTGTTTAGTAATAAAATACTAAGTTCCATGTCTCATATATAGAATCGGGAACATCTGATTGTTTCACGGAGATTGATAGACGTTAATTTTTGTTAACGATATTTCTTCATTAAATCAACTTTTTTAAATCAGATTGGTATTTTTACGAATTAAAAGGAATTATCGAACTAAAACTTTTAAAAGTTTTGGTCGGGGAGAGTTAAGCTTTTTGTTTTTAAAAAGCTTTAGTGTACTATCACACTATTCTTTAAAGAGAAATATCAAATTTTCACGATATTTTATGGTCTTCACTTGATTTTGATAGAAAAGAGATTGAGATATACGGGGTGATCGGTTTAAGTTGCACCAAAAACCTAGAGCTAGAGATAAATACCATAAGTTTTATTAACAAGTAATATAAAAAACGACTTAACTAACTAGTAATATTTTTAATATCTCTGTTACATTTAGGCTTTCTAATGATCTTTCTCTCCTTCGAGTCTCCAGCACTCCATGTTCCCGAAGAAAATTGTGAAGTCTTGCAAAAAGTGAATAGTGTTTTCTTTGGAAAAAAGTACTTTTCATTTTTTTTAATTTCTCAAAAACTAAGATTTATTTTAGCATCCGGTTTTCTGTTTTTTTTTTATTGAAAATTAATAAGAGCATTGAATTTTGGAAAACCTACTTAACTACATAACATTTAAAAAAAAAATTGTTTGAAATTTGTTTTTATTTTTTTTTTTTTTAATTTCGAGTTTGAAAATTATTTTTTTAATACACATAAGTTAATTTAAAATAAAAAATTAAAGAAGAGATTTCTGGCTTTCTAAAAAGGTACCTATAGCATAGCATTGTTTGTCTTATAGTGCAAAAGAAAAATTCTAACAATCAAACATGACTACGATAATAATAATTTGGTATTTAGTATTTATTTTGTAGTATCTCGGGGCGTGTTTTTCATTTTTGCTCTAGGTCGAAAAATAACGGTAAATGCCATACAATCTTCAACAAAAAGTTTGATTTTACCGAAAACGGCTCTAACCATTTTAATAAAACTTTCAGGGTGCTATTTTTTTTACAACAATACATCTTCCAGTCAGAATGAATTTTTCGAAATTTGTTCTATAACGGTACCCCCCATAGGACCGTTTATTTGTTCCCCAATTTCCTCGAGAACTGCTTAACCGATTACAATCAAATTTGATATTCAGGAAGATTTAGATAGCCAAACCAATTCGGCATAAAAATATTTTTGAATATTTTTTTTTTTTTTTGTATTTTTAATATTTTTTTTGAAAAAATAGATATTTTGAAAACGGGTCTTTTAAATTATGTCTTAGTTTTGTTTTTAAATGTGTGTTAAAGTTTGCATTTTTGAATTATTTTTTTTTCAAATTTTATTCGAAGTTTTCAAGAGGAGTTCTGTTGCAGCTGAAGAAACAAAAAGGCGATAAATCAGCTCAAAAAGAACAATGACTTGAAAGCTCTGAAGGTTGGAATTAAACATTCCAACATACGTTATTTTAATAGCCTTTAAAGCCCCCACGATATCATAGTCAGGGTAGAACTTTACAAGGTCAGGAAAGAATATATCTCATTATGACCGAGCCAAAGAATACTGTCCGCCCAGAGCCATCAATAATATTACTGGATTTCGACAAGCAGATGGCCTGGCTTACATTTTGTTCAACCTGGCGTTAAAAAAGCCGGTAATGGCTGCTTGTGCAGATTACATTCACATTATCGGTAGAAGTCAACAAGGTGTAGAAGAAGTAGTCATCAATGTTGAGCAGGCGGCAAAAATCCTAGGCCTGCAGGCTGCACATTAACGAAGGGAAAACAAGAGAGAGAAAAGGTAGTCTACAGATGCGAGAAGTGTTGTTCCAGAATGGGCAGCTGTTAAAATTCACATTACAAGACTTGTTGAAGCTTTCGTTTTTGAGTCCTTACGTTTTCATGGAAAATCCATCTTTTCTTACACTTAACATCACCTAGTCTTACCAAATGTCGCTTTCTGCTATAACTTTCTTTTGGAATTGATGGAATCTTGTGTTGTTGGCTCAAATATTAAAAGTGAACCGCGACTGCATGTAAGTGGACTTAAGTAAAGCATTTGATAAACTTTGATACAAAGTTTTGCTTTTGAAATTGATTAACATTGTATTTGACAATCGATGTGTATCAAAATTCTTTAATTTGAACTCTCCACTCTGAAATACCACAAAGGATTCATTTAAGTCCTATATTATTCATTGTGTTTGTTAATGTTCAGTGTTGACATATTTAAAATCCCTTATATACGAGTACGATGCAAATATCTCCAAATCTGTCTTTAATATTTGTTATTGTGAGGAAATGTATGTTTTTCCATATTGAAAATATGAAAGTTATACATTTTACAAGACAAATTTCTATATTGGGACCGAATTACCGCAGTAGTTATCGAGCATTCTAGTACTATTTTTTGACATTTTCACTTCAGTAATCGAGCAGATTTTCATTCGATATATAAAGTACTCACCTTAAGGAAAATATATGAACTTTTAGTAAAGGGTGTTTTTTTTGAGACGTGTGGTTTTTAATTTAGCAATACTTTTTCGGAGTTTGTCTTTTTGACAGTTGCTACTTGATTTATGCTCAATTTGGTTTGCCATTTCATAATAAATAGACTTATTCCTGAACAACGTTTGCAAATCGTGCAAATTTGAATTACGACTTTAGTGAAGGAGTGATTGAACGCCATCAGTGATCGAATGATCGAATAACCACTTTGGGATGATGGCACTTATAGCCTTACGTATCCTTTATCTATTAAAAATTGTACTAGTTATATTCAACTACACCTGATTTACCTATTTGGATAACAGATGTCGTTAGGATGAATTTTGCTTTGGATAAACGAATTTCTTTGTTGCGAATCAACAAAAAGTGCACATTTTGCAATTATTTCAGTACCTATGTAAAATAATTCATATTTATCAAAAGAAGGTAAGAATTATGAAATTTTGAGCAGAAATGTTTAACAAATAAGGACAACATAATAAAAGTTCATATATTTTCGTTTAGGTAACTATCAATGAGTACTTTATCTATCGGATGAAAAATCTACTTAATGACTGAAGTGAAAATTCCAAAAAAATGGTACTAGAGGCCACGATGTTTTGACCAGTAATGCCAAACACACATAATTCAGCCACTTATTGCTCAATGTTTTACCAACCCACGGGACAATATTTTATTCGAGGATGAACCACTGAAGCTATATGTCTTATATTGACACCATATTTCCGTGTGAAGCTCTGGATTATTTTAGTTTTGTGTTATATCCCTCTTGGTGGCACTGGGCACGAATTCCAGCTTTTACGTATATTATTATCAAAAATCAAGCCTTGGGCAAGATTTGAACCTCTATAGGTGGCGCTTTTGTTTAGATTCAGCAGACGTATTTTATGCCACGCTACACCTACCATATAACCATTTAAGAAAAACTTATTTTGCTGGAAAACGGCTGTAATGATTTTGATGACAATTATTGTCGTATGGTCTATTATTTTATCATACAAAAATTTACAGGAAAAAGTTTATTAACGCCAACTTTCAGATAGGGTTTTCTTTGTAATTCCCGATACTGTTTTACTGGATTTCTATCATATTTTATAATTAAAAAGTTCTTGAAAGCTAAACAAATTTTGCACACCAATATTTTGGATAATTTTTGTTTTCTATTTAAAACAAAATTTAGATTTTTTTCGCAATATTTTTAAAATAAGTCAATATTTTATTTTTTAATTTTATGATTAAACGAATTAATTCACTATTGTTTTCTGCAATGTGTTTTATGAAGAGTCGATAATCATCGACCTATTTTGTGCGTCTTAGAAGAGCATGAACGGTCTAACTGATGAGCCCACCGTTCATGCTTGGGCGAAACACACACTTTTTGGAGTAAAGGACACAAAACCCATTTATTGAATTTAATTCAACAAAAATTCCACAAAAAAACAACAACAAACAACTAGCAATAGTTTTTGTTGTTGCAATATATTTTGTATTGAATTAATTAACTCTAAAAAACTACTTATATACCAAAATCTAAAAAAATCTAAAAATATCAATTTCGAAAGACTTAAGATAAAAAACACGTTTTTGATCAAAACCGATGCTGCGATTCTCGAAATACTCTTGTTAATAAAGTTTTTCATTTCTTTAACGACGCTATTAGGGATATCCATTTTAAATTCGAATTTTTTCGATTCGATTTTTCTAAGCATACGCCTTCCGTTAAAAAAGTAAAGTAAAGTAAAAGTAAAATAAAATTGCTTACAATCGAAAATTGTTATGTAAAATTCGGTAGCAATTTTAATTAAAAATCAACCAAACTCGAATTTTTAATACCAATTTAAACACCAATAGTAACTTTAAATCCAATTTAATTGTTCACAAGAGCAAGTACATACGACTCTCCTTGGTAATTTATTTTAAATGTTTTTTAATGATTTTTTTCAAATTCAATTATCTTTTATTTTATTTATTTTATTTATTTTCCTAAAAGTATCGAAAAATGTTGTTCTGCCTTTTCTCTAACTCTGTATTTAGTAGTCTTGCAGCTTAGAAACATGTTTTAAAAATCCACCATTTAGGAATGCAGCATAAGAAAACCTCAACGAATTACGTAACATAATTGGTTGAATATATTGATTTATGTTTACATAACTTCAGGAATTTCTTTGCCATTCAGAGCACTCAAAAGAACAAAAGACCAAAGTTTACCTGCATCAATTTCAATCTTAAGCACTTTCAATAATTCAAATTTTTTATAAGACCCGCACCCAATTTTTTTTTTGCTTCCAATTCAAACATCAAAAAGTCAACGGTTCAAAGCCTTCGTGCACAGTCGAAGAATTGCCCTCACTTTAAACCACATTTTTATCCAATTAATCACCTTTTGTTGCAACAACCAAAGCCAGCAGCAGCACCAGAGGCAGTGCGAACCTTAATCCAAATAAAAACTTCATAATCCAACACAAAAATTCACCAAAAAAATGAAACAAAGATCGATCGAAAAGAAAATTGACTCGGAGCAGACAAAGTATCTGTTGCACGTCTAATCGGTAACTGGCAATAAAGAGAGAAGTCGTTAGCTTGACTACCGATTTCGGGCCCGAATTTTCAACTAAAAGGTTTGTGATTTAACATTTACATTTTATATTGGTTTGGGGGGTATGATACGGCTTTGGTCAGCTGATCGGTGGTGACGCTTATGGCGCGGTAAGCGAATGCGGTACTAGTGGGTTTTTCTCTAAAAAGTATCTCAGCTCTCGGAGTGTATCTTTTGGATAAAGCTTAGCAAATAAACTTTTTTGAGCAGTTTTCCGGTTTTTGAGGCATTTTCAGTCAAGCTTGCAATCTTGAGTATCGTAAGTTAAGAAAATTCAAAGTTTGCACATTCAAAACCGACATTGTGATCTGAGAAAGTGATGCTTTTTAAGCTTGAGCTTCTATCTGCGCAAACGTATCTACTACGGTTGCCCAGGAGGAGTATAGTTAGATGACGCTATATTTGGGTTCAACAATCGTGTTATTTTGATTTTTTTTCGTGGGGGGGGGGGGGGGGTAATAAATTAGCGGGGCGGTGTTAATGAAGACCGGCAGGCAGGTCTGAATGCAAAATACATTTGCTTTTGCATTTAGCGAAGTTTGGATTTTTAGCCTTGGAAGCTATGAGAATTGGTGGATAAGTGAAATGGAAGAACATCAAATGATTTTTGAGAATTTGCTGTGAGGTTTTTTTTTTTTGCCAAATAGTCGTAAACAACACGTCTTCTTCGTAAGTTTTGAATGCTAATGAAAACAGGGCTTTAATGGGGGACAACAAATAAAACCACAATGATAATCATGACCTGAAGCTTAGGAAAAAATCTTATATTCTTTGGGACATCTTCTGACTCATGATGGGTTTTGAATCTTAGAATTTTGCATGACGTAAGTTTGGGAAGCCATCGCTTTTGGCTTTTTCAGAGACAAGTTAACGTCTTTTGGCAAGACATTTTTTTATTGTGGATCATGTCATTAAAATATTTTTTATGTGGTTCTTATAATTGTTCAATTAATTCAATTATTAAAAAAATTAAAAAAAACTGACTGTTGTTAAAAGAAGAAAAATATATGTTAGTTTATAAAAAAATGATTACAATTACAGGAAGATTTAACTTTACTATACTTAAGTAGACCTTAATAGATTCTTCATTTTATATATTCAAATGTTGGGTTACCATTTTGCTGTTGGTGAACAAAGATGCCAATGCATATTGCTCAGATGAGATAATATCTATTGTAGGGCAAAACATTCTATATTCGAGTTGTACGGCTGAAAAACGAATCTCTGTAATTATGCATGTTTTAACGACTGTACGGGTTTGTGAAATTTAGTAGACGGAAGAGTTACAGGATTCACTTTTTTCTACACAGGCAAATTGTATTCCGAATAAATGCACGGTCACTGCGGGAGAAATCAGAATATTTTTCTTTAACGGGTTTTGATTTAAATAATACAAAGAAGTCGCGGGTAGAAGCTAGTATTCAAATAAACTGTTGTACCCGATATGTGCTGTTGTTGGGATTCAGAAAATGTGTGATATACCGTGCTATGCTGACTGACATGCTGTTTGACATTTTAAGAACTCATTGCGTATTTAAATAAATTGCACGACTGGGTCGCACGTACTTGCTCATATGTGCGGTCACATTGTGGAATATAATTTGTGACTTTTGATTGTTTGAATAAAGTACGTTAAATTGTATTGAGTGAAATTATTTAAACGCTATTTTATTTCTTAAAGAAATGTTAGAAATTGTGATTGTTTTTCAAAATTGTAGGAGCGGTTTTTAAATAAAACGGTTTTTTTAACAACTTTTTTTAGAAAATTAAAAAAAAATAATTCAAGAATATAAACTTAAGCACACAAATAACAAATATTTAAAAACAAAAAATAAAAAAATTCACTTACCCGTTTTCAAAATATTGATTTTCCAAAAAAAAAAAAAAAAAAAAATTATAAAAAAATATTAAAAATACAAAAAAAAGTTTTCGAAAAAAAATTAATGCGAAATTACTAAGGCTACCTATATCTTCTTCAATATCAATTTTGATAGTAATCGGATCACCAGTTTTCGAGAAAGTCGAAGAAAAAAACCGGTCCTGTGGGAGGTACCGTTTTTAGCCCACCATATTATTTTTTTTCACCAAAATATAATGCTTACCTACAGTAGTACGCCGAATTTTTTCATAAAAACTCGTGGAGCTGTTTTCGAGAAAAATAAGTTTTTACATAAAGGTTATATGACAGGTACCGTTAAGTTTTGAGCTAAAAAAAAATTTTAAAAACTCCTTTGTAGAATGTCAAAATAACCTTAAGTTCTAAATTTGAGGACGATTGAGCCAACCGTTTAGGCTACAGTCGAAAATACATCCGTAGAGACAGACAGACAGACAGACAGATGGACAGAATTTTGCCAGTAACTCAAATATGTTTGTCTTTCATCGTAATGTTATGTTTGATTGTTATCTCAAATTTTTTTTTGCACGAATGCATAACTTGCATTATAGTTCCTATAATCGAAAGTAAAAAATTACTTGAAATTTGGTTATTACCAGTGAGTTTATTATATCCCGCTTTGACAATGACTAATTTTTGCTCAGATATCGTTACATCACAGTCGAAAATTTAATTTTCGAAAGTAGATCTAACGTATCAATACATCTCGAAAAAAAAATAGATCAGAACTATTTGCAAATTCTGAAAATCAATTAAATAGCAATCAGAGACGGATTCCTTTAATATTTGAAAAGTTTTCCAAAAGTGTGAAGAGCACAGTAACAGTAACGAAGATTTTGAAGTTGCTTTCTATCGTGAATTTCTATATTCGATTTGTACAAGATATTTTAAAATTTGCTATCTATTCTTCCAACAGACAGAATTAAACTTTTAAACGAGTTTCAGGAGATAGTTTATACATTTGCACTTCTTTCCGGTGAAGTTTCCCGCGGTTGTGCGTCTACTGACTCTTGGTTTTATGCACCTTCCCAGGACGAGTTTGTGGGCATTATTGTGAATGCACACCATTGCGACCCATACCCATAACTAATTGTAATAGTATTCACAGGGCAATTAATTTGTTAATTAGTTATGCTTAGGTATCCTTGAGTCAAAATGTTCAATATGTGCCTCGAATAAGTATTTTGACAAGTATGACAAGCAAAAAAAAGTTTAAACTTAACAAAAGTAAATAAATGAAGAAGAATTTAGTAAAATGTGTAACCTCCTTTGGCTTCAATAACTTCTTTAAGGCTTCTCGGTACTGAATCTACCAAATTTTGAAGAATCCCTGAAGTAACGGGTGATTTTTTTGAGGTTAGGATTTTCATGCATTAGTATTTGACAGATCACGCGGGATTTCAGACATGGTGTCAAAGAGAAAGATGCTCAGTATGCTTTGACATTTCATCATGAATAGACTTACTAACGAGCAACGCTTGCAAATCATTGAATTTTATTACCAAAATCAGTGCCCTAGAAAAGTTGGCAGAAAATCCGCTTTTTTATCGACAAATTTTGTTCAGCGATGAGGCTCATTTCTGGTTGAATGGCTACGTAAATAAGCAAAATTGCCGCATTTGGAGTGAAGAGCAACCAGAAGCCGTTCAAGAACTGCCCATGCATCCCGAAAAATGCACTGTTTGGTGTGGTTTGTACGCTGGTGGAATTATTGGACCGTATTTTTTCAAAGATGCTGTTGGACGCAACGTTACGGTGAATGGCGATCGCTATCGTTCGATGCTAACAAACTTTTTGTTGCCAAAAATGGAAGAACTGAACTTGGTTGACATCTGGTTTCAACAAGATGGCGCTACATGCCACACAGCTCGCGATTCTATGGCCATTTTGAGGGAAAACTTCGGAGAACAATTCATCTCAAGAAATGGATCGGTAAGTTGGCCACCAAGATCATGCGATTTGACACCTTTAGATTATTTTTTGTGGGGCTACGTCAAGTCTAAAGTCTACAGAAATAAGCCAGCAACTATTCCAGCTTTGGAAGACAACATTTCCGAAGAAATTTGGGCTATTCCGGCCGAAATGCTCGAAAAAGTTGCCCAAAATTGGACTTTCCGAATGGACCACCTAAGACGCAGCCGCGGTCAACATTTAAATGAAATTATCTTCAACAAGTAAATGTCATGGACCAATCTAACGTTTCAAATAAAGAACCGATGAGATTTTGGAAATTGTATGCGTTTTTTTTTTTTAAAGTTCTCAAGCTCTTAAAAAATCACCCGTTATATCTCTTTGCAAAGGAAGTGACCTCAGAAATTGACTCCTGTCTGGTTTTATTTAACGAAACTGTTCTTTTAAGTTTCAAAAGAGACCAGAGGTTTTCTATAATATTTAAATCAGAAATTTGAGGTGCCCAGTCCAAAGTGGTAGCACCAATATCCTTCAAAAAGTTAGTTATCATCCGGGCCTTTTTTTCATGGGGAATTATCCTGTTGTATCTCCAGAAGGGAAAGGCATTATCATTTAGGGTACTATGATATTGATTTTGGTACATCAAGCCGGTGATAGGACAGACAACAATACCAGCGCTGAAATCAAACGAATTCTTGCCAATCGCTGCTTCTTCGGGCTAAGAAGGCAATTGAGTAGCAAAGCCCTCTCTCTTTGGTAACTAAATTGTCCCTTTATAAGACCGTCATCATCCAAGTCCTGCTTAGTGGCTATAAATATGTATGTATATAAGGGGAGTTTTTTTTTGAGACGTGTGGTTTTCAAGAAGAAATAAAACGAATATAATTTAGTGTTATAGCCAAGAATTTAGCTTTATTATGTATAAAGATAAAGGTTTGCCATTATGTTTTAAAAATGATTTCGGCCGAATTTTCCTAATTTTGTGAAAATCGATATTCATGGTCGTTCGGCTTCAATTTTTGCACGAGTTGGATTTTGTTAGCCCACTAAGCAAGATCCTTCCGCAAAATCTTCCATAAATTGGATGGGCACATCTCCAATTGTTGCGCGCGATGGCAGATGGACTCATTCGGGTCTTCTTCGATACTCTGCTCCACCGAACCGAACCATTATTTTGGTAATAAATTTGCACAATTTGCAAACGTTGTTTAGGACTTAGTCTATTTATTATGAAATGGCAAACCAAACTGAGCATAAATCAAGTGGGGCTGTCAAAAAAACAACTCCGAAAAGAGTATTGCTAGATTGAAAACCAAACGTCTAAGAAAAACACCCTTTAATAAAATAAAAAAATATTTTTTTTGTTCGAAAATTATTTAATTTTTTAATTAGTTTAACGGTCAATTTCTTCACAGAGTCCTAACGCGTGGACCGGTCTTAGTCCTAAAGTTAGTACTCAAATCTGTAAGAACCCATTTCTTCACATACATAGGTACTAAGTCCTAGTCCTCTCAATTTAGAACCGAGTACTAGTAAGGACTCGGTCCTAGATAGCTCCTCAAAATCGACTAGTACCTGATTATTGTACCAGTTGTTAGTACTCAAATCGGTACCAAGTGATTTCTTCACAGTAGTCCTTAGCTATTGTCCTGTCAAATTAGGACCGAGTATTACCTAGGACTGAGTTTCAGCTAGAACCTCGAGATCGATAGTCTAGCAGCATTAATATCCAAATAGAAGCAAATTTATTTCATTTGCTTTCTAATTTTGCAAGCTAATATTTTTGTTATGTAAAAAGAAAAAAAAATCATCTAAAAATGCATTAATTATTTTTAGATGATTTTTCCCTGTCATAATTTGTGATAATTTTTGTGCGAAGAAAATGAATTTAGGTTTTGGTGGAGACAATTTGTTTTGGGATTTCGAATACATTGAGAACGACGAAGAAGAACATCAAGTTTGTCGATTCGGCCGACGAATTTACCATATTCGACAACCTATGGCCATTTCTTCTTGGGACGATTTTGATTTCTTCCAACGTTTTCGGTTAACAAAAGCTACTTTATCAATATGTCCACCAATTGGTTGTTGATGAATTACAACATCCACAGGCACTGTAAAAAACATTTCGATATTAAATCATATGAGTTTTGTTAATTATCTTTCTTTTATCAGCTCTCAATATATATCGGCCGATATATTTTACTATACAGTCATAAGCAAAATTATTTGCACAATGTATTTTCTTAGTAGAACTTCTCAAAAAAATAGTTGTACCTTTCAGAACACACTTTATCTGGTTTATTTGTTTTATTAATCAATAATAACAACAATTTTTGAAAAAAATTAACACAAAAAAAATTATCAAATTTCATAAATAACGGTTAAATTCATAATTTAAAAAGTGGCACAATTATTGTCACACCCAACAAAGCTGGCAAAATTATTTGCACAAGGGCAATTGACGTGTTTTACAACCTCCTAAAGCCAAAAAAAGCACATTAAAATAAACCAAAGTAATGGGGTATCGTAGGCAAAGCATTACCTAGTATTTTGTGTTTCCGCCTTTGGCAGCAATAACCTATGCGATGCGCCTTGGATCAGAGTCAATAAAATGTCGAATTTGTTCTGCTGGAATAGAACTCCAAGCCATTATAAAAGGTTTCCATGTTTCATGTGCAGACTGCCCAATACTAAGTGGAATTTTAGACTTCGCAATAGATACTTCTACTTCTGATAGATACTTTTTGAAAGTCCAAGACGTGTGTATGGGTGCATTGTCATGTTGAAGTACAAAGTCGGTTCCGATGAACCTTGAACTGCTACATCATTTAAAATCTCTAAATAATGAGACTGATTCATACGATCTGAGCACCTCATAACTGGTCCTCTACCACTATAGGATATGCATCCCCACATCAATACTTTGCCTCCATGTGAGTGCCTTATGGGTCGGGTGGTGGATCTTTTTGCTTTGGTTTTTGGATTGGAATACAAAAAATCTTCGTCCATAAGTGCCATCTAGAGAATAAGCAGTCTCGTCGGTCCAAAGAACTTTTCTCCAAAAATCTGCTGTTTTATTTATGTGATCCCGTGCAAATTTCAATATTGCTTTTCTGTTTTTCTTTTTTGTTAAGAAGGGTTTTTTGGGAAACGTAAGCTTTAACTTGGTTTTCTTTCAACCTTCGTACACCCTGGACTTTTTCAGAAGGGTTACATTTAAAATGTCAAACGATAAGTTTGTCTTCCCGACTCGTTGTTATTCTTTTTCTTCTTCTTCCGATTTGATTTTTTAAACTGTTAATTTTTTTTCTTTATCTATCAGGTAATAAACTGCAGTAATATTTTTCAGCGATTTTTTCAGCCGGAATACCGAGTTTAAATTCTGCAGCAATCGCCGAATGTGTTTCTAAGGCAATTTCCTTAGTTTTACCCATTTAAAACAAGTTACCTTGATGGAGAATGACGCTAGACTACTGCAACAGCAGCACGCACGTTCACATTGATTGAATCGAATATTACTCTAACGGTTTTCTCTCCCAAGTCATCGATTGCCCTTGTGCAAATAATTTTGTTTTTTTGTTGGGTGTGACAATAATTGTGCCACTTTTTAAATTATGAATTTAACCGTTATTTATGAAGTTTGATAATTTTTTTTTGTGTTAATTTTTTCAAAAATATTTGTTATTATTGATTAATAAAACAAATAAACCAGTTAAAGTGTGTTTTGAAAGGTACAACTTTTTTTTTGAGAAGTTTTACTAAGAAAATACATCGTGCAAATAATTTTGCTTATTACTGTATGTATGTTTATTTCTAAATATTACTATATTTTACTATACATTACTCCATTACTCTTCGATTCATTGCAAGCGGCTCTATGCAGATAGCAATTGCCGACTTTATGAATGTTTCGGCTGCTGGCGTGTGTCGCATATTGCCAAAAGTTTGCGAAGCATTGATAAGGCATTTGCGTCAATTTATAAAAATGCTCTAACATAGCACCACTTATTTTGATTTTTGGCACCGAGCACGAAACACCGCCTGTTTCCTTTAAATTGCTCCTTTCAAGAGCAAAATGATTTCGCATCACCTGCATAACTTTTTTGTACCGTGAAATGATCGACTCCACATTTTTTTTTTTTTTTTTTAAATTAATGCGCGCACAAGGGACCTTTTGTTTCCCTTTTAATGTAACACACTGCGCGGGCAATAGGAAGAGATAGGGAGGGGAGAAATAGGAGGTGTCGATTAACATTGGTTTTGAATGTTTGCAGGAAAATCCCGCCGGGTAAACTATTCCGAATTCGTGTTGTTCGGCTTAAAAAAGAATCCCTATATTTCACGGCACGTCCGTAATTGAGCTCAAGAGTGAACTGATGAGCATTCCTTGGAAGACGAGTATTACGGGAGAAACTTTTAAATGGAGGAATGCAAATGGCTACTTCGAGTGAACATTTTTTGTAAAAGAAACGATAAAATAAGGAAAGACAGTAGTTAGTTTGTTAAGTTAGTTTATTGACTTCAAAAAATATTTTTAATACAATTCACAATTTTCCTTGTATAAATTATATATCATAAGTCTTTAAATGGCTTGGCCTGAGGCCGTCTACCAGACTGACATTTGCATTATAAATTATGTGTATACACACTAAAGAAAAACTAATATAAAATATTACTTAATTTAACAATTTTCGAATCTTCAAAAACTTTCATGAACTATACATATTCTCTACCGAAACGCGTTCAAACAATACTTGTATAAAAGGTCCCAACCTCGTTCTCCATTTAACAAATTTATCGATTCTTCTAAATTAAGGGTTTCCGCTCCAAAGTAACGCTTACGGAATTCTTTGAAAATTGGACAAACTCCAAAAAAGTGGAAAACGTCTTCTCGTTCTCTGCGATTACATAAATCACACAAAATAGGAAGATCTGGACGATGAGGAATAAAGTTCAGACCGATGAGTTCGCCTCTTACTTTAAAAATCAACCTGATTTTGTCTGCGGTGTTGTCAGCCAAGAAATAGGTCTTTTGGTCTAAGAAGTGGTTTACTCTACTGTAGTAAGTTCTGTACATTGACGATTCTGCTTCCTCAATAAACTTGTCGTACATTCTATTCCCGATTTTCATTAACAAATCATCGAATTTAAATTTGATAGATGCAGGGCTTTCTTCAATTGGTAGTATGAAATTTATTGAGCAATTGGTTGCCAGTTTATACCATTCTCTTACACACCCTCCTCCAGAATTCATGATTTGAGATAGCACCAGTCTCTGAATCCTATTTTCTCCCATCGCCATAACTCTTGTCACATAATTAAAATGCAAATTGAGTGTATTCAGGAAAAGAGGACCTAATCCTGTTTCAAGGATTTTGCTCTAAAAACTTTGTATTTGGCTATGTAGGAAACGTTGTTCTTTAAATAGCAGTTTCTCCATACCGAACACATGGAAAGCTTAGCTTCTGCTACTTTTGAACGGAGGTGCTTATCTAAGTTCAAGTTCGGTGTGATCAAGACTCCTAGGTATTTATACTCCTTAACTATTTCCACTGCCTCCTCTTCGAACGTCCACTTTTCCTGTCTTGAGTATCTCCCGCCGCCTCTTCTAAATATCATCATTTTTGACTTCGAAAGGTTAACGGATAACTTCCAGATCTTGCAATAGCGTTGAAGTCTATTTATCATCAACTGCATCCCGTCTATAAAATCGGCTAGGAAAACTATATCGTCTGCATACATGAGACCTGGGATAGTTTTTTCCACCCAGCACTATGCCACCTTTTACAGATTCAGTGATGTCATTAATGTATAAAATGAAAAGAAGGGTACTCAGGACACATCCTTGCTTAACTCCCATTGAAGTACAAAACTCATCCGAAAGCAGATTTCCGTCCCACACTCTCGCTATATTATCTTTGTACATTGCTTTAATGACTAAAATGATTTTTGTTGAAATTCCATAATTAAAGAGTTCATAAAAAAAGTGCTTCCCGTGGGATGTAGTCAAACGCTTCCCGAAAGTCAACAAAATAGGCGTAGAGCTTTTTTCCATTCTTCTTATAAAATTCAGCGATATTTATTAAAGAGAATATTTGGTCGACAGTTGAATAATTCTTCCTGAACCCAACTTGGAATTCGTTCAAAATTCCCTGATCTTCAAGATTTCCTTTTTTATGTTACGGAAACATAATTGCTGCCGGAAACTATTGGGAGCATCAGATGTCTCGAAGATTCTATTGAATTCGACAGTAAGGAGTCTTAAAAATTCGGGTGTTAAATTTAAAAAATAAATCGACAGGTATTCTGTCCTCTCCAGGAGCTTTGTTACTTTTAGCGTTTTCTATCACTATTTCTATTTTGGATTGAGAAATTGGAACATCAAGAACTTCATCAACTATTAAATGAGCAGCATAATGAATTGGAGGTGGTGATTCCTCTGCATATCAAAAATGATTTTTGAGAATATTTATGTCCGGGACTGAAGAAGTTGAAATGGTTTTTCCACTCACAAGTTTAACTGCTTTCCAGAAATCCATTGAGTTTTTGGCTTTATTTTCCAATTCTATGTTTTTAAGGTCCAAATTTCGTTTTTTATTTTGTTTGCATAAAGAATTTTGAAGTTTATGTTGTCAGAAGCTCTAAATATTTTTAAGTACGCAAACGATAAATTTCTTGCTGCCAAACATTCACTGTCAAACCACTTTTGCCTCTTTTGAATTACTCTTCTTCCCAATATCTTTTGCGGTGCTGCATTTTTAATTGAGGTTATTAGAGTGTCTAGATCCGGTATGCTTGGGGCTTCCGAGGTTATCCGCATACCAATCTGTCCATTAAGATTCCGCTGGAAAATTTCTCTGCGATTGTGATCCCAATGAATTTTCGGAGGAAGACTAGGCATAAGACAGTATTAAGTGTTGATTAAATTCCAATTTGCACTTCGCGACTTTTTCCCATCATCATCGCTTTCGTCTCTCATGTTCCGTCTTTTCATTTGACGAACCAATAAACAATATTTTTTTACTAATAAGAAAAAACAACAAAAGAAAAAACGACAAAAAACACTATTTTCTATTATAATTGCAACATTTATTCCACACTTTAAAAACACAATTAATACAAAGGTAAAACGATTCTTTAAAAGCCAAGTTCATTCTTTCGAAGTAAATGCAAAAAAGACAAACGAATCAAAACAAAAATCGTAGAGAATAATAAATAACAACAAAAATAATTGTTTGAATGAAAAATAATGTCAAATTTAGATTTAGACCAGTTTTATACTTATTAGGTTCTAGTACCGCCTTGTGAATTTAGGACCGGTCCTAGTAAATAAAATGCTAAGGTCCTAATTTTTCGTTAGGAACGAGTCCCAGAGCTAGGACCTAGTCTAGCTAGACCGGGTACTAGGCTGCCTTAGTACTCATGGGAAGAAATCGGGCGTAAGTATGCAATAAAATTTGAAAACTGAATGTCTATCGAGGAAAAAAAATATTGAAAATCGTTCGACCAGTTTTTTTAAAAAGTCGTTTTTTTTGAAAAAATTTTCGAAAAAATATTTCAATTTTTTTCAAGTATGTCATATATGTATAAAAAATCTGTTGTTTTTATTTGGGAAAATTATTTTTAAAAAATCAATAAACCCGTTTTCAAAATATTTCGAAAACCAATTTTTTTGTTAAAAAAATTAAAAAAAATCGAAAAAAAAGTTTTTGAAAATTTGAAAATGACTTCCTATTTGCAAAATTTTATTGAAATCGGGATAATGGTTTACGATAAAACCATAAAATATAGAACAAATTTCGGAAAATGCATTCTAATTAGAAGATGTATTGTTGTAAAAAAAAAATAGCACCCTGAAAGTTAGATCAAAATCGTAAGAGCCGTTTTCGAGAAAATCAAACCTTATGTTAAAAATTGTATGGCAAGTACCGTTATTTTTCGACCTAGAGCAAACATGAAAAACACACCCCGAGATACTACCAAATAAATACTAAATACCAAGTTTGAAGCAAATCGGCCCATCCCCATCCGTTTAGGCTGTAGAGGTGCGAAACAGAAAAACAGACAGACAGATTAACGGAATTTCCGGACCCACTTTTTTCATCATCGTAATGTCAAGTTTGATTGTTAGAATTTTTTGTTTTGCACCAATCCACAACTTGCCTTATAGTACCTATAAACGCAAGTAAAAATGATGCTTCATGATAGTACTATATGCAGTGTATATACAAAGGCGATTGTTTGGAATGTTGTAATGTATTGCCTTTTTGACGTTGTTTTCAGAATCTCTTCTTAAAACATGTCAATACCAACTGAGCCGGTCGTGCTCTATTTTTTCTAAGATGGTATTTTTGGCGTGAAGGCTTCTTTGGATTTTCGTACTTCTTATTCTTATTCGGTCAAGCTTTGTTACTCCTGCTGTCATACAAAGCATCTTCATCTCAGCTGCTTTTAATTTACATAAATAAATAAATGAAAAAAAATTTTTTAAATTAAAAAATCTTTATATTTAATTTAAAATTATTCACAACTTAACTTACATATAACACAACTGGAGACCAAAAACCAATCATGACTTTTAATTAACGTTCATACGTCACTTCATCCAGCCTATGCTTACGCGATTAGACATCACTCATCAGATATTTAAACTTCGCATTTGGGAAGCACTGTTACATTTAAATAAGTGTCTGGAATAGGCCTATGTGGATCGGAAAACGGGCAGCATTTGTATTCAGCCTTTTTTGGACTAATACAGATCCCATTTCCTTCCAAATCGTTCACCCTTACGTCAAGTGGTCACTGGAGGAATGTAGAACCATCGCTAATGATGGCTGGATCGCCAGAAAAGAAAAACAGCTGGACTTTGGGGTCCGTGACTTTACCTTCAAGCTGATAGTCAAAGACTGTAATAAAAAATAATGAGCTTCCCTGGTGTACACTTCTTTAATTGGGAATTCTTCGGTGATACCGGCAGGGCATCTAACCTTTGTTTTTGCTTCCTTCAAAATGTAACAATATCCGACTTATATTTATAACTGTTTGGATGTTTGGATGTTGGTTTCCTAATAACTCCTCATCGGCTTAACGGATTTGAATGAAATTTGGTAAGTAGATGGATAATGTTCTCAATTGAAACATAGGCT
This sequence comes from Platycheirus rosarum, assembly GCA_963971375.1. Lineage (NCBI taxonomy): Eukaryota > Metazoa > Arthropoda > Insecta > Diptera > Syrphidae > Platycheirus > Platycheirus rosarum. The sequence goes on from OZ020507.1 coordinate 13,602,518, forward strand.
ACTTTTTATCATTCACGGTTTCTGTGGGAGAGGCTTAAATTTGAAATAGTGCATTTCTGGAGATTTGTTTGATATACTTTTGTGCCTTAACAGTACAAATTTGTGAAGTTTGGTAGACGGAAGAGTTACAGGATTCACTATACTATTAAGAGATATAGAGATATAGGGAAAAGAGTTGTAAGGATATAGAGATATAGAAACATAGAGATATAGAGATATAGGGACATAGATCTATTGAGTTATAGAGATATCGAGATATAGAGACATAGAGATATATACACATAGAGATATAGAGACATAGCGATATAGAGATATAGAGACAGAGATATAGGGAAAAGATTTGTAAGGATATAGAGATATAGAAACATAGATTTATAAAGATATGGAGATATAGAGATATAGGGACATAGATCTATTGAGTTATAGAGATATCGAGATATAGAGACATAGAGATATAGAGATATAGCGATATAGAGATATAGAAACAGAGATATAGAGATATAGGGAAAAGAGTTGTAAGGATATAGAGATATAGAAACATAGAGATATAGAGATATAGAGATATAGAGACAGAGATATAGAGATATAAAGACATTCAGATACAGATATAGAGACATTGAGATATAGAGTTGTATATAAAGATACGCAGATATATAGTCGATATATAGAGATGTAGATAAATAAATAAATAAAATAAATTAATTGGCTGCTTAAGGAGTCAAGGCCTAATGACTTATGATCTCAACCTTTCCTGCGTGTGTACTATTAATCCGCGAGAATGGAAGGGACCTACAATTTACCGCCGAACCCGAACGGCTACATAAGATGCACTTCTTCGAGAAAAATTTGTACTCTTGGAGATTTTATCAGTTCTTCGCAAGAGGCAGTACCCCGGAAAGAAGGCGGATATGAGTGGTTAGCAGTCCGACACACTAGCCATTAAGCACTACATATACAGAGATATAAAAATATAGAAATACAAAAAATATAGAAACATATAGAGACATACAAATATAGAAATATACAGTTATAGCAGAATATCTTATATCTTATCTTATAAAAATAAATTATAATTCAACGAAAAACCTAATTTAACCAAAATGCTTAATCTTAAGTCCACGCAGACGAAGTCACGGGTAGAAGTTAGTGAACTAAAATGTATACTTAACACGTAAGCCACTTAGCCAATGATTTTTGAACTTTATCGATTAAAGTTTAAAAGTTATTAAAGTTAAGTTTAATTATATTCTTAATAGTCTTCTATGTAGCGTTATACAGTTCAATTAATATAATAATTCAAAATATATATAATTAGGCGAATCTGCTTCAAAAGTTGAATCATGCACACAAAATTTGTTTTTGTTTTAAGTATACACCTAATCCCCGGAAAATATAGTTAGACAACCGATTAACGCTATTTTTAGGTTTAAGCTAACAACAAATTTGCTAACATTTCTATCAAAATAAAGATATTTTCAATAAATGAATTTGTTTTGTTATGTTCGTTTTTTTTTTCTTAATTTGGCCTAAATCTAACCTATTTCTTCTTCTACAAACAATCTAAATAGATTTGTTTTAAAACCTTGTTAAGTTAACCGCTGTGTATTTTTAAAGATCTCAGACAGAAAATAAATCATTTATAAAATAGCATTGCATTTTTATATTTAATCGGAAATGACAATATTTATCGTTTGATTTTGTTTTTGTTTTGTTTGACTAACAATAAAACAATGCCATTGTTGCAATAACCGAACCTTGGGTATTTGTTACTTTTTTAAGCGGAATTTTGTTTTTATAACTAACTTTCCCCCATATGGTTATTGTCAACAATTTAGATAAAAAATAGACTGAAGCTGGTAAAAAATTCAATTAAAAATTAAATATTTTTTTTTTAATATACACTCAGCTTTGTACATTTTATTGTTCTCGAACAAAGGCAAATGAGTAATGAGTACCCTCCATATCCCTAGAGTACTTGTTTAATAATAAAAAAAAAAAAGATTTAAACTTCCCCACGACGACGACGCGACGATGACTCTGATGGGTCATCCAAATAAGGTTTGAACTTGTTGGTTAAACACTCCATAAAGTTGAATATAATTACGTAAATTTAAAAGCGTTCAACTGACGTTTTTTTTATTATTTAATATCAAAATGTTGGAAACACTTCCCTTTTTCCTAATTTGGGTTTAATGCTTGTTTATTATAACCAAACTGGTTCAATAAATTTACAAACATTTGAAAACTAAATTAAGAAAAAAAAAAACAAAAAAAGGTTCAAAGTTCTCCGTAACTTTTATTCGGAATTTAATGTGTTTCCTCCTTCAAAGCTTCATCGGCAAGTTGCAGCTAAGAGCGAAAGTATAAAAGGTTAATTGGCAGTACAATGATCTGCCCTGTTAGCAGTTAAGTTCGTTGGTTTTTGGCTAAAGTTTCCAAAAATAAAAAAAAAAATTCACCAAAGTAAAACAATTAAATTTATTCATCGCAACTCGGATGACTCATGCCATTCAGCGTCATTTCTGAGGTGATCCGCAAGATAAAAATCACAATAAACTGAAGTTGGCCAAAAACAAACGAATTTTATGATTGTTTTCCTGATGAGTATGGGTACCGCTCTGAATAAATTTTGATAATAATAAAAATATTTGACTAAATAATTGAATGCATAATAAAATATTGCTTATCAAGAAAGTATGGTAAATTTTATTCTGCAGTTCCGTTATTTATTTATATATATGATCAATTTAATCAAGCATTTGGACGGCCAATCCTTTTTTAAACTATTTGTAAACATTATAACTAGTTTTGGCAATAATTTTGAGAATGCTAAAGCGTGATTGAGCTCCACAGTTCCTCTCTTTCCCTTTTGATGCAAACACTTACAATCAGATGAAGGAGTCCTTATCAATCACTTTAAGTAAGTTAAGTAAGAGTTTTTTTTTGACGTGATAACGCCTTATAAATCGATGCCATGACTCATGCTAACCGCGATACTAAGGTTTTTTCAACCAAAATCAATCTCAAAAGTATTCTGAGCACCAGGCGATGTATGTATGTGTGTATTGTACTTCTAAACCGCCCAACGGATTTTAATGAAATTTACATGGTTTTGTCCAGGGATCGTTTCTGTGAATGTTTGGTCGCGCTAGCATTATTTTCGCATTTCACATTATAGCATGTTTTTTCTAGGACGTAGTAACGCGCGCCGGGTACCGTTAGTTTAATATAAGACTGGTGCCGATTGGTACTAGGTTGTTGGTACAATAGTATTTTTGGTACTAGATTTTTAGTACTTAGCACTAGAATTTAGTACTATTGTATTTTTGGTACTAGAATTGGTACTAGATTTAGTACTTAGCAGTAGATTTAGTGCTAGATTTTTTTGACGTGATAAGTGGAATTGTGTATAGTGTGAGTTAACCGGCTGTATGTTGGTGTTGGTGTCATCAATGTTTTCTTATGACGTTATCACGTAAAATAATCGTCCGTAAACCAACTTTACAGACAACCAACTTTTTTTTAGCTAATGAAAATTTTCAAGAGACATCATGTGGTAATCGGTACGGTGTCAACCAGTGCGGCAGTATGAGAACGCTCGATTGAGGATATAGAGAGCTGTTACTGCAAAAATTAAGTTCTGCACGAAGTGAAGCTAGCTTTATCCTTAAGACCAATAGTGCGGCCAAGGCCGAAGGCCCAGCTAAGGAACTCTTCAAAGCTGCAAGTGATGTCTCTGAATTACGCGAAATACAGAAATATTAGTCTCCTCACCATCACCAGGTACTGTTCTGTCCATCCAGACATTCCTGCTTATAATACTATATACACTATAATGCTCTGCCTTAATGACTGTTCTGATCGATTCGCAGAAATCTTGCACGAGCCCCTCAGAAAGCGGACGTACGGTGGATGAAGATAACCATTTGGACCAACTGTGGTGCCAACAGTCAATGAAGCAGATGCCCTAATGAGCATCATTGGGACAATTCAATGCAAGTCAGGGCATTGAAATAGAGATGGTGGCGGATGGGTCCTCTTTGGTTCAACAGCAGCGCTCATATCCCCGTAGCGGGTCCCTGACTTCAGATTCTCCACTTCCTTTTGTCCAAGGAATCCAACAAAGGACCTGTCCCTCCAGGTTGGGGGTTATGCGTGGTGTTAACATCCATGCCATGGAAAAAAAGAAAGTTACGATGCGACCAATAGCTTTGGAAAAGGACGGATTAACTGTGACGACCAGAAATAACGAATTAAGGACAACGATGTTCGGATCTGCGCGTGGAATGTTAGAACTCTTAACAGACCACGTGTAGCCAAACAACTAGTGGAGGCCCTAGACTGATACAGAGCAGAAATTACTACTTTACATATGAGCAATGCCCTAAATACGACTAGGCAATTTTAACGCCAAAATAGGTAAATGGGAAATCTTTGGTAGGACAGTCAGAAAACATAGCCAACACAACGTCTGAAAACGAACTTAAGCTAATTGACTTCGCACATAACGTCACAATTGCAAGCACACGGTTTTCATATCTGGATGTACACAAAGGGACTTGGCGACACCCAGATCAAAAAACCAAAAAACCGTCAACCAGATTGATCACACTGCGATCGATGCAAGACACGCTTCCAGTGTATTGGATGTTCGCACTTTCCAAGCAGCTAACATCGATTCGCGCCAACTATAGAACAATAAGTCTCATGAATATCATTTAAGAGAGGATCTTGTCTCTCTGCCGTATTATGTGAACCCTTGAAACCATTCCTCAACAACCTGATTGACCCCTATCAGTGTGGTTTCAGACCAGGAATGTCCACAATGTATAAAATGTTCACGCTACGACAGATCCTGGGAACTACCCAAGAATTCCAAATCGATACCCACCACCTCTTTATCGATTTTAAGGCCGCGTACGACAGAATTTATAAAGACGAGCTATACAGAGCCATGTCAGGTTTTGGCATCCCCACAAAACTCGTCCGACTGTGCAGGATGACGATGGAGAACTCTCGCTGCTCCGTCAAGGTTGATACTGACCTCACAGAAGCCTTCGATGTCAAAGAAGGATTCCGGCAAGGTGATGCACAATCGTACGATTTCTTCAATTTAAAACTTGAAAAAAATATAAAAAACCCGCAAGTCAATTGTAGTGGGACAATTTTTTTCAAGTCTGTGCAATTGCTAGCATACGCTGACGACATAGACATCATTGGCAGAACTCGGCGAGCTGTCACTGACGCGTTTGCTAACATTGACGTTGAAGCGGCTAAGATAGGACTAGCAATAAATGAGGCCAAAATGAAGTACCTGCTTTCCAAAAAGGGACACACAATACCGGTGGATTGGACAAAACATCACAATAGACAGGTACAACTTTGAGGTAGTTAGGGACTTTGTTCAACCAAGAACTATACGAGTTCTACAGCGACATTGACCTGGTGAAAAAATACGCATATCACGTTTATGATGGCTAAGTCATGTACAGCGAATGGACAGCAATGCTCCGGCTCGCAGGATCTTCGATTCCATCCCGTATGCATACACAGTTAGTGGAAAAGGAGATATACCACCTGGAAAGACGGAACAGTAGAAGAAAACGGAGACTTAGGTGGCGCACGAATGTGGAAGAGCACCTCGTACAACTACATGTGTAAAACTGGAGACATCAGCTAGCTAGTACTGAGCTGGCTAAGGAAACTTATTGTTCGATGCCAAGGTTAACCCCGGATTGTAACGCCACCTATGGTAATGTAAGATTGTTTATAAAAGAAACGATAAAATAAGGAAACACGCATGAAACATTCGATCGATGTTCGAGAGGGGCAATTATTTCAAAAACAGTTCTATTTCCTGTATCAATCTTAACACCTAACCATAGTAGTGATTTATACTTTAGTTTTTGATGTATAAACGCTTTATAAATTGTAGCTTTTATAACATTTATTCTGAATAGATAGGACTGCAGAGTGCTTTCCTAGTAACCAATACATTACATATGTCCTCACTCGAAATTGAGTGTTTTTTACTTTCCATTGACATCCAAAAACATCCCAAAGTACTTGGCAGTATTGGTGTAAGTTACTGCTTTTCGTGAGACGATTTTGTTTCATTTAAGTTAATACGTCACTGCATTTTGTAATTTTTGTGCAACTTTCGTATCAGATATTTATCAGGCACCAATATTGCAGTGTCATCAGCAAAGGTGCCATTAATAGTATTGTGGTCCACTCAAATATACTTTGTTAACATATAAGAGGCAAAAAGTTGGTCCTAAGACCCTTTTCTTGTGGTACACGAAACACGATCAGCTTGGATTTTCAAATTGTTCAAAGTAATTTTGGTAGAACAGTCCTCTAAAGAATCGGTTAGTAATGTAGGATTTCAATATTTAGTACTTCTGCTTGAAAAAGTCCCTATGCAGTTTTTTCTCAAGTCCCAAAAGTTCCTAAGGTTGTCAATGCGCGGACCGGATCCCGGTTGTTGTACCGATTTTATTATTATTTTGTTCGAGTTCGAAATAGTTGGAGTACTTTCTTATCAAATTGGGTGTTCTATATGGGCAACGTTCGGCGGGCTTCGCCCATTGTACGGTCGGTGCTCTTAGTCGTCCTAGCGAGAGGACTATTCGCAGTTTGGTGGATAAATTTGAGTTCACTGGTTAAGTAAACAATCAACCAACACCAATCGTCGACAAAACGCAAGATCTGCCGAAAACATCGTCGCCGTCCGTGAGAGTGTGCAGGAGAATCCGAGGCAGTCATTTTCGTGTCGCTCACAAGAACTCCACCTTTGGCAGACCACAACTTGGCGAATTTTGCGTCTTGATTTTTCCCTGCACCCGTACTTTGGGCTTGCGGCGGAAATTTAACAGATGTTATTCCACAAATATTTGCATCAATGACATCAGCCAGTTGCTAAATTTTAAAACTCGTACTCGCTGCGTTTAAGTGTCAACAAAACTGCTTTGCAAATTTTTACCATCCACTTAAGTTGACACAGTGATGAATGCCAGTTTTGCATTCAACAGCAGATGGAACTATTTAGGGACGAAAGTCGACCACATAGCGAAACTGTGAAAAGACATCTTCAGGCGAAATATTGGTACCAAAGGAAGTAAGACGTCGAATCGTGGAGACGACATCCATTATAACGGTCAATCTTCCGGTTCTAGAAACGCTGCTTCATCTAATCCACATCTTGATTTTGGCCAACAAACGAAGATCCTTGAATATTTTGAAAAAAGTACCTTGCTCTGGGTCATGCAATCATAATAGCAGTGAGCTCCAAATTTGTTCTATCCTCCATCATGACTCCTGTTTTTGTGTTTCCTTCCAATAGGCTTAAAGCGCTGGCGTACTGCAAGCTGGTAGTGCCATATTGTGGAGTCCGTCGGTCTATTCACTCAGTTAATATATTTGACAATGCATACTTCAATGTTAATACTTAGATGAGCACGATACTAACCACTAGCCTAACCATGCGAGGGGTACTACCAACCCCAACAACAAGAAATTCTGTGCCAGATGACATTTTCCAGATTATTTCCTGCAAGTGCTGCAAAAACTGTGGTACCCCATCTTGCAGTTGCAAGAAAGCAGGTCTACGGTGCTCAGTAATATACAAGCACTGCACTCACTAGTCACTCCTGTCAAAATGCCCTCGCAACTGATTTGAACGGTGAGGACCGAACTCATCAGATATATTTGTTTTGTATGTAAGTATTTTTTAAATGGTAAGTGATTTTTGTGTCGTGTATTCTAATGTTCTGGTCAGACAACACCCGAAGGAAGGTATGTCGAGCTCTTTGCCGGGTTACATCACCTTGCCAAACTGATCGATGTGCCAGCGCGTATACCGGATGTTGCTGGACAAGCCGCCCATACTCTTGACTTGTTTCTTTACTTCTCACCCTGATAAATATATCATTAGTGTAACTTCTCTATTTAGCACTTCGAACCATTGTGCCATTTCAGCTAATTTCTCGTCTTCCAACCATTTAGTTAAAGAAAAAACCAGGACCGTTTGGCAATACGAGAAAACTAACTGGGATGGCTTGAATACTTTTTTCCGAAACTTTAACTGGTCACTATGCTTTCCCGATAGTAAAATTGATGCCAGTGTTGAAATGATCACAAATGTGATTCTTCTATAGATGCGTGCTTTTATTCCTAACAGAGTAAAAATCGTCAAGCCTATAACACCTACAGAGGAAAATCGGAAAAAGCACAAACAAGCAAGGAACTCATGCAACTCCGTTATTGAAAGAACCAAATTTTTGCATGACCAAAAATTACGGCAAACAAATTTGCAATGTCCAAAGGCAGTAAAAAATGTTTGGTCATTTGTAAAAACTATTAAAAACCCCTCAACATCTTCGGTTTTTTTTAATTAACCGTCAGCTTAAGGAATATCTCGCAGACCGTATGGCTTCCGCAGCAACCGTTCCATTGGTGATCTGATGGCATATCTCACCGAACAGTGGAACAAATCTTTAAATCGCTTTGGTGAAAGTAAGATTATTGCTCTTGATATCTCCAAGGCATTTGATAGAGTTTGGCATGAAGCTCTCTTATCGAAAATGCGTGCTTTTGGGATCGACCTTCTTGTTCGTTGGATTAGACTCCGACTCTTTTCTCTTTTAATATTATATATCTACCCTCAGCTTTCCATTCCTTTGCCTCCGGACGTACAATTTCAACCGTAACGTATGTCAAGCTCATTAAACTCCGATTTATACAGCATTGTCAAATGGAGTAATAGGAATCGTGTGGAGTTTAATGCTTCGAAAACTCAATGCTCTCTTCTGTCTGCTAAACATACCCTCAATGCCATTCTCCATGAATGGCGCTAACATCGAAAAAAACAAAAAGATCTCAGTATTCGGTTTGTGTGTCAACGACCTCCGTTGGAACGACCATTTATTTGAGATCGCCAAAAATGCTGCTAAGTGCTTAGGTCGAGCGTAAAGATTGAAAGGAAATAGAACTGCCGCTGAAGCAATTGGCCCTCTCGAACACCCACGCAATGTTTCACGTCTTTTCTGTTTTATCGTTTCTTTTATAAAAAATGTCAACTCGAAGTAGCCAGCTGCATTCCTCCCCTTAAATGTTTTTCCCGTAATAATCATCTCGCTAGGAATGTACATCAGTTCACCCTGGAGCCCAATGTCGGACGTACCGTGAAATATAGGGATTCTTTTTTTAGCCGAACAACACGAATTTTGAATAGTTTACCCGGCGATATTTTCTCTTGCCATTTTGATCTGCAAACATTCAAAACCAATGTTAATCGACACCTCCTATCTCTCCCCTCCCTATCTTCCTAATGCCCGCTTAGTGTGTTCTACATTAAAAGAAAAACAAATAGTCCCTTTTGCGCGCGTTAATTATAAAAAAAAAACATTAGATGAAGACGCCCACGACAAAATTGGTTATTTTAACCAGGAGCCATAATTACAACAATAATTGATAATGATTCGGGTACAACCGAAAGAAAAACTGGAGACATCTTGAAAATTTTGCACCTTTCTGTCCACCCAACAGAAAATGTTAACTTACCATCCCTGAATACCATCGTCAATTATAGACGTCTTTTGTCTTAGTGTGAAACTAGATTTTTAATAACAGGAATATTTTTAGTGTGAAACTAACATTTTTTTTTGAGAGAATGACAGCTCGCTTTTAAATAAAAATACAAACAAACTCTGCCTAAATCCAATAACAACAAAGTTCCCTAAGGTTCTCAAACTTTCAAATTTGATTTTAACTAGTGCAGGGGTTTTTTGTTTACAATTGAAAAAAACTTAGTGCAGAACTAAACATTTTAAGTAGTGCGAAGTTAATGTATTAAAAATAGGTTGTTTATAATTTTGCGCGCCTCTATATTTATTTAACATTCAATGCAAACCTTAAGAAAAACAAAAACAATCATGAAAGTCATAGTCGCCGACCAGAAATTTGATGCACTATTACACAAATTTCCCTCACAAACTTCACATTCGGAGTTCGGCTCCCCTTTGCTGAGGATCTCACAAGTTTTGTCCTTATTTTCAGCTGATAGGCCACATCCACGTTTAGTTATCTCTTGTCCCTCATCTGAAATTTAATAAAATATATTTTATTTATAAAAAAAACTAAGACTTTTTGAGTTACTTACATTTTAATTTCAGAACGTAACAGACTCCCTTAACCGGGTGCTCTTTCCACGAGAAAAGTTCATAGCTTTGGTCTTCAATAACAGGTTTTGAATTAGCCAATTCACTCTCTTCAATAGAATTTGGAAATATGGACCAACTGCTTGTTACTTTGTTCTTTTCGGTGGTACTTTCCACTGATGCTTTGGTTGTTGGGACTTCAGAACTACTCGACTGATGTGCAATAGTTGAAGAAGGCAGGGAGCCTGAAGTAATACTGAGGTTCGATGTTGATGAAGTCGAAGAGTCCGGTAAAGCTGGCGAACTTGTTGATGTCTCTTCAAAACTTCCTTGTTCCTGCGTAGCCAGACTTTCTATCGAAGGACAATCCTTAATGTAATCTGATTCATCTTTACCAATTGTTGGGCAATTTTCGCACTCGAAACATTGAAAAGAATCTGAAATTCGATAAAAAAAACGGCATTACTTTGAAGGTTATGCAATGGACGACCTAGTCACTGCAGTAGCATTATCTTGCAAACGCCGGAGTTTGTTTAACCTAAAATACATTAAAACAAATAACCCAGAAAGCTTCTGATAAATCCGTGCTTATCTTTCTGCCAACATTGGCACGCAATCTTTTTTGTAATTCATTAACCTATTGACAAAGTCGCGGGTTTCAAATATACAAGCTTGCGCACACGTTAGGTGTAAAGGGAGAACAATTCTCAAGGCCTTTAGAGCAGACTTCCAGCTGGCAGATATGAAGACAAAATAAACACAATGATCGGTTACAGGGGGAAACACACAGTGTTGGGGGTTAATTTTACTGCCAATTAGAATGTATAGTGAATGCCTAAGTTGTAAAGCATTCTAACCTGGCTTTAACCAGTATGGAAATTCCCCGTTTATCAGAGGCGTTATAAGAAGCGTGCTTCTTTGTTTGGCGCGCAGCTATGAATTGATATGATTCAATTGAAAATTTTTACGGTGTTTACCAAGCACGTAATATCAGTTAATTCGCAATTATTTTTCAGAATTACAGTAGTGATGGGATTTTATTAAAAATATGTAAGCTTATACATATATAATTATATATATTTTTTTAAATTTTCTGATGAAATATGAGAATGGCTAGTAATTACTTTCAAACATGCACGGTGAGACTTAGTTGTAGTTGGAGAGAGTGAGTTGTTTTCGATGAACTTGCTCTGAGTTTGTCAGGTGTTTTTTTTATAATGAAATGCATACTACGTCATGAGATAGGGTAATTTTGTTTAGCCATAACATAAGCTGGACTTAATAAAACAGGGAAGAACACAAGCATTTTGAATCAGTATGACTCCCGGAAAAATTGACCTGGTAACACAAAGTGATTTTCTATGACATTTTGAAAATGATTTAAATTTTCATGCTTTTAAACTTGAAATCGTTGAAGAACTGAAAGTAAATGACTTTTTTATGTGAAACGCAGTTACAGAGTTTTCGGTTTGTAAATTGCAGTTTTTTGTGGTATGAATATGAGAGGGCGGAAAAAGTCCATAAAACTCGAACTGATTAACCAATTTGGAAGAAATTTTCAGGAATGAAACCACAATTAATTTCCACCCACTGCCACGCCTACTAAAAAAAACCGTCAAAATTGATTAAAATCCAGGTTTTCTTCCAAGTAAAGGTTATGGATGGTGCTGGTAAAGAAAGTTGCCCACTCACACTTTTCACACCCACTTTTTGGGCGTTTTTTACGGAAACAGTCTTTTTTAGTGCGATAAAATTGGATCCACCAAACTGATTTAACTACAATTTTCAAATATGATAAAGGATAGTTTAAAAAAAGGCCAACAAAATAGTTTATATAATTTGCGGGCGGCAGTGGTGCAGTGGATAAGATGTTTGCTTGCTAAGCGAGAGAGCGTGAGTTCGACTCTCAGCTTGGGCAGCAATTTTTCTACCTCTTAGTGCAAGCTTGAGGCGTCCGTGGGTTTTAAGAAAGAAAATAGTCACCTAATTCTCGGTCTACTGCGCCATAAAAAATTCTATCCTATCTTTGTAATTCTTCTTACTAGTGTCGTGCAACATCCAGTTGCATTCTTAAAGGCATTGTCCTCACAGATACATAGCTAAAAAAAAAAAAAACTAAATTCCAAAGTTGGTTAACTAATGAGAAAAATATATTTTCGCGAAAAAAAATCAAACAAAATGCTTGATGCATGGAATCATCATGTATTTTTCGGTTCAGACGTTCAAAAGAGTTTAAAGTGAAATATTAAAATTGACGGCTTTTTCATAAAAGAATTATTTGATTCATAGCTGACAAATTTTCAAACGCATCGTCATTCATAAATGCATCAAACCAGCAACACTTCTAATGTTAAGTGCTCTCTACTTAAACTTACATCAAATAATGCGCAAACTGCAAACAAAACAGAACAAAAAACAATGCACAAAATGTTTAAGATATTTTTCTAAATTTTAAAAAAGAGATTTTTGAAAGAACGAATACGTTATGCAATATTATATGTATATAAAATAATTTGCACGACTGGATCGCACGTACTTGCTCACATGTGCGGTCACATTGTAGAATAAAATTTAAGAAAATTAAAGTTAACATCAAAGCATTTATTCGATTTTAGTGAATGTTTTTTTTAGATTCGTAGGAACGGTTTTTAAATAAAACGGTTTTTTAACAACTTTTTTTTAAAAAATTCAAAAAAATAATTTAAGAATACACACTTAAGTACAAAAATAACATACATTTAAAAAAAATTCACCTGCCCTTTTTCAAAATATTGGTTTTTGAAAAAAAAGTTTAAAAAAATTTATTAAAAATACCAAAAAAAGTCTTCGAAAAAAATTAATGCCAATTCTTCTTCTTATCAATCTTCTTGAATACCAATTTTGATGGTAATCGGATCACCAGTTTTTGAGAAAGTCGAAAAAAACCAGGTCTGGTAGGAGGTGCCGTTTTAGCCCACCATATTGATTTTTTTTTCACCAAAATACAATGTTTACCCACAGTAGTACACTGAAAAATAAGCTTTTACAAAACGGTTATATGACAGGTGCCATTAATTCTTAAGCTTAAAAAAATTTGAAAAAAATCCTCTGTAGAATGTCAGCCTACAGTCCAAAATACATCCGTACAGACAGACAGACAGACCAACAGAATTTTGCAAGTAATTTAAATATGTTTCTCTATCATCGTAATGTCATGTTTGATTGTTATCTCAATTTTTTCACGAATGCTTAACTTGCATTATAGTACCTATAATATCAAGTAAAAAGAAAACAATAGGCACGACTGGGTCGCACGTACTTGCTCTTATGAGCCTAATATATATTGAAAAACAAGATCTTTGAAAGAAACAAGTACGTTGAAAATAACATAGTTTGAACTTATAAAAAGTATAAAAACAACAATACTTAACGGATTTTAGTAAAAATGAAGTACGCCATCACACTTCTTAAATAACAAAGAATTTATTAAAAAAAAGTATTTCGAAAATTGTAGGACCTTTTAAAAAATCCTGTTTTTTATTTTTAGTTTTTTGAAAAAAAAATTATTTATTTATTATTAATGTACATCCAATTGTTAAATTTTAAATAATATTTTTTGATTAGTTTTAAAAATATTGATTTTTCAAAAAAAAAAAATTCGAAAATTTATTTTTATTACAAAAAAAAAGTTATTCAAAATTTTGGTATGCAAAATTAATTTTGCTATGTAGATCTTTTCAAAAATTAAAATCAAAAATTATTTGACAGAAATCTATGGGGCCGTTACCGAGAAAGCCAAAAATTAAAAAAACCGTTATATGAAAGGGTCCGGTAATAGACTTTTCCCTGTTATGTGGTTCTAGTCAAATGATAGCCAATACTAAGAAAAAATTCTCAAAAATTTTTATCAAAATCTTTGAAGCCGTTTTCGAGAAAAATAAGATTTTCCTAAACGGTCCTATGGCAGGTACCGTTATTTTTAGGCCTAAAAATAAAATTTCAATTTCTCCTCTGTAGAATGCCAAAGAAATCACACAAACCAAGTTTGAAGATAATCGCTTAAGCCATTTAGCCTGTAGCTCGTTATACATACTGACAGACAGACATTTTTTCTCGATCACTATTTTAGACTTATCTATGATCGTAATGTCATGGTTGATTGTTTTCTCAATTTTTTTAATATTCACGAATCCTAAAAAGGTAAATTTATATTAATAATAATTCTAAGTCATTAATAAGTGTATATAAGTTCGCCGACTTCATTATTAATTCTTACTAGTACGACATTTAATACTTTTTTAAGAACCCTAAATAGGAACTAATTCGTTCAATATTGTTTTATTTTTAGCTTTGGGCGTATTTAGGTATTAAAACTTAAGTTTTGGCCTAAATCTATTGTGTACCCAGATTCTCTGACTAATTAACTGTGAGAAATATGTATCAGCTAATCAGATCTTTCGGAAAATCGAGTTTTTCCGCCGCTGCCCCACTATGCGACGCGGCTCTTTTTCATGTCAGTATACACAATGAATGCCGTAATTACTTCTTCGCAAATGTGGCGTATGCGTAATATTCCCATAAAAATAACACTGACATTGGGCGTAGACGTATTTTTTTTTTGTTAATTGACAAATATTAGACACGGTGGCGTATACTTAATATTTTTTTGGAAATTATACAAAAAAGTAAATTGAAAGAATTGATTGCACGTACATTAGGGTGTACATACTTCAAGAAAGAACTAGAATTAATTCTATTATTATTTTATTTTATATCATTTTATTTAAAAAATCATCTCTTATTTGTTCTTGTTGATTCTCAGCTTATTGTATTAAACGATTATCGTTTGTAATACAGCATATTTTAGAAAGCGCGATAGCAAAAAACGAGACTCGTATTTCATAAACGAGTACTTTTAGCTGTCGTCTTGTGTTCGTTGTTGTTCGTTGAGCCGCCGAAGAAGACCCGAAGCTTGTCGCGCTCTCGAAAAAAATAATTTTTCAATCGAATCCAGCAACAATTCCTTGATATCTTTCTCGTTTCTTTTCATTACTCTACACCGTGGCTATCGTTTTATCTAGTTTCTTTTTTTTCCTGCTGCTAGTTTCGCAATTCGTAAAAGCATCCAAAATATCATGTTTTGGTCTGAGGACACGTTAATGCTTCCGCCAAGACGAAGACGAGCCAAACGAAGCGCAAGGTTACTACCTACTTCTTCTCGAAGCGCCTCGTCGCTTTTTTGAGTCCTCATAACTTGGGTTTGGATTATACAAGATACAAGTATTTTGTCAATAGAGGATTTATTAAACATATAAGGTTTTAATTGCATAGCTTTTTTCACCAAAACATTTCGAGAATTCTTATTTATGGAACAATTTGGGAAAATTTTGACATAATAAGTAGCGCTGGGGAGAAATAATATTGACATTAATGTGGTTTTTCCTATAAATATATTTTTTTGTATCAATGCTGATAAATTTTATTTGTATATTAACAAGATAACGTTGATGGTGTTTAGTTACAATTGCACCCGATATGTGTCGCTGTTGTCAAAATCTAGAAAACGTGTGGTATAACCGAGCAACGCCGGCTGGGTCGCAAGTAAAAAATGTGCAAATTAAAAAAAATATTGTCATTCATAACCAAATTATAAAAAGAAGTGAGGTCCCCCCAAAAACATTTTTACGTAAAATGTAGCCAAGACGACACCATATGACTCGCACTGTCAAAAATTATTGATCCCACGTAGAGCCAAGCTTCTAACTCTACACACCCTAACTTTACAAGGCCTAACTTCACAAATACTACACCTTAATTAAAATGTGTGTGTGTTTGGCTACTTCGCTACATTCACATGGACGTAAGGTAAAAAATTCCCTATTCATTACTTTTCTATTACGCAATAGTTCTTGGAGTAACGAAACGCCAAAGCCAGACTTAAAAGCACCTGAAACAATCACCATCTAAAACACAGATTTATACAATGTATTATCAGAGTACTAGAATAGTAGCCACATATGTCGGGCTTGATCCCATGAGGAACCCATTCATCATATTATGCATTAGGTTATCCGATTATATTTTGCGAGAAGCAGAGGATTTTAATCTAGAGTACGGCTAACTCTTGATTTAAATACTTTGAGTCAGTCAGTCATCTTTCATGATGCAGCTGCCGGAACTGACAAAATCCATTCACATCTTAAAACGTCAAATATCATAAAAACTTAACGTAATGTCACACATATTCAATATTAACATGCTTAAAGAAATGTACCACTCATCTTAAAATTGTAAATATGTGTGGGCAACGGTGGCGTATACGTAATATTTCATAATAAAAGGCTTGGGTATGGGAAAACATTTTTTGTATTTAATTATAATCGCCACGGTGGCGTTCACGTATTCTTATTTTTAATGAACAATTTATAAAATAAAATAGATAATGATTGAAACAAAATTAAAGAGTTAAGGACAAAACACAGTAAAATGCAATAAAAAAATTAATTAATCGATTTTTATTGATTTTAGTATGACTAGCTGATAGAACAACTTTAAATAATATAATCAAAAATTAGTAGTTATAAGTTATACCTGCAGATGGTAGATAATTCACAGAAAACAAAATCAAAATAAACCACAAAGCTTTATAGTTCTTCATGATCTCTCTATCCATGGAAACAGGATTTAAGTTTTATGATTTCACTTTCAACGTTCTTCAACCTTAACCTTCTGAATTCAAACTAAGTTATCTGTTCTAATTTGTGAAAAAAATGTTCCAAGATTTCATGAATTTTGGCACACCAATAAAATTACTTTTTTGTCACCGATATCTCTATCTTTTTGAAGGTTAGATAAATTATCTTGTCTGGAACATAGAAAATGATGTTTCGAACAAATTCGCTGATGAGAATCGTGATGTTTTCTTTTTTATTTTCATTTCATCAATTTTTCGAAGACATTTTGTTCAGTTGCAATTTATAAGATTGAATTGTATTTCAAGCGGAATGTATGACTTAGATTTTGTTAGATTGGTTCTAGTGGTTTAATTTAACGGAACGTTTTCTTTTTTTTTTAAATTTACAGGCAGCTTTCTTCGCATGCATACAAAGCATAAATAACTTATGTAATTACGGAAATATTTCAAAAAATGTTAGTAATGCATTCTTTTTCTAGTAGCTTCTTTTTTCAGTTGGCTTTCATTTCATTTGTTTTTTAAGAAAAATTCTTTTAATTTTAATCTTTAAAAATCTTTTTAAAAAAGATAAGATTATACAATCCAAGACGGTAGATAAAAAAAAACTTTTCCTTTTAAATAAAACTGTCTATGATGAACGACAATATTACGTTGAGCTTCGGAACACCAACGAAGTTAAGGTAACGAATGCTCATTACCTAATAATAATAATAATAATACCTTATACGAACAGAAAAAAATCTAAGGTTCTTATATAATTTAAGAAATAAATGCAGAGAATACATCATCTTTTGGCTGTTTTGCTGACAAATGGAAATGCTGAAATGATCACAAACGTGATTTTTCTAGGGATGCGTGCTCTTATTCCTAACAGAGCTTTTCAAGCCTAAACAAAATTCCTGCTTTAATTCTGAGTTTAAAGAAGCTACCGGGCTCAAAGAAGTAAGTTTCGCTCAGAGGAAAATCGGAAAAAGCACAAACAAGCAAGGAGCCAAATTTTTGCATGACCAAAAATTACGCCAAAAATTCTGCACTGTCCCAAAGGCAGTAAAAAATTGTTGGTCATTTGTAAAAAATATCAAAAACTCCTCAACATCTTCGCTTCCAACGCTCATCGACAATAACAAACCAATTGTTTACTCTTCAGAGAAGGCAAACTTGCTCGCCGCCCATTTCGCTGCCAGCTCCACGCTGCCTCAAAGCAACGTTGCCCATCCTGTACTTGAGAATGTAAATTTTTCCATGGGACAGATTTTTTTACGCACTCGTACAAGAGTTCTCAAAGATCTCGATATACACAAATCCACTGGCCCGGATGGTATACCCCCAATTCTTCTGAAGAGGTGTTCTTCCACACTGCCAAAGCCATTGCGTAAGCTTTTCCATCGCTCCTACTCTTCTGGAATCTTTCCTAGAAGATGGAAAACAGCATTTTTCCAGCCTGTCCCTAAGAAAGGTGACCCATCCTCCCCCTCCTCCTACCGACCCATAGCACTAACATCCCTTCTTTCTAAGATCATGGAAACACTGATTAACGGTCAGCTAAAGGAATATTTCGAAGATCGAAAGCTTCTCCATGACCGTCCAGTATGGTTTCCGCAGCAACCGGTCCAATGGTGATCTGCTGGCATATCTCACCGAACAATGGAGCAAATCTTTACACCGCTTTGGTGAAAGTAAGATTATTGCTCTTTATACCTCCAAGGCATTTGATAGAGTTTGGCATGAAGCTCTCTTATGGAAAATGCGTGCTTTTGGGATCGATGATACTCTTGTTCGTTGGATTAGAAGCTATCTTCTAGACCGTTCAATACAAGTTGTATTGGACGGATTCAAGTCTGATTCCAACAAAATAAATGCTGGTGTGCCCAAGGGTTCTGTTTTGTCTCCGACTCTTTTCTTCATTTTAACTCGGTTATAGGGACTATAAGGCAAGTTCAGGATTCGTGAATATAAAACAAAGTTGAGATAACAATCAAACATGAAATTACGATCATGTCTGTCTGTCTGTCCGGGTGTATATCGACCTGCAGCCTAAACGGGTTAAGCGATTGCGTTCAAATTTGGTATGCGTGTATCTCTTGGCATTCCTCAGGGGGGAAATTGAAATTTTATTTTTAGAACTAAAAATAACGGTACTTGCCAAACAACCGTTTAGGGAAAGCTTATTTTTGATGAATTTTTTTTAAATTTTTTTGCTGATATTGGCTATCATTTGATCAGAGCCACATATACGGGAAAAGTCTATTAACGGGACCTTTCATATAACGATTTTTTTTAATTTTTGGCTTTCTCGGTAACGGCTCTATGGATTTCTCTAAAAATTTTATATTTGAAAAGAACTAGGTAGCCAAATTAAAAATAAACTTTTTTTCAAAAAACTACAAATAAAAAACAGGATTTTATCAAAATCCGTCCTACAATTTTCGAAATGTTTTTTTCGTAATTTCTTTGTTATTTGAGACATATGATGGCGTACTTCATTTTTACTAAAAACCGTTTAGTATTATGGTTTTGATAGGTTTTATAAGTTCAAACTGTGTTACTTTCAATGTAATTAGGCACATAAGAGCAAGTACGTGCGACCCTGTTGCCTATTTTTATAAATGATCTTCTGTCTGTGACTTCTAATCCACTTAACTGATTTGCTGACGACTCTACCCTCAGCTTTTCATATTCTTTCGATAATTCACGTCCTTCGCCTTCGGACGTACAATTGCAAATGGTGCCGTATGTCAAGCTCATTAAACTCCGATTTATACAGCATTGTCAAATGGGGTAATAGGAATCGTGTGGAGTTTAATGCTCCGAAAACTCAATGCTGTCTTCTGTCGTTAAAGCTAAACATACCCCTAATGCTATTGTTCATGAATGGCACTTACATCGAAGAAACCGAAAAGCTCTCAGTATTCGGGTGTATCAACGACGACTTCCGTTGGAACGACCATATATTTGAGATCTAAAAATGCTGGTAAGTGCTTAGGTTTCTGTATCGGTGTAAGAAGTATTTGTTTCCTTCTGATCTGGCTACAATTTATAAAGCGTTTATACGCCCTAAACTCGAGTATAACTCCCACCTGTGGGCAGGTGCTTCACAAACACTGCTTCTCCGGCTTGATAGAATACAAAATCGAGCGTTAAGATTGATAGGAAATAGAATTGCCGCTGAAACAATTGCCCCTCTGGAACACCGACGCAATGTTTCATGTCTTTCCTTATTTTATCGTTTCTTTTATAAAAAATGTTCACTCGAGGTAGCCAGCTGCATTCCTCCCCTTACAAGTTTCGCCCGTAATACTCGTCTTGCAAGGAATCCTCATTAGTTTACCCTTCAGCCCAATTTCGGACGCACCGTGAAATATTGGGATTCTTTTTTAGCCGAACAACACGAATTTGGAATAGTTTACCCGGCGATATTTTCCCTTGCCATTTTGATTTGCAAGTATTAAAAACTAATGTTAATCGACACCTCCTATCTTTCCCCTCCCTAACTTATTAATGCCCGCGCAGTGTGCTCTCCATTAAAAGGGAAACAAATAGTCTATTGTGCGCGTGTTAAATATAAAAAAAAAAATCTGCTCATCTGACAAGGATCCATATTATATTTCTTGGAACTTGGAAAACATAACAAGACAATTTAAAATTCCGTCAATATGCTGTGCTATTGTTTCTCGGAGTAATAATTTTTTTTTGTGAGCCAATTTTTTTAAATTCACTCATTTTACGATTATAAATCATAAATTAAAAAAAAAAAAAGAAAATATTATAGCTCAATAAATGTGTCTGCATCTCTGAAGTTTTTGAATATTTTTTTAAAAACCTAAGCACGTTTCGCTCAGTGCAGGATATTATCGATCGGTTATCTTTATAATTTTGTTATTTTTCTTATTTCTTCTATGTAGGTATTTTCGTGTATTGATTCTGTGTAATTTTTCTGGAATATTTTTTTTCAATATGAATGTGCGATGGGTGCGACGTGCGATATTTTAATTAATACCATTTGCTCTCAAAATCTGTAGGTATAAGACATATTGAAAGGTTAATACGTATGTAAGTAAAGTTTTTTTCATTTTTAAAGTGGATGACGTTTAAGCACGAAATTCAATCTTTGGATACAATTTAAACCTTCTCGACACACACAAAAGTTTTTCGACTTTTAAAAGCTGGTAGTTTGAAAGTAAAAAACCATTTCCATGCGCCCCTTTATTTTTAAAAGGGTTAAATGTATCAAATCTAAGTGACGTTGTGGTTTGACAGTAACTTTAAAAATTCTTTTAGATTAACGGCTTTGTCAATCAGAAAGCGTTTTTAACACGGCGTTGAGATTATTTTGTCGCGGCGTTCTAAACGCGGCGTTAAAGAACGTCAGATAGAGAGCTATCCGCAGCGCGTTTAAGTTTAATATTAAAATCTTGATTTTCATTTTCTCACCGAAAGCCAATTCGGTTATTTTTTCCATTTAAAACTATATTTAATGACACAAAATAAGTCAAAAAAGTAATTTATAAATTTCTACAACAAATTCAGAATGACTTAATTCACCAAGCACAAAATAATAAAAAAAAAAAAATCTTTCTAACGCGGCGTCAAAAAAATAATTTGTAATAAATCACAAAGCTGCGTTTTGACGCCGTGTGGAACTTGACGCGGCGTTACAAACGCGCTCTGTTTGCCGAGGCCTTAAGAAAAGGAGGCTTCTGCGTTATAAATCCAATGCAACAGAGGAAAAGAAGAAATTTGAAGAATTTAGAAATAATTCCAACTTCGTTATTCAGAGAACCAAATTCTTACATGTCCCTTAGCTTAGGCAAAAAATTCTGCAGTGTTGAAAGAAATTTAAAAAATGCGCGGCTGGCATAAACTTTTCCATTTCTCGGCAGATTTTGGAATCTTTCCTAGAAGATGGAAAACATCATTTATCATGCTCATTCATATACATACATAAAAATGAAGTGTCTGTTTTTAATATCACAACAACAATTTTTTACAAGATGCATATGAGAGTATACAGTACTTATAACAAAAACACAATTTTAAATTTTATTTTCTGTCTGTCTTTCTGCCTGTTGTTCCAGCTAATCTCGGGAACGCTGTACCAATTTTGACGGGACTTTCACTGACAGATTGCCAATTTTCTAGGCTATTTAAATTACATACTAGGTGGCGCTGGGGTCTTTTTTTTTGGAAGATTCTTAATTATTGACCGGTTTTGATTTTACTTACGATTATAGGGACTATAAGGCAAGTTTAGGATTCGTGAATATAAAAACAATTGAGGTAACAATAAAACATGACATTACGATCATAGAAAAGTCTAAAAAAGTGATCGACAATAAATAACGGTATCTGCCATACGACCGTTAAGGAAAAGCTTATTTTTCTCGCAAACGGCTTCAACGGTTTTTATGACATTTTTTGAGAATTTTTTTGTTAGTAATGGATTGGCTATCATTTGATTAGAACCAAATTTACGTTAAAAGTCTATTAACGGTACCTTTTTCATTTAACGGTTTTTTTTAATTGTTGGCTTTCTCGGTAACGGCTCTTTAGATTTCTGACAAATTATATATTTGAGAAGATCTAAGTAGCCAAATTAATTCTGCATATCAAAATGTTAAAAAATTCTTTAAAATTTTATTTTCACATGTATATTAATAAACTCTAAGAAACTGCACACCCAAAATTCAAAACAATTTTTTTTTTTCAAAAAGCTAAAAATAAAAAAAAGAATTTTATCAAGACCGAACCTACAAATTTCGAAATACATTTTTTATAAATTCTTTGTTATTTAAGACGTGAGATGACGTACTTCATATTTACTTAAAACCGTTAAGTATTGTGGTTTTGATACTTTTTTATAAGTTCAGACTGTGTTCTTCTTATTCTTATTTATGCTCCGATTTTGATGGGACTTTTCAAAGGCAGATAGCTAATTTTGTAAGAAGTAAATAAGGATATTTTGATAACTAGGTGGCGCCTCACCGCGCAGGGGTCATTTTTTCGAAAATGTATGGTATACCCGAGCAACGCCGGGTTGGTAAGCTAGTTTAAAACAAAGTGCACGATTGGATTGGATAAAATAGTTTTCAGCAGAAAAATTTATACACCATTTTCAAAAATTACCAAAAAAAAAATAATCAATAAAATTCATCAATCTTTTTTTAATTTTTTATTTTTTAAAAAAAAAAAATTATCAAAAATAAATACAATAATTCAAAAAATACAAGTTACTGGCAAAATTATGTCTATCTGTTCGTCGGTACGGAGGTTTGGATGTAATTTGAACTACAGCCTGAACGATTGGGCCAATCGTCCTCAAATTTGAAACATAAGGTAATTTTGACATTTAAAAAATGACTTCTTTAAGTTTTTCTTTTAGCTCAAATATTAGTGGTACCAGCCATATAACCGTTAAGTAAAAGCTTATTATTCCCGGAAATAAATTCAAGAATTTTTATGAAAAAAATGTACTATTGTAGGAATGAGTTACGTTTTGTTGAAAACAAATTTAGGATGGTGGGTACTTCCCATAGAACCGGTTTGTTTCTTCGACTTTCTCGGGAACTGTTACAATCAAAACTGGTATTCAGGAAGATGTAGGAACCCAAATTAATTTCACATTAAAACATTTTCGAAAATTATTATTTTTTTTTTGTATTTTTATCAATTTTTTTATTTTACATTTTGTTTCCAATGTAGGTTTTTTTTTACTTATGTATGTTGGCATTCTTTAATTATTTCTTTTTTTAATGTTTTTTAAAAAATGTTAAAACATAAGAACAAAGTACGTTCAAAGTCGTGCAATTTTGTATATTAGAGGTGGGATATACCAATTTTAATTTCAGTAATCCCCGAAACTTGCTGCATGAATTTGTTTTAATTTGGTCATTTATTAGTTTTTGTGAAAAAGTTATTCAATTAACCCCAGAAGAAGTCGACAGTGTCCGTAATGTGCGGAATGTCAATATTTAAAATTTCCATTGAAGTCAGAGATGAAGCAAAGAGGAGCCATCAAAAGTTACATGCATTTTATTATTTAATAAACATTTGATTTGCCATAAAAATAAATTGCACGACTGGATCGCACGTACTTGCTGTGTGGTCACAGCTTCGAATAAAATTTTTAAAATATTAAGGGAACTTCAAAGTTTTTTTTCGAGTTTCTTAGATTTGATTGTTTGAAAAAAGTACGTAAAACAGTTTTTAGCGGAAAAATTTAAACGCCATTTTATTTTCTAAAAAATGTTAAAAAGTGTGAATTTTTTTTTTCAAAATCATAGGTACCTACAGTATTTAAATAAAACGGTTTTTATTTAACAACTTTTTCTAAAAAATAAAAAAAATAACTCAAGAATGCAAACTTAAACACAATAATTATTTATATTTAAAAACAAAATTAAGAAAAAAATTCACCCATCCGTTTTAAAAATATCGATTTTTCAAAAAAAAAAAAAAATTGTTTTGATTATTAAAAATACAAAATAAAAGTTTTTCGAAAATATTTTTATGTCGAATTGCTTAGGCTATCCACACCTTTCTGAATATCAAATTTCATTGTAATCGGTTAAGCGGTTCTCGAGAAAGTAGAAGAAAAAAAACCACCAACTTAATTTTTTTTTCACCAGAACGTATACCACACCTACAAAAGTGTTGTACTGATTTTTTTTTTCCATAAAATTCTGTTCAAGAAAAATAAGCTTTTATTTAATGGTTATATGACAGGTACCGTTAATATTTGATCTTAAAAAAAATCAAAAAAGTTCTTTGTAGAATGTCAAAATAACCTTAAGCTCTAAATTTGAAGACGGTTGGTTCAAACGTTTAGCCTATCGTCCAATAGACATCTTTACAGACAGACAGACAGAATTTTGCCAGTAACTCAAATACGTTTCTCTATCATCGTTATGTCATGTTTGATTGTTATCTCAAAATTTTTAATCTGAACGAATGCATAACTTGCTTTATAGTACCTATAATCGCAAGTAAAAATATTAGGGTCATTAATTGCTATACAATTTTTTTCACATCCTTAGACCAAATTAAAAAAAAATCATCAAGATCCGTAAACTGGTTTCGTTAAATGGTTGCGTTATGTTAAACTAAAAAATCTTAAAAAATACTTATATAAATTATGGATAATGTTTAAGAAATTTTAATTTCGATTGTTACTTTGATGGCGTATTTAGTAACAAGCAATAAGCAACATTAAACTTCTCAGCACTTTTGAAATATTTTTTAATTTTTGTATAACCATTTTAAAATAGCTCCCTTAAATAAAATATCAATTTTTTAACCTCCTACAAGTAAATTAAAAAATAAATTAAGTACACATAAAATTAAAAAAATATGTATATGTATTTATGTAAATATAAAAATAAAGGATTAATTAATTCTTTAAAAATAAAATATAAGTTTAAACAAATTTATGTATGATGAAATTAAATAATTAAACAATTTGGAAATACATCCCAAGAACCAGCATTTTATAACATATATTTTATTTGCATCAATTTATAACAAATCATTGTCCAGTGTTTTATTTTTTGATTAACAATTATGTATACATAAAAATATAAAATCTTAAAATATTTACAAACAAAAAAATTTTGTATTTGTAATAAAATGTATATTTTTATATAACAATCAAATACAACAAATAATACAACTTTTTAAATTTTCCCTTCAATTGTATATTTTAGTTGATTCTGAAAATTGAACAATTAGTTCAACTTTTTCACAATTCAAGACTAACAATACAATTTTAAAATGTATTTGTTGATTGTTTATTGCAAATAATAACATTTATATTCAATACAATATCTTCTCAAGCTTTTATTTTTTTCTTACACCAAAACATTAATTTAAAATCTTGTCATTTTAATACATCTAATAATAGTTTTTTTTTTTTGTTAATTAATTTGCTTTCAAATAAAGGCAATTGGTGAATATCGTTATGCTTGTTTTATATATATTTATTTGTTAATTTAGTTATGATTAATAATACCGATCATTTAACGCTAACAATGCAGTGTGAATGCTTTTTTTAATGCACAATTGGCAAATTGATGAAAATCATTTTGAATGTGGTTTGTAAGGTAAGTTGTAAATTATACTACACGTGGAGGGTGACCTTTAGTGCAACACACAGAGTTTTATGTTTTTGAGAATTTTGAAAAAACAATGTTTTTTTTGTGATTTTGATGGTTTCGTAAAAAAATTGTGTCGCAGTGTGAGATCGTATCCTTAAGCTTAGCATACAATTGTTTTTTTTTTTTTTATTTATTTATGTATCAAATCAACAATGTAATGTTAGAACGCCTTATGTTTTCTAAAAATGTTTTTTTTTTTATTTCTCCAATATTTACAAAACACTTATTTTTTTAAAGTCACTTCAGATTATCCAAAGATCTTCAAGATGTTTGCAATGAAAATGTATCCCAATGCTGTGAATAGTCCTAGACGCTGCGTGCCATTGCATCGATCTGTATTACACACCGAACAGTGCAACAGATTTTCCTCGTTTTCCTGCCTGGGATAGACATCTCGCAAGAGTTTGTCCTTTAATATTGAACAGGCATCTGTGTCTCTTGTGTCCAGTTGACAAAATCTAGCTGTTACTGGTTCACTGTCCTTAGCTATACGCAAGTTTAAAAAAATTAATTAAATTGTATTTGAAAGATTAAAAAATTTAGCAAACTTACTCCTCTTGGCCACCACTTTTTGACAATACATGGGAGGAATGGTTTTGAGATCGCTTTTGAAGTAAGCAATCTCGTTCAGTTCAAAAAGCCATGAGTTAATCGATTTCATTTTCTCCAAGGTGCAAGTCTAAAATAAATTTTCAAATAGTAATATGATTAGCAACAAAAAAATGATTAATTTACAGATTAATAGTTGAATGCGAAAATCTGTATATATCGTGATCTATTCGGATTCTCAAAACCTAAAAACGACTGAACCAAATCGGATGCTTCCTTTTGCGGTTTTGTTCGTAATCGTCACGCGTAGTTTTAGGAAAAAAGAAAAGTTGAAAATTTTTCAACAGATGGCGCTGTGTATGCGCACATTTCGTTTTTTTCAGTTCAATTCAAAATTCTAATTTATGGACCGACTTTGACGGGACTTTCATGGACAGATAGCTGATGTTTTAAGGGGTATCTTAGGCTATTTTAATTACCCATAGGTGGCGCTGAGATCGTTTTTTTTCAAAATTCTTATTTATGGGCCGATTTGACTGAAAACCAGACCATATAATACTATTTACATTATAATACAAAGAAAGCTTTTGGAAAAAAATTTACCCGATAGGTGGCGCTGAGGTGGAAACATTTTGTGTTAAGACAATAAGTTGGTGGCGTTTAGTAACTGGCGCTATTGTCGAGATATAGAAAATGTATGGTATCACCGAGCAACGCCGCGTGAGTCAGCTAGTTGAGATATGAAGAGTTATCCATAGGACCAAACGGAAATTGGCAAAAAGTGAGTTTATGACATTTAAGAATTATGTAACATGGTGATACCAAAATCAGAATGCCTGCTTTTTTTAAGTCTCGGAAAACCTCTACTTTGAGCCAGTTTTCTGGTTATCCTGTCCAAATTTGATTTTTGTTTTTTTTTTCATTTTTATAAATCCTAGACTAAACAACTGGACTTTTATTATTTAATTAAAGCTTTTCTGGCTTTTCTATTTATTGTAAGTACATAAAAAATCGTTAAACCTATATATTCAAACTTTTACAATATCACTTGAAGTTAAATAAATGTAGTGAAAAAAGTATTATTTTTTTTTAAACTTGGCCAGCAGACTTAGGAGTTTCTGGAAAACTTTAAATTTTAAAGCTATGATTTTAATGAAAGTTATAAGCATTTGAACTCAATCAAATATGATTCAAACAAATATAAATAAATATAAAATTTTATAGAAATCCAATCAGTCGTTACC
Organism: Platycheirus rosarum; assembly: GCA_963971375.1. NCBI lineage: Eukaryota > Metazoa > Arthropoda > Insecta > Diptera > Syrphidae > Platycheirus > Platycheirus rosarum. Next base: position 13,630,293 of record OZ020507.1, read on the forward strand.
GAGAAAGTCGAAAATTAAAAAAAAAACTGTATATGAAATGTACCGTTAATAGACGTTTCCGGTAAACTTGGTTTTTATAAAATGATAGCCAATTCCCATCAAAATACTCTCAAAAATTATTATCAAAATCGTTCCAGCTTATCAAAACAAATAATCTTTTTATTAATGATTATAATATGGCAGATACCGTTATTTTAGGCCCTACAAAAAAATATTTCAATTTCCAATGTATTACTTTTGAAAATATGAAACATTAAAATAAAACAAATCTGAAATTTATTATAAATAGGAAAAAAAATCGGAAGTCCGAAATTAATAAAACTATTACATAAAAGCGCCTGTTAATAGATTTTTCCGGTAAATTTGGTGTTGATAAAATGATAAACAAAACCTACAAAATAATACCCTAAAAGCTAAAAATCGCTGGAGCCGGTTTCGAGAAAAATAAGCTTTTCCTTAACTTTAGCCCTTAAATTGATATTTAAAAAAGCATTGAAGGTTATAACTACAGCCGTTTAAGCTGCAGATCGAAAGACATACAGGCGGACAGACAAACTGACTGAGAGACATTTTTTTCTCATATTTTTTTGGGCATCTCTATGATCGTAATGTCATGTTTGACTGTTATCTCAATTTTTAATTTATTTCACCCGTAATACTTGTCTCCCTCAGAATACTTAGGCTTCAGCCCAATTTCAGACATGCAGTGAAATACAGAGATGTATTTTTTTTTAGCCGAACAACACGAATTAGGAATAGTCTACACATCGAGATTTTAATTTGAAAGCATTCAAAACCAATGTTAATCGACACCTTTTTTTCCAACCTGCCTAACGTCTTCATATTCGATTAACATTATTAGGGCAAAATATAAAACCTTACCCAAACCTTACCTCGTTATAGAAAAACAAATGTAGTACCTACCCTACATACATATATCGCAAGAAAAAGGGTTTAACAAAAATTTTCAATTTTTTTTATATTTATTTTTGACGAATTGGTAAAGCCAGTAAAAATAGGCACGACTGGGTCGCACGTACTTGCTCTTATGTGCCTAATTAAATTGGACTGAAAGATCTTTGACAAAAACAAATAACATTTACGTTGAAAATAACACAATTTGAACTTATAAAAACTATCAAAACCACAATACTTAACGTTTTTTATTAAAAATAAATTACGCCATGATACGTCTTAAATAACAAAGAATTTATAAAAAATGTATTTCGAAAATTGTAGGACCGGTTTTTTATTTTTAGTTTTTTGAAAAAAAATGTTTGTTTGAAATTTTAGTATACAGTTTTTTAGAGTTTATTAATATAGATGTGATTATAAAACTTAAAATATTTTTTTTTTGATTAGTTTTAAAAATATTGATTTTTCAAAAAAAAAAAAAAAATAACAAAATTAATTTTAATTAGAAAAAAAAAGTTATTTAAAATTTTGATATGCAAAATTAATTTGGCCATCTAGATCTGTTCAAGTATACATTTTGACAGAAATGGATAAAGTCGTTACCGAGAAAGCCAAAAATAAAAAAAAAAACATTATATGAAAGTTGGAAGGTACCGTTAATAGACTTTTCCCGTATATGTAGTTCTGATCAAATGATAGCCAATACCAACAAAAAAATTCTCAAAAATGTTCATCAAAATCATTGAAGCCATTTTCGAGAAAAATAAGCTTATCCTAAACGGTCGTATGGCAAGTACCGTTATTTTTACCCCTAAAATAAAATTTCAATTTTCCCTCTGAGGAATGCCAAAATAATCACACATACCAAATATGAAGGCAATCGCTTAGGCTGCAGCTTGATATACACCCGGACAGACAGACAGACAGACAGACGGACAGACAGACAGCCAGACAGACAGACGGACATTTTTTGCCAATGACTTTTTTAGATCTCTATGATATAGGATATTCACGAATCCTTAACTTGCCTTATAGTCCCTATGACTATGGCGGTGCGAAATAAGGCCCCAGACAAAACGGCCCCAAAACCAAAAATGAAATAAGGCCCCAAAAGTATATTAAGGAAACAACAACAACAAAAAAATCTTTATTTTGGGATGCAATTTCACTTTTTGGGGCCTAATTTAATTTTTAGAATTGGGGTTATATTTCATTATAAAAAAAGCCCCTAATATCAAAGAATGAAATAAGACCCCACAAAAATATTATGTCGAATAAAAAAATTGGCAATAAAAGCCACTTAGGCCAGCATAAGCACAAACAACAAATTTAAAGATATGTCCCACTTTGATAAATGTCAGTATGAAAAAGGTATGGGGGGCATGCTGCCCCCTGCATGCCCCCTGCTTGGGCTCACTATACGATTTGGAGAAGGTGCAAGGTTGGGTATGTGCAACGTTTCTTTCTTCCCAATCTCGCTTATACTCCAAATCCTATATCGAGCCCAAGCAGGGGGGTTGCGGCCCCCATACCTATATTAATTGGGAGATAAAATCTCAAGAAATGCCTAGGCAAAACTAATTTAGCCCAAGTGTGTTAGGTTTTTTATTTTTTTTTATATTTTGTTTTTATTTTTTTTCAAAAAATTGGGGTCTTCTCTTATTTCGTTTTTGGGGTCTTTTTTCATAAAGAAAAATATGGTTTTATATCATTATGAAAAAGTACCCCATTCTTGAGGCCTTATTTCATTTTTGTTTTTGGGGCCGTTTTATCTGGGGCCTAATTCCGCACCGCCGCGCCGTCCCTATAATCGCAAGTAAAAATTATGATTTGCTATCTACAAGTTACATAATCCCGACAGGTCATGAATTCGTTTTTTACCGATTTTTTGGGGTGGACTATTATTTATAGGACAACCTGTATCAACGTGGACCGGATTTTTTTTTTTTTTTTTAATATCTGAATTGTTAAAGAAAAGATTTGATTTAATAGAAAATTACTAAAAAAAAATTACAGGGCATAACAATATCCCACATTTTATTTTATTCGTCTATAATTTTAACTTCTGACACTTTTCAAAATCAACTTCAAAGCTGTAAGCCAACAAGAGTCCTCCCCTTAAAATAAGTATCTGAGACCTTTATTTGTACATAATATTTTATATCTAACAATACCTGCCCCAAAAAAATACAATCAGTCGACAATAATTGAGTACATAGAAAATTGCTATCACCTCATTAGAACCACGAGTAACATTGACCTGGTAAAAAAATACTAATAAAAAACTAAACATTTCTAAGTCTTGTATACTTTCGCGCAAAAGGGTTGCCATTACATGTGCTCGAAAGATAACAAAAACGGCCCATTAACCTGATAAGCTCATAGATAGTTAGCAAACAGTTTTTTGCTACCGGAAGTTTTATTTTCAAATTACTCATTATATGTTCTATATGAGTTAATTGTTACAAAAAAAGGTGTTAAAAAAAATAGGTGGGGTATATGGATACTACTAATTGGAATAACACAACAATGTTCAGTATTTTATAATAGTTTAATAGAAGTGCCGTTAATAAACTTTATATTCAATTTAAACGAATTCGGAAGTTTCTTTTTAATTAGTCATATAGAAACAAAATGATATGAACGAAAAATAAAAGTTTTTTGAAAAAAAAAATACATATTTTAGATGAGGTTAGAATATGATTAATAAATAATAAATTGATATATTCAAGCTTTAATTCAATTCATGTGCAACTGTAGATGGTCACTAAAATTACGATATTATTACAACTTTCTGTGATTATTGTAAGATAGGTTGTTTTTTTCAATTATAAGCATTTTTTCAATCTATCTTCTGGACCGTTCAATACAAGTTGTTTTGGACGGGTTCAAGTCTGATTCCCACAAAATAAATGCTGGTGTGCCCCAGGGCTCTGTTCTGTCTCCGACTCTTTTCCTCTTTTTTGTAAATGATCTTCTGTCTGTTACTTCTAATCCACTTAATTGGTTTGCTGACGACTCTACCCTCAGCTTTTCATATTCGTTCGATAATTCGGAAGTACAATTGCAACGTTACCGTATGTCAAGCTCATTAAACTCCAATTTATGCATCATTATCAAATGGGGTAATAGTTAGGAATCGCGTGAAGTTTAATGCGTCGAAAACTCAATGCTGTCTTCTGTCATCAAAGCTAAACATACCCCCAATGTCATTGTCTATGAATGGCACTTACATCGAAGAAACCGAAAAGCTCTCAGTACTCGGTATGTGTGTTAACGACGACCTCCGTTGGAACGACCATATATTTGAGATCGCTAAGAATGCTGCTAAGTGCTTAGGTTTTCTGTATCGGTAAGAAGTATTTTTCCCTTCTGATCTGGCTACAATTTACAAAGCGTTTATACGCCCAAAACTCAAGTATAACTCACACCTCTGGGCGGGTGCTTCGCAAACATTGCTTCTCCTGCTTAATAGAATACAAAAACGAGCGTTAAGATTGATAGGAAATAGAACTGCCACTGAAACAATCGCCCCTCTCGAACAACGACGCAATGTTTGGTGTCTTTCCTTATTTTATCGGTTCTTTTATAAATAATGTTCACTGGAAGTAACCAGCTGCATTCCTCCCCTTAAAAGTTTCTCCCGTAATACTCGTCTCGCAAGGGATGCTCATCAGTTTACCCTTGATCCGAATTTTGGACGTACCGTGAAATATAGGGATTCTTTTTTTAGCCGAACAACACGAATTTGGAATATTTTACATGGCGATATTTTCCCTTGCCATTTTGATTTGCAAGCATTCAAAACCAAAGTCAATCGACATCAATAGCGCTACTTATAGCACCCAAGTAAACTTAGAAACTAACAGCTAACCATGTTAATAAACACAAAGAATTTTTTTTAAACCGGTTAAGTCATTTAAATTTAATATTGTCAATATAAAAATTGTAAAAGTACAGGTAAGACCTCATTTTCCAATATCTCCTGCCAGTGCCACATATGGGATCAAAATTTTGCTAATGACTTTTTTGTTTTTTTTTATATGAACTTTTTAAATAAAAGCAACTCCAACGCCACCTAGGATAATTATAACCGTCTCTGTTGCTCCTTACAACATCAGCTGTCTGCATTTGAAAGTCCCGTCAAAATCGTTATATATATAAAAAAATTAAGAGAAGAGGGCGGCACGGCGTCGGTAAACAGAGAGTTTTTTTCAAAAAAAGGTCACTGTGGCGTATGTGTAACATTTTTACTTGCGATTATATGTTGGTACAATAAGGTGGGTTAAGGATTTGTGAATAAAAAAAAAAATTGGAATAGCAATCACATATGACATTATGATTATAGAAATAGAAATAAAGTCAAAAATGTATGTCTGTCTGCGGTCTGCCTGCTGTCTGTTTTTTCGTCTCTATGTGTAACGACCTGAAGCGTAAACTGCTTAATAGATTACCGTCAAATTTGGTAAGTGTGGTTCTGTTGACATTCCTCAAAGGAGTTTTTGAAATTCATTGTTAGGGATAAAAATCACCGCCATATAACCGTTATTTATTTATATGTATTGTAGGTTATTAATTTTTGATTTTTTTTTTTTGAATTTTCAAATTATTTTTTTTATTTTGAATTTTGTGATAAGCTGTATAGTAATAAACTCTAAAAAACTGCATACCAAAATCTCAATAAGAAATTTTTTAAAAAACTATAAAAAGGTATTTAAAAATTTATATAACAGGATTTTATTAAAAACGGTCCATCAATTTTCGAAATATTTTTTCGTCCATTCTTTATTATTAATAACGTGTCCTGTGCCCCGTGGCTTAGTTGTTAGTGTGTGCTAAGCGAAGAGCCTGGATTCGAATCCCACTCATAGGCACCTTCTTTTCTGGGGTACTGCCTCTTGCGAGGAACTGACAAAACCTCAAAGAGTAAAACTTGTCTCGAAAAAGTGCAACTCATGTAGACTCGGCGGTAGGTCCCTTCCATTTTTGCAGATCAACAACACACACAAAGGAATGGTTGAGAGTATAAGTCACTAGACTTCGAAGTTTTTATTTGATTTTTCTGACTTTTGATTGTTTGAAAAAAGTACGTAAGATAGTTGTCAGCTGATAAATTTTAACGCCATTTTATTTCTTTAAGAAATGTCAAAAAGTGTAATTTTTTTTTTTCAAAATCGTAGGAGCGGTTTTTAAATAAAACGATTTTATTTTAATAACTCTTGTCTAAAATTAAAAAAAAAATTATTTAAGAATGCAAACTTAAGCAAAAAAATAATCTACATTAAAAAAAAATTAAAACAAAGTCCATTTATCCATTTTCAAAATATTGATTTTTGAATAAAAAATTAAGAAAATTATTAAAAATACAAACAAATTTTTTTTTTAATATTTTAAAATAAAATTAACTAGGCTAACAATATCTTCCTGAATATCAATTTTGATTGAAATCGGATGACCGGTTTTCGATTAAGTCGAAGAAAAAAAACGGTTTATGGGAGGTACCGTTTTAAGCCCACCATCTTGAATTTTTTTGTCACCAAAACATAACCTACACCTACAATAGTACACTAATTTTTTTCATAAGAAATCCGTTTCCGATAAGCATTTACTTAACGGTTATATGATAAGTACCGTTAATATTTGAGCTAAAAAAAGACTAATAAAAAGTCCTCTGTAGAATGTCAAAACAACATTATGTTCCAAATTTAAAGAAGATGGCAAAACCGTTTAGGCTGTCGTTCAGACAGACAGAATTTTGCCAGTAACTCAAATAGGTTTCTCTATCATCGTAATGTCATGTCTGATTGTTTGAATTTTTTCTTACGAATGCATAACTTGCCTTATATTCCCTATAAATCTCAAGTTAGAAATGGGCACGACTGGGTGGCACGTACTTGTTCTTATGTGCCTAATTACATTGGAAGGCAAGATCTTTGACAAAACCAAATAACATTTCCGTTGAAAGTAACACAGTTTGAACTTCAACTATCAAATTTACAATACTTTATGGTTTTTTAGTAAAAATGAAGTAAGGCATCACAAGTCTTAAATAACAAAGAATTTATGAAAAAAAGTATTTCGAAAATTGTAGGACCGGTTTTGATAAAATCGTGTTTTTTTTTTTTTTTTTTTTTTAATTTTTTGAGATTTTGGTATGCAGTTTTTTAGAGTTTATTTATAACACCTAATTTTTAAATTTTAAATAATAATAGTTTTAAAAATATTGAATTTCAAAAAAAAAATTAAAAAATTAATTTCAATTAGAAAAAAAAGTTATTTAAATTTTTGATATGCAGAATTAATTTGAATACCTAGATCTTCTCAAATATAAAATTTGACAGAAATCCAAAGAGCTGTTACTGAGAAACTCAACAATTAAAAAACCGTTAGATGAAAGTTAATAGACTTTTCTCGTAAATTTGGTTCTTAGCAAATGATAAATAATATCAACAAACAAATTCTCAAAAATTTTCATCAAAATCGTTGGAGTCGTTTTCGAGAAAAGTAAGATTTTAATATTTATTTTTTGTTAGGGCTAAAAATAAAATTTCAATTTCCCCTCTGGGGAATGCCAAAAGAATCACACACACCAAGTTTAAAGATAATCGCTTAAGCCGTTTAGGCTGCAGCTCGTTATACATACTGACAGACAGACGACCGTTTAGGAAAATCTTATTTTTCTCGAAAACGACTCCAACGATTTTGATGAACATTTTTGAGATTTTTTTTGTTAGGATTGGATATCATTTGATTAGAACCACATACACGGTAAAGGTCTATTAACGGAACCTTTCATATAACGGTTTTTTTAATTTTTGGCTTGCTCGGTAATGGCTCTACGGATTTCTATCAAATTTTATATTTGAAGAGATCTAGATAGCCAAATTAATTCTGCATATCAAAAATTCAATTGAAAAATCAATACTATAAAAATTAATCAAAAAAAAATAATTTTTAGTTTTATAATCACATGTATATTAATAAACTCCAAATCAAAATTAAAAAAAAAAATTCAAAAACTAAAAAATAAAAACAGGATTTTATCAAAATCCGTCCTTCAATTTTTGAAATACTTTTTTCATAAATTCTTTGTTATTTAAGACGTGTGATGACATACTTCATATTTACTTAAAACCGTTCTGATACTTTTCATAAGTTCAAACTGTGTTATTTTCAACGTAAATGTTATTTGTTTTTGTCAAAGATCTTGCCGTCCAATGTAATTAGGCACATAAGAGCAAGTACGTGCGACCCAGTCGTGCCCATTTTTTTGTTCGATTGGTTAGACTTAGACATGTTTATCTAAGCAAATTAGTCCATAAGAGCAAGTAAGTGCGACTAATTTGTGCCCATTTCTTAACAAGTAATTGATGAAATATTTTACATTAAATCTGCCGGTATTAAAAGAAGCGTAGTAGAAGTAACGATATCTTAAAATTCTCAAGAAATAAAATGACTCACTCCCCCACTTACCTCTGGAATGATGCTAGAGTTTGACTTTAGATTTGTACATCCAGGATTAACACTTGAATCACAGACAAAACACTGAATCGCAAATCCTAAAGATGCCGTCAATAAATCGTTTCAAATCCAGCGATGAAAATGCGTAATCCATTATTAGCATTTGCAATATACAAAATATATTAAAAAAAAAAATTTACATTTATCATCAACAGGAACACAATATTCACACACTAACCCGATTGGATGAACACCATCATCAAAATCAGAATTTCTTTTGAAAGTAAGAACTTTCTCGTATGGAATTTCCAAGACATTCTTCAAAGATTGTATTTAATTTTTTTAATTAGAAAGTAATTTAATTTTTTTTTTTTTTTTTTTTAAGAACTTATCACTGCATCCCTATGTATAAGTATATCGGCAAGCCTGAAGGAACACTGTGTTCACTTCGTTTCGAACCGTTTCACATGGACAAACCAACTGAACCAAAGTGTAGAAAAATCCGAATGTTATCCTGACTGCTTCGCACAGAGAAATGAATTCTGATGAAAATGTAAGTTTATTTTTTCTTATTCCCTCAATCCTAGTCCTAGACTGGAGCCACCAATACATAGATATGACGAAAGGTTCTTTCTCTCTTTTAAATGATTTTCTCACTCTCTCTCTCGACGACGGCGACTACGACAGTCGTTTCCGTTCCGCCCGCCATCGTCATTGCCGACAAGGATGCGTACAACAAACGAAACGAAACGTCCTTTTGATGTCATTATTTTGGGGGGGCACACTAACACACTGACACACACCACGATGATGGAAAAATAGTTTTTCTTTTCTTTGGCAGTAGTTTTGTCTTCTCGAGGAAAATGTTGCAATTTACTTCTTTTTTATTTATCGAGTGGGTGGATTGGAGTGGTAGAGGAATTTAAATTTGAATGAATTAAAGGAGTAAGATGGGTCAATTGCTCTTAATGTGGGAATGTGGCGGATGTTGTGGGTATGGAAGGAAGGATACACTTTTGAGTGACGGTTGGTTGGTGATGGTGGCTCATCGTCTAACCAAGATGGATCATAATTTAAACTTCTACTGCACAGTAGAATGGCATCGCCATTACAGTTGCATTATTTGCTTTCAATTTTTCATTTTTTTTTTCTTTATTAACTGAAGTCCTTTTTTTATCTTTCACTTTATATGGAGCATTTGACTTGGACAAAGTTAAACATTCTTTTGTTTTTTTGTTTAAATTTTCAGTTTTTATGTGAAATGTAATCAAGCTGAAATTATTGCAAATGGTTTTGCATTTATACATAGTATACAAATAAAATGTTTGTAGCAACAAACTTTGAGAAGTGTTGTGTGTTGTTAGTGAAAGTATCTATTGGATTTTATATTTAGTTAAGCTAAACTACTTAGCTAATTGAAAGCATTTATATGGTGTTGATTCTGAATTAATGGATCTACTAATATTCAGGAAAATAATAATAATAATAATGCTAATTAATGCTGGTGAAAAATTTAACAACAGCGTTACATCTATATTATATATCTTTGAAATTCGGAAGCAGTTGAATTTTGCATTGAAGAGACGAGAGATTTTGAAGATAAAGCCTGGATTAAGCAATATTTATAGATATTTTTCAAGTCAGTATTTTCTGAACAACCTGACTCACTATTTTAGGGTAGAATTTCAGCCCTATTGTTGTATCCGTTAAGAAAAATATAAAATTGAAGAAAAGTTCGGATCAGAAAAAATTCAAACAGGCACATATAGACATAATGTCAAATCGCATTGCACTAATAAAATCTCAACGTGAAACCATGATTTCGATATTGGTGTGTTGGACTCATCAATCAGAATGATAACTTGATACAAAATTTGAAAAGAAGACAACTTTCCTCCGATCGGTTTGCATTTAAATCTCTTTGCTGGTTCGTCATCGTTCTTCATCTTTTTAAAATTATTTTTGGTGGATTTTTTTCTTTTTTACTTGCGATTATAGGGAATATAGGGCAAGTTTAGGATTCGTGAATATAAAAAAAATTGAGATAACAATCAAACATGACATTACGATCATAGAGAAGTCTAAAAAAGTGATCGAGAAAAATGTCGGTCTGTCTGTCTGTCAGTTTGTATAACGAGCTGTAGCCTAAACGGCTTAAGCGATTTTCGTCAAACTTAGTGTGTGTGAATCTGTCGGCATCACCCAGAGGGGAAATTGAAATTTTATTTTTAGCCCTAAACCGTTTAGGAAAATCTTATTTTTCTCGAAAACGGCTCAAACGATTTTAATGAACATTTTTAAGAATTTTTGTGTTGGTATTGGCTATCATTTGATAAGAACCACATATACGGGAAAAGTCTATTAACGGAACCTTTCATATAACGGTTTTTTTAATTTTTGGCTTTCTCGGTTACGGCTCTTTGGATTTCTATAAAATTTTATATTTAAGAAGAGCTAGGTAGCCGAATTAATTCTGCGTATCAAAATTTTGAATAATTTCAAATAAAAATTAATTTTTGATTTTTTTTTTGAAAAATCAATATTTTGAAAACTTATCAAAAAAAAAATATTTTAAATTTTATAATCACATGTATTTTAATAAATTCTAAAAAACTGCATACCAACATTTAAAAAATAGTTTTTTTTCAAAAACTAAAAAAAAATATAGGATTTTATCAAAACCGGTCCTAATATTTTCGAAATACATTGTTCATAAATTCCTTGTTATTTAAGACGTGTAATGGCATACTTCATTTTTACTAAAAACCGTTAAGTATTGTGGTTTTCAATACTTTTTATAAGTTCAAACTGTGTTATTTTCAACGTAAATGTTATTTGTTTCTGCCAAAGATCTTGCTTTCCAATGTAATTAGACACATAAGAGCAAGTACGTGCGACCCAGTCGTTCCCATTTTTTCATTTGACAGCCACAGCCAAATAAACAGTTATGATCTGATGAATTGTCAATATGATAAGTTTTTTTTTTTATCCGAGAAACCAAAAAATTAACAATTTTGTTGTATTGTGATTGTGATTGTGATCTGGATCTTTTGATTATGGATTATCGATCTTAGTCGATTAAAAACCTAAACTTAATACGCATCACCATTCATGGCCTACTGCCGAAACAAATCGAACTTTTTCGTCTTTTTTCTAAAAACATGATGACTATCTTTAATAAACATGGTTATAAGTCAAAAGCTGTAAAATACCACAGCTGCCAAATAAACAGGTTAAAGTATGATGCAAAATAAAAGATTGTCTTCCGAAATCCCACAAAAAAAAATCCCCATTGAACAATATCCCCAAAAATTTAAATCCAAATGGATATTATCCCCGCAGACATACAACAACAAATCTCCAACGAAACAATATTTTTTTTGTCAAAATTCACATTTTTGCCATGTTGATTCACTCTTTGTGGATGTTGCTGCTGGAAATGTTTACTTTGGACTTCGGACTGCTAAGCAAATAAGCCTGGGTTCAAATCCAGATCATAGACACCTTTTTTTCTGGGGTACTGCCTCTTGCGAGGAACTGACAAAACCTCCAAGAGTAAAATTTGTCTCGAAAAAGTGCATCTCATCTAGCAGTTCGGACTCGGCGGTAAATTGTAGGTCCCTTCCATTCTTGCAGATTAAAAACACACACAAAGGAATGGTTAAGAGTATAAGTCACTAGGCCTTGGCTCCTTAAGAAGCTGTCGCGCCAATAAATTTATTTTATTTTTATTTTTTCCTGAAAGCTTATCTATTGCCTGCAATAAAAAGCGTTTGGCCAACGCAATAGCAGGCATAGATGCATATAGACTCTGCCAAAAAAATGGGCCTCACAAGGATGAGGTTGGATAAGTCTAGGGTATAGATCTAGCTGATTTAAAAGACTATATTACTATTTTTGTTTCATGCGGCTAGATAAAATCGCACGATCTCGATGGCCAGTTCAAGTCGCCATTACGTGATATATCCGCCCTTAAATCACTTGTGCAGACTGTCCATTTTGACATCAACGGTGTATCTGTCAAAACCAAATTATGTGAAAATTTCAGGTGAGCCCACTCACATCGGGTCTCCAGAATTATCAGTGATATTGATATATAGTTACACTATTTTCCAGAAAACTCAAGTGTATAGCTAACCCACCCGAAACTATAGTATCTCTCAGTAACGCTCACGTTAATCTCACCACTTAGGCTTTTTCTAGTTAGTAGCCGCAAAGCCGACTGCACTTAGCCTGGCCTCCTCTTAACCAATGGTGCCCAACTTAGTGTGGCGAATCATATCCATATCATCATATACACATCATTGTCAGCAAGCATTTCATTAATCTTGAGTAAAATTTTAGTGATGTTAATTGCAAATCATCACAATAACATTTGTACTGATTATCCTTCTCGGTCTTCACCGAAGTATCAATCCAAGATGGTGTTAGCAGTACTTACCTATGACTTTGTTCCTTAGGCGTAAGGTAAGATATCGATAAATGTTCTCGTCTCTCCACTATTTAGAGTTGGTTACGGAACAACCAGGAAGATGACCAGACGAACAATTACACGATGAGAGTACTATAGAGAATGTGTATACAATAATTTTTCTTTGGATTTTGTTGAAGAGCTTTCACAATTGGTGCTTTTTCAAAGCTTTTTAAGACCAATGATATATAATGTGCATTACGGAACCCCGTAATATTTGCACTTTCTCACAGTTTAGTGAGATTTTACTGCAGTCAGAGTGAAAGGTGAACTTCTTATTTTCTTATCGGAGTCAATGTTGTTTGACCGTGGGCGTTGAAATCGACAAGGATCCTTTTGACGTCATACCTTGAACAGGCATTTAGAATGCTCTCTATAAGTTTGTAGTAGGAAACTATGCAATTCTATGCAGAGTGATCTAACGTTCCATGAGAAAATTCGTTAAGCGTTTAACCGTTTTCGTTGCTTATTTCGACGTCGTGTAATCAGATTGTTTCCGAGGCTTGATATCGGGTTCTGAGTCTATTCTTTTATTTTTGTATTGTATTGTATTGTATTTATTGACTTCATATCATAGTATATTAAAACATTATGTCTTTTGCTATACTTTTACATTTTGGTTAAGGTAAATTACATTTATAATAATAAAATAAATAAAAGTAATGAAAATGAAAGAAATAAAAGTTATTCATAAAACTAAAAAAGAAAAGGTACATTGAAAGCAAGAAAAACAGAGTAGTAAAGATTTTGATTTAATGACTAACTAACTTTTAACTTTTAATGATTTTGTCTTCTGAAATAAATCTTTAAGAGATTATGAAAGGAATTTTGGTTGTTTGATCTCCTCAGGCTGATTGGCAGGGAATTCCAGAGACCAACTATGTGCACGAAGAACTGTCGCTTTGAGATTCGAAAATTAAATAAGGGTGTGATTAAAATGTTACTCCTTTGTGATGATGGAAACAAAAGTTTTTCAAACAGATACTCAGGAGTCTTATGTTTAATCAACTTAAATAGGAAGATGAGAGCTTGGAAATCAAGAAATTTGCTCAGGGGCATTCCGAGAATACTGTTGGCATACCCAGAGACATGATCAAACCGATTTAAGCCGTAAACGAAACGAGCAATGTTATTGAAGGCCACTTCTAGCTTCCGTTTGCTTCTACTATCCGGACAACAGAAAATAAGGCTACCGTATAATAATATAGGAAGAACAAGGGTTTTTGCAAGTATAAGCTTTGTGTTTATGGGCAGACATCTACAAGCAATATTAAGAACCCTCAATGCAGCGTAGGTTTTACCCAGAGCGCAAGAAATATGGTCTTCCCACGACAAAGTTTGATTAAACCAGACACCTAAGTTCTTAACTTTTTCGACGTAATTTAATGCAGAGCCATTTATTTCAATGCTTGGAATATAGGATGTTTCGAGCGCAGTATTACTGATAACGATAGCCTGACATTTATTGGAGTTCAGTTTCAAAAGATTCCGATCAGACCATTCAACCACACGCAACAGATCTTCATTGATTCGAGCAGTTGCATCTTCAACCATGCCACTCTTATAACTCAGGTAAATTTGAACATCATCCGCATACATATGGATCCTGCAAAATTTGAGGTTCGAGGGAAGATCATTATTAAAGAGTGTAAAGAGAAGTGGGCCCAAAATCGATCCTTGTGGTACTCCAGCATGCGTAGGGAGGAAATCAGACAGTTCATTATTTACCAGAACAGCTTGGGTTCTACCAATAAGGTAATCCTTTACGAGGGAAATGGCAGTGTTTTCAAAGTAGAAATTGTGTTTTAACTTTTTCAACAATAAACAGTGCGGAACCGTATCAAACGCCTTAGAGAAATCGAGAAGTACCAGGGTTGTAACAAGATTTTTATCCAGTTCTTGCCTAATGTCATCGACTATTTTAAGCAATGCAGTATTGCAACTGTGTTGAGATCTGAATCCAGATTGGTTGGGTGATAGTAGTCCATGGGTATTTAAAAAAGAAGAAATCTGCCGGCTCATTAACTTTTCAAATGCTTTGGAAATAAAAGGTAAGATTGAAATTGGGCGGTACTCTTTCTGTTTAGTAAGGGACTTTTTAGGAACCGGGATTACTTTGGAGGCTTTCCACAGCTTAGGATAGCACGAGGTTGTTAAGATGGAATTGAAGATATAGGAAATATAGGGTGAGAGAAACGGAAGAAGCAGTTTGATGAATCTGGGGTGAATTGCATCTAATCCGATAGCATTAGACTTAATCTCACTCAGAGCCTTATACACTTCCAATTCACTGACTCTGTGGAAGCTAAACGTTTGGATGGGGTTGTCAGTTTCAGTAGCCAAGTTCATGTCGTTATCAGAGTCATCATAAACACTTAAGGCAGAAGGAGTATTCACAAAAAGGTTATTCAGCTCATTTTTATCGCAGACAACATCACCGCTTTCAGGTTGTTTTGAGACACCAAGAGATTTTATATTCCTCCACAACTGTTGAGATGTAAGGTTTCTAAACTTGGAGACATAAAACCTTTTCTTTGAGTTTCTAATCTCAGTGTTAACAGCATTTCGTAACGTCTTATAAAGATCGAAAAGAGTTGGAATTCGGAATCTTTTCCAACGCTTGAATGCCGCATTTCTCTTAGCAATGAGTTGTTCGACTTTTGCACTAAACCATCCTAAATCATTGCTTCGTACTTGGATTGTCTTTGTGGGAATAAAGTTTTCAAACAGGTTGTTTATCGTAGAAGTAAAAAATTGCACTTGTTCATCAACGGATATAAGGTGGAAAATATTTTCCAAGTTGGAGTTGCACAAATTATAAACAAGAGCTTGCATGTTAACTGATTTAAAATCTCTGAAACAAATTGTATTCCTTGTTGGGTTGGGAGTAAAGCTGAGGCCATAAAAAACAAGTATGAGATCGTGCTTTGAGAAACCTGGAACTTCAAGTTGATGGTAACAATTCACAAAGTTTGGTTGGCTTACAAGGAAAACATCTAGCAAAGTAGAGCTCGTATTTGAGAAATGAGTAGGGTTTATATGATTAATCGGATGGAGGTTTAAAGAGGCAATATTATCATTAAAGAATTTAACTTCACTGTTTCGGGAATTCAAAAGGTCCACATTTAAGTCACCAGCAATTATAATGTGGTTATAGCTAGGAGTCACAGATTCTAAAATGTCCGTTGTTCGATAACATTGGGTGGCTTATACATAACACCAATGAGACACTTATGTACAGCACACACAACTTCCAAAAAAAGAAATTCCAGTCTATTGGTTCTATTAGATGACAAAACAACTTTGCATGATATAGCCTTTTTAATAAATATGGCGACCCCCCCTCCCCTCGCACCTACACGGTCTGAACGAAATAACTTGTACTCACCGGTATTAAGTAAGCAATTCTCGATTTGTTTAGTTAGCCAAGTCTCAGAGACGCATATAACATCCATAGCCGTATCCCTAAACGTGCCCCTAAACTCATCTATGTGTTTTCGCAAGCTTTGTGCGTTGATGTGACAAATAGACAATCCAGGGTATCTTTTATGGTCGGAAAGGTTACTAGCATCTTTCCAACCCTGAGGGATTAGTCCTCCATAATTAGCCAAAATTTTATTAAGAGTAATAAAAGTTCATTACCAGCCGCCACGAGAAAGCTATGGAGGCTGATATAAGAGGCAATAGGAAAATAGGATAAGATAGTGGGTAGGTAGGTAGTAGGACAGGAAGCAGGTTTGGAACGGTTAGGATACACACGGTGGAAGAAGGTTTTAGGCTAGGATAAAGGATAGAATATAAGTTTGGATCGGAGAGGGTGTTGGAGGGGATAGGAGGGGACAGAAATGGATAGGATGTCTGCTGTAGGAGCAGTGGCATGCTTGCAAGCACTGCTTAGCTCGCCAGAATAGGGAAGATCTTGCCCCCACAGTCAGACTTCACCTCTCTCAAGAACATAGAAACATGCCAATAAATTATAGAAACAAAATCTAGAAAAAAACCCCTGATGGCAGTACCTCAGTTGGAGACACCGCACCTGAAAATTGAAGGAGGCCATGCTGGTGACGATGCAGGGCTACGTTCCCGCCCCTCCTGGAATCCGATCAGTTGCGGTTGGAATTCCCCTAATGTTGAGCTGGAAAAGAAGAGCCTATCCGCCGTCAAGCCATACTTATTATTTTCGGCCCGAAAGCCTCCGCTCGCCTTATCGAAACCCCTGAAAAATCAGAATTTTAGCATACAATTGTGTTCGGTTGGTCGATTCAAAAATAAACCCTTGAGGTTATGACGCTTGACGTGATGCGCGAAAAGCTTTACAATTTTATTAAATTAATTAAAAACAAATTACATAAAGGAAATGACAGGCCAAATGCTACCAAAAGATGAAACAATGTGGGTAATTATGACGAAAGCTTAAAACTAAGTTAGATCTTAAAATTACAAACTAATTTAAATTAAAAATATCAAAATTTTGGACCGAACGTGTGTGGTTACCCTGTATCAAAATAAAACGATAACCATTTATGGCGTACTAGACTCGGTCCTCGGAGGACGGACCCCGGAAGCACCGCCCAGAACTCGACCGCCTCTTTGAGCGGCTATATCAGATCCCCGCTCAATCCTACCTACCAAGAGCTCTATGTAAGTAATTAGGGGGGGGGGGGGTCGGTGCCTTCACGAGCCAATGCCTTCCTTCCTTCCTTTTACAAATAAAAACTTAGATGCACCCACGATCACTTAAAACCAAAATGCGATGTACACAAAAAAAACTTATCAATATCATGAAAAAAGAAATTAAGGTTAAATTAAAATTTCATCAAATAACTAAAAGGTTTAAAGTTATGAAGTTAAGGAACTAACTAGATAGATTTGAATATTTTTTCATAGTTAATTACATAAGACCTAAGAGTAGTATAGATTTGTATATTGAACGGGTTTCAAATGTAAATACTTTATTGAAGAATTTGTCATCCAATCAATACCCATGCATTTTTGGCGATTTTAATCTTGGTGACATTGACTGGCGTTATCAAAAAGATGAGCAATTGCTTATACCATTTGATGTTACTAAGGATGTGGAAATTGAATTGGTTGACAATTTTTTCTCATTAGGGTTAATTCAAATTAACCACGTCAAAAATAGTTTAAATAGATTTTTTGATCTTGTTTTCATTTTGAATGATATTAAATTTAAAGTTTTTGAATCAGATTTCCCATTAGTTAAAAATCAAATTCATCATAAAGCAATTGTAGTTATTCTCGAATTTTATAACTTTCAAAATGTCAGTTCTGATAACAACAATTATTTTTTCAATTATAAGAAGGCCGACTTCATTTCACTGAACAATTATTATAATTCTATAAATTGGGAATTGGTTATAGCCGATCAGTCTTTGGATCAAATGTATTCGATCTTTAAAAGTTACTTATTTGAAGGTGTCCAAAAGTTTGTCCCTATGGTTCGAGAGAGAGCATCCTTCAAATCACCCTGGTTCAATAAAAGGCTTAAGAATTTAGAAAATGTCAAAAACAAAGCTTTTAAAAAGTATAAGTCATCGGGAAACTCTGAAGATAGAAATCATTTTATGCAGTTGAGAAGAGAATTTGATTTCTTAAGCAGATTTCTTTATTATCAGTATATAGGTTCAACGGAAAGAAATATTAAATCCAACTCAAAATCTTTTTGGGTTTTTTTGAATTCGAAACGTCAAGTTTCTGAATTTCCAATTTCTATGGAACTGGATGAAGTATGCTCCTACGATAATAAATCTACATGCGATCTTTTTGCAAATTATTTTAAATCAAGTTATAATCTAGCCATTCTAGAAAATTATGCAAATATGTATAATGAAATCAATTGCCAAGTAGATTTTGGTTGCTTTTCTTTCACAGACCAAGAAGTTTTAGATGGTTGGACCCATCTTGATTTAAACAAAAAAGCGGGTGTGGATTCGATTCCTCCACTTTTACTTTCCAAATGTGCTTTTTCGCTATTTAAAATTTTAAAAATAATTTTCAATAAATCGCTTCATTCTGGTGTTTTCCTTCAAGAATGGGAACTGTTTTCGATTAGTCCTATCTTCAAAAGTGGCCTTAAGCACTTAATTAGGAATTATAGACCAGTGTCTAAGCTTTCAGCTATCCCAAAACTGTTTGAAAAATTAGTTTATGATAGGCTTAATTTTGCAGTCAAAGGAATCATTACAACAAAACAACATGGTTTCTGCAGTGGTCGGTCCACTACTACAAATTTATGTCTTTTTACGAATTTCTGCCTCAACTCCTTGGAGCGTAAAATGCAGGTAGATGTTTTATATACTGATTTTATAAAAGCATTCGATAGAGTTCATCACAGGCTTCTTATTAAAAAATTTGAGAAACTGGGTTTCAATCTTAGTTTTCTTAAATGGTTGGAATCTTATTTATCGAATCGAAAGCAGATTGTGAAAATTGGAAATGATCAGTCTTTTTTTTATTGATGCATTGTCAGGTCTTCCGCAAGGTAGTCATCTAGGGCCCCTACTTTTTAACCTTTTCGTTAATGACATTCCGGATCTCTTAATGTTAACAAATTGTCTAATGTTTGCAGACGATATAAAAGTATACCATCCAATATCCACAATTGAAGATTGTGAGAATTTTCAAATAGAAATTGATAAATTATTTCAGTGGTGTAAATATAATCATCTTGATTTGAATATCTCCAAATGCAAAATCTTTAGAGCCTTTCGTTCAACACCAAGAATTATTTTTAATTATAGACTTGGTAACGAAATTTTATCCACTGTTAGTGAAATAAAGGATCTTGGCGTTATTTTTGATTCCAAATTGTCTTTTGCATCACACATTAATTTCATCGTATCCAAGGCAAACTCACTTCTTGGTTTTTTAAAGCGAAACACTCTAGTTTTTAAGGATAGTTATACCTTAAAAGCTATTTATACTTTTTTAATTATACCTATACTGGAATACTGCTGTGTTATATGGTCTCCCTTTTATAAAAATTCTTCTGATAGAATCGAAAGCATCCAAAGAAGATTTACGCGGTTTGCGTTGAGAAACTTAAGTTGGCCTGAAGGTTTACCCTCTTATAAGTCAAGGTGCACTCTAATAGATCTCAAATCATTGAAAAGCTGTAGAGAAACACTATGTACACTTTTTGTAAAAGATGTTGCTATTGGTAAAATAAATTCACCCGAGTTACTGAATCTTATACCTTTTTATGTTCCAGAGAGAATTCTAAGAAACAGAGACGTTTTCCCGTCCCACTGATTATTGCTACCTGATATTACTTTATTTCTTTTTGCAAACAAAAATTAATAATTTCCGCGCCTCTTGGACTATGACTTGAATATCGGTGTTCAAATTCAAAATTGCAACGATATACACCCGACACTTATGCTTTTTGGCTTTCTAATATCCAACGAGCGGTTATTCTTTTTGTCGGCTACCCGTTAAAACCGCTTCGTTGGATAGAAAATACACTTGTTTGCAGAATCCTTCATAGTTTGATGGTCTGAGTGCTGACCACCACCGCTGTATTTCGAATTACAGCACAGCAACTCTGTGCACAACTTTTCTAATCCCTTTCCTACTGAAACACCCCAATGTACTTTTACCCAGGGTGCAAACCATATATTGCACAGTTTGGGGGGTTTTTAGAAGGAAAGGTACGTGTGCAGCTCAGGCCAACTCGCACTTTCTGAGATCCAAATTGCGATGTCAATTCTCAATTTTAATTTCCATAAACAGCGTGCTTGTTTTAACTCTGGCCGATTTTCCCAAACAAAAATCAAATATTTACGCCGTTCGGGTTTTGTTTTTCGCGTTTTTTTGTGCCGTGTTAATCAGTTTGCTTGGATTCTACTATGGAATCTACATTTCGGGCCAAAAAAAAGGAACAAACATAAAACCAAAAAAAAAATCCCTTGGCCTATCCCCTGCCCGTGAAGTGCAAAGAAAAGTGTTAAATTTAGGTAATATAAACTCTGGCCTGGATTTTGCCCCCCTGGGCGGTGGACTTGGTCTGCGGCTCGAGGAATACGGATTCCAGACCAGTAATGAAGAAGAAAACTGATTTAAGCAATTAAACCCTACCCTGCATCCCAGACAGCCGAAACCTTCCGGCACGTTCATACTCTCGTATATTAAATGTTGATCCCGGAGACCGCTGACCACAAATTCAAGATTTTAATAAGACCTAATAACATTGAATATGGAAGTACATACATACTTCCATCTTTTAAATGCAATCTTTTTTTAAAAATCCTACTGTGATTGATTTCGGAAAAACGGAAACATGTAAGGTTGTTACTACTGACAAAACTTTTGTACTTACTTACTTGAACTACAGATAATGATATCATGAAGTCAAATGTTAAAATCATGAAACGAATTTTAAGCCGATGTGGAATACACTCCAAAACCCAATCCTTACCGACCTATTTAACAAATATTCAAATGCTTTTTCTCGAAACTATTCCAAATCCCAAAATGAAACAGCCTACACAAATGACTCATCTCATTTTAGGAACATCGAATAACCTCTGCCGGTCGTTGTTTTTAAAAACATCAATACAAATCAGGAATCATTAAATACGATGTAATGTAATGAATTGGAACCCACTCAATGTAGAAAACATTTGTATAGGTCTTCTTCAAATAGGGAATGAGATAAATAACATATAGTAAGCTTTTAGGAGCAAACATTTGAATAGTTGATTCAAGATACACACAAGTTTTTGTAGACTAATCTAAGGCGGGAACTGATTCATCCAAGTACTCTTTAACTTCTGTTTGTGTAAGTGGGAGCTTGTGGGAGTTGAAAAAAATGTAGTGTAGCATTCTTTTAGGCTCCGTTATAAAATAAAAATATAAAAACAAATATTATCGTTAGTTTTGAATGATACTAGACGTTTAATTTTCTTATTTCTCAAAAAGTGTTTGTGACATTGAACGGGAGAAAGACTGTAAACTCAGCCCAATTAAGCTTTAAAGTTTAATTTGCATTTTTAATTTCATAAAAAAAGAAAACTCCCCACATACCCAGAAATAAGAAATTTAATTTTCATTAAATTCTATTGCTTTTATTTTTTTATTTTAATTTATTATATTTATCCACTTTCTTTTCGCGTGCCTACGAATGTCCTTTTTCGCGGAGTTGACTTGATTCCAGTCACAGAAGGACTTGCGATAAGAATTAATACCATTTAAAGGGATATTAATAGCTGCCACAGAGTGTGAGCCATGTAGTGGGTGTGGTAATGGGGAATCTCTAAATAACTGCAACAAGAAAGCTAAATGGTTGTTTGACGACACCATACAACATAAAACACAAAAACCTATCCATTTGTCCATGGCCATTAAAGAGAAGGACACAGAAGGAAGCATATGCAACAAAAATAGTCCACAGACATTCCATGGTTCCCATATAACTCAAATGTCAAGGAGTGCAGTGGCATAACCACCATTCGAAAAATAATCCAACTAACTGCCGCCGTTGCATGCGGAGCCTTCAACTCAACAGTTGTTGACTTTTGTTGCATTTGAAACCAATTGGCTACAGACGTTTGTCACGAAGCCGGAAGTTAATAGCTTATATAGTGTTCATTGTTCTTAGTTATTTATTGTAAGGAACTGCGGTTTGCAAAATAAAAGGATATGGTGGTGGCATAGTGTATGTAATAAGTTTTCCAATTTAAATACAAAAATGCAACGAGGATTAGAATTGCAATGAAATAATTTACATTTGATGATGACGACCACCACTTTTGTTTGGCTTATCCTCTTTCCTTTAATAATAAAATAGGGTGAAACTTTAAGCCCGAAGGACGTATATAGTGGTATGACCAGCGAAGTTCGAGATTTTTATCATTACAACGATTTCCGCTGAAGAGGGAAAATATATTGCAATAGTATGCATTAAAGTGGAAATAGAAAGCTCATTGACCTAAAATTGAATGCAATTTTCGTCCAACTTTAGTAAAGAAAAGTTACAGTGTGTTGCAAAAGAAAAGTTTTTTTTTTGGATTTTGTTGGTTAGAAAAATAACGTAATTCTAAAATGTGAAACAGTTTTTTCATTTAATTTTTTTCTTTTTATTTATAACTAGCTTCTACCAGCGACTTTGTCTGCGTGGACTTCAGATTAAATTATTTGTATGATTTGAATAAGAACTCGCCAAATAAAATTACTTTTTAGATTTCTCCCGCAGAAACGGTGCATTTTTTTTTGTTTAAATAAAAATAACCGGTGTAGTATAGTAAGTCCATTAACTCTTCTTTCCAGTAATATGCAGTATTTTACATGTTAGCCTCTCCCATAGGAACCGTGCATTTTTTTTCTGGATAAAAAGTAGGCTATGTGTCAATTCAGCACATTATACATCATTCTAACAAATTTCATCCAAATCCGTTAAGCCATTGAGGCGTGGTTAGGGAACAAACGTCCAAACATACAAACATTGACATTTATAATACAAGGTGGGCAAAAAAGAAATCACCCTATTAGAAGATGCTCTCATTTTTGCAAAGGGCCGCCAATGTCAAATCTGTTTTGACATTTATGGACTAGACAGATGCAGATACATGACCTGACATGAGCCGATATTCTGAAGGCAACGTTCCCGGGTTGCCTCATTTTTTATTAAGGTGATTTGCACTGGCGCGTAAGATCGCCCGATTTAACCGATTCAGACTTTTTTGTAGGGTTTTTTGAAGTCCCGTGTTTACGTGAACGAGGCCGATATCATCTTCTCGACTTGACCAATACAATTCTAAGGGTTCAAATAAACATAATCAAAAACCAGAATCGAAGTTTTTCATTTAGAAAAAAAAAGAGAGCCAAAACAACATCAGATGGATGACTTCTTTTGGCCCACCCTGTATAAGTAGGATGAACGCATTTAAGAGAATAATAATGTCGTTTTCGTCTTCGGTTTAAATGGTTTGAAAAGAGAAAAGTATTTTATATATATATTTGTAAAATTCTTAAAATCAAAATTCGTGGAGAAGAAAACAGCACAAGACAAAGCAGTCACCATTCGTGTTGTGCGACACGATAATGAATCTCTAAATCTTACAGTGTGTTAGAATGAAAAATAATTTGATGGGCATTCAAAGCAATGGGAGAATTAAACAGCAATGCAAATTTATAAAATGGGCACGACTGGGTCGCACGTACTTGCTCTTATGTGCCCAATTATATCTTTGACAGAAAAAAAAAACATTTACGTTGAAAATAGCACATTTTGAACTTATAACAAGTATCAAAACCACAATACTTAGCGGTTTTTAGTAAAAAATGAAGGATGCCGTCACACGTCTTAAATAACAAAGAATTTAAGAAAAAAGTATGTCGAAAATTGTAGGACCCACCGGTTTTGATAAAATCCTGTTTTTTTATTTTTAGTTTTTTGAAATTTTTTCTGTTTGTAATTTTGATATACAGTTTTTTTAGAATTTGTTAATTTACATCTGTATTTAAAATTTTAAATAATTTTTTTTGATAAGTTTTAAAAATATTAAATTTTCAAAAAAAAAAATTAAGAATTAATTAAAAATAGAAAAAAATAATTCTTCAAAATTTTTGTAAATAGAATTAATTTGGATACTTAGATCTTTTCAAATACAACATTTTATTGAAATCGATTGAGCAGTTACCGAGAAAGTTGAAAATTAAAAAAACCGTTTTATGAAAGGTACCGTTAGTAGACTTTTTCCGTAAATTTGGTTCATATCAAATGATAGCTAATACCAACGAAAAAATTCATAAAAATGTTCATCAAAATCGTTAGAGCCGTTTTCGAGAAAAATAAGATTTTCCTTAACGGTCATATGGCAAGTACCGTTATTTTTAGGCCTAAAAACAAAATTTCAATTTCCCCGCTGAGGAATGCCAAAAGAATCACACACACCAAATTTGAGGACAATCGCTTAAGCCGTTTAGGCTGCAGCTCGTTATACATACTGACAGACAGACAGACAGACAGAAAGACAGACAGACAGACATTTTTTCTCGAACACTTTTTTAGACTTCTCTATGGTCGTAATGTCATGTTTGATTGTTATCTCAATTTTTTTATTATTCACGAATCCAAAACTTCCTTATAGTCCCTATAATCGCAAGTAAAAAAGGGAAGGTAAGGCTATAAGTATGCACCAATTCATAAGCACGATATGGTTAGAAGAAAGCATGCCCGATAAATGGAATCTGAGCATGGAATTCTGAGTGAACGCCTTAAGCATTCGCCAACAACTACCACTATCGATCAAATATTCACATTACGCCAGATTTTGGAAAAAACTCAAGAACTTCAAATCGATACCGACCACCTTTTTATCGATTTCAAAGCCGCGTACAACAGGATTTATAGAGACGAGTTGTATAGAGCGATGTGCAGTTTTAACATCCCTGGGCTTAGAAGGCAATTGAGTAGCAAAGCCCTCTCTCGGACAACTAAATTGTCCCTTTATAAGACCCTCATCAGTAGAGGAAGACTGAGACTCAGGTGGCGCACACAAGTGGAAGAGGTCCTCAACGGACTCCACGTGCGAAACTGGAAACAGCTATCTAGGGACCGAGCTGGCTGAAGAAGCTTGTTGGATGAGGACGCTTAGGTCCACCCCGGACTGTAGCGCCACCTAAGAGAAGAGAGAGAGACAAAATGTACACATTTTCGATAAAATACTTTAAACCCCAAACTCTATCAAAAAAAAAATTTTACTTTCACCAAATTGATGAAGAGATTGCTTCCATTTTTCCTTCAGATCACCAGTGGACCTTTTGCACCAAAATCCGTAATGTCGGTCATTAAGAAGCTTTTGCTTTTCTTAAGTTGAAAGTTAATCAGCGTTTCCATGACGTAAGAGAAAAGAGACGTAACTGTAGTTGGTTGATAGTTTAAGGGAGAGGAAGATTAACAGGGTTATTATTAAAGCAGCCACTGCCTTTGATCTCTAGGTCTTCGTCTTTGACCAAATGGGTGTACTTTATTTCGACAATATTTGGGTTAAGCTTAAGCAGATACAAATAACCAAATTTTCGCTTCATTTGACAGCTGCTTTCAGTTACGTCAAGCAAAGCTGTGCCATTAATTCAAAATTTTGCCACATAGTGACAGAGTTTAAAAAAAAACTGCAAGAGAAACACCTTTTCCACATTTCAACGTCAAAAAATGATTGACAGCCAACTTCATTTGCACTCGCCAAATGTTGTGTCCTCACTTTCAATACCCACTGTCAACCCAGTATGACAATCCAAATATTATGACCTCCACCTACACCACACACATACCAACATGTCGTACGTCGTTGAATAAACAACTTGTGCGATTTTCATTTCGTGAATGTGAATCTCTACTTAAGTTTTCCGATTTTATTGTAAAATCTCGTCCGTTATTTGAAAATTCTTTCTATTTTGCCCTACCAGTCAGTGGGGTCCTACAAAAAGAAAATGGCCTCACCAACATTCTTCTGTGTACCCTGTGGGTGGGTGGGTATGTTTGAGTTTTTTTTTCAAGCGCACTGTAAATTTAAAGGATTCATAACCAAAGCAGGAGGGTTGTGAGAGAATCCTTAGATCTTTTCTTTTTTTCATAGGAGTATACATATTCTCTTGTTACTGCCGTCGTTGTCATAATCGTTGGTTTCTTGTTGTGCTGTAGAGGGATGCTGAATCGATTTGATTATGGCGCCAGCATGACCCATATTATTTGCTCCCAGTAGCATACATATCGTCCTGCTGACGCCAATTGGACTAATAATATACAGACAGACGAAACGCGTACCACACCAATACAAAATACCCGGTTTTATGGGGTTTTTTATTACACAAATTCTTAGTGTATACCCACTGTTATGTTTAATTGACCAAGAAAGGGAAAAAATAACCGATTCCCACACTTCGTCCTCGTCCTTCCAGTTTGATTAATTCAAGCGAATTCTGACAACTAATATATTGTTAACGGTTGTATGTTAACTCTGGGGATAAGGATTTTAAATATGTGAGAGGAAAATCTGTCCTTTGAATGAAGAGTTCCGCAAATGTTGCAACTTCAGGATATACCCGATACCGGACACACCGGTATGAAAAATGACGTCGATGGTGGCTGGTGAAAGAGCCAATTGAGTGAGCCTTCCATTCACAGTCTGTGTGTGTGTGTGTGTGTGTTTGGGAGCGATTTCGAAGGACGAATTTCGGGATGACGTTTGTTCGGGGAATTCCTTTGATGCTTAATCATACCAAATGATTTCACTTTCAATTTTTACAAGTGTGTAGTATGTGGGAGGAGGTGTTTAAGGATGTTGGCATTTACTAGAGCTGATCGTCTCAGATAAATCAGCAGAGCGTATAGGAGAAGCAAATTCTAATATATGTTTGTGTATTTGAAATGAAAAGGATAATATTATGACAAGAATAAGTATGATTAATCTGAAAATACCTTAGCCATTTTGAATTTTATGAGTAATGATAAATTATATGGTACCTGCACACATTATTTCCATTTCGTTTTGGTGACAGCAAGGATATATTCAGAGCCGGATTACCCATAACTTTTAAAAGGATGTGAACATTGTAGGAACTTGGGGGAAGGACTAAAGCATCTCTGTGAGAGACAAGGAGTATTCGATGAGTCATGCTTGAGTTTCATCATCATAAAATGGGTGAATGGTTTTTTCAAGGAAACGTTTTGACATTGATGATTGAAGTTGATTTTTTGTTTTGTTTCAAAACTGATGGGATTGTATACCGGAGGATTCCTTATATGTTTGATTTTTAAATTTGACATTTAAGTGGTACCAATATTGCGAGTTTAGTTTTTGTTCCAAATGGATTATTTTTAACACATTTGATTTTAGCATTTTATTGAAAAGACTATAAGTTAAAGTTGCCGAATAAATGGAGGATATGAGGCACTTTTTGTAGATTCTTAAGACTTTAAGATAAATAAGTGTATACCCACTAACTCATGAGTTAAAGAATGATTTCTATTATTTGTTCCTTTTTTATATTAATAATTGTACTAGTTTTTAATTGAAATTATAAAACGAATGAATAAAATCTTCTTTATATATAAAAATCTCGTATGATGATGTTTGTCGCCATTCGCCAATAGACTCCGAAACTCCTGAAACGATTTGGATGAAACTTTCTATACTGTGCGTAATTTGGGCCAGCTTGATCCATAGGAATGTTTTTATCTCGATTTTGTGTTTTTTTTTTCGATAAACCGTATTTATGGACCGATTATGATGCACTTTTACAGGCGGAAAACTGATGTTGTAAGGCAAGTTTAGGATTCGTGAATATAAAAAAATTGAGATAACAATCAATATTCACGAATCCTAAACTTGCCAAACGATCATAGAGAAGTCTAAAAAAGTGATCAACAAAAAATGTCTGTCTGTCTGTCTGTCAGTATGTATAACGAGCTGCAGCCTAAACGGGTTAAGCAATTATCTTCAAAATTGGTGTGTGTGATTTTTTTGTCATTCCCCAGAGGGGAAATTGAAATTTTATCTTTAGGTCTAAAAATAACGGTACCTGCCATATGACCGTTGAGAAAAAGCTTATTTTTCTCGAAAACGGCTCCATCGATTTTGATGAAATTTTTTGAGAATTTTTTTTCTTTGTATTGGCTATCTTTTGATTAGAACCAAATTTAAGGGAAAAGTATATTAACGGTACATTTCATATAACGGTTTTTTTTAAGTTTGCGCTTTCTCTGTAACGGTTCTTTTGATTTCTGTCAAATTTAATATTTGAGAAGATCTAGGTAGCCACATTTATATATCAACATTTTTAATAACTTTTTTTTCGAATTAAAATTAATTTTTGATTTTTTTTTTTTTTTTTGTAAGACCATAATTAAAATTTTATAATCACATGTAGGTATGTATATTAATAAACTCTAAGAAACTACATACCAAAATTAAAAAAAAAAAATTAAAAAAAACTAAAATTAAAAAACAGGATTTTATCAAAACCGGTCCTACAATTTTCGAAATAAATGTTGCATACATTCTTTGTTATTTAAGACGTGTGATGGCGAATTTTAGTAAGAACCGTTAAGTATTGTGGTTTTGATACTTTTCGTAAGTTCAAACCTCTTCTTGCTTTCCAATGTAAATGGAAATGCACAAGTATGTGCGAACCAGTCGTGCCCATTTTTTAATTTATTGACGCGAAAGCTCCTTAAGGAGCGAAGGCCTAGGGACTTATACTCTCAACCATTCCTGTGTGTGTGTTGTGAATATGCAAAAATGGAAGGGACCTACAATTTACCGCCGAGTCCGAACGGCTACATGAGATGTACTTTTTGGAGACAAATTTTGGAGGTTTTGTCAGTTCCTCGCAAGGGGCAGTACCGTGGAAAAAATGGTGGGGATGCTTCGCTTAGCAGTCCGACACAACAACTGCGAAGCCATGGGGCAATGTAAGAAGTAATTAAGACTATTTTAACTACCCCTAGGTGGCGTTGGGGTCGCTTTTTTTCAAAAATTAAAATAAAACAGTTTAATAATACAAAAAGCCTCAAGCAAAATTTTGACCCGATAGGTGGCACTGGGCAGAAGATATTGGAAAATGAAGTTTTCCCTGTACCTTTCCCAATTTTATACCAGATGGTCAGTGATTGCTGTTTTTCAGAAAAATTAGACAAAGTTGCAAAAGAGTGAGGCATGAACGAAAATTTAACTTTGGGATGTCAAGCAAAAACATATGGGTTGAATAAGCATGCAAGATCTTTGAGAAACAGAAAAGTCGAGTCTGTTAAATAAGTATTCCGGTTGACGTGATTGCATATGATTTCAAAGAATGTTTAGAAAACTTATAGTTGTTCGTAACTTTTTCGCATAGAATTGTTGTGGGTAGTGAATAGCGGTGGACTTTGTCGAAGGCCTTAAGAAAGTTAAGCAGGGTCAAAAAGGTGGGTTCTTTTCTGTCTAAGACTTCCTTATTTCATCAATATCGTACAATAAAGCGAATTTACAACTACGAAAGCATTATTGCTCCGAAAACATGATTGCTGCAAATTTAAAATTTGATTGTCATTTATGTCTTTTTGCATTTGCTTCAAAATCGCTTTTTCAAATACTATTGAGAGTAATAGCAGAATCGAAATGGGTCTATAGCCCGATATGGTACAGTTTTGTTTCTTCGGAATGGTAATGATGTTAGCTTTCTTCCATTTCGAAAGAAACCAGGATGCGGTCAGATGTCAGAAAGGAATTAAAAATATAGGTGATAAAGTGTAGTATGAAAAGCAGGCACAGTTCGACAAACTTAGGTGGCATCCATCTTGCCCGTCAATACTATAAATGTCGAGAATTACAGCCGTAAAGTTGTTGGAACTACCGGAGAAAGACGTAAAATTCAAATTCGGCGAATCGGAGTCTACATTAACAGGAAGCGTGTTTTACCTATAGTCAACAAATTGAATTCTTTTTAATAATAACTAGTTTTAGCTTGACCTATTTCATAAGTGTTTTTATTATGAAGTGGTTATTATAATCCAGAACAAGCCTGAAGCTTTCATTAGCTTTGTAATACAGGGTGGGCCAAAAGAAGTCATCCATCCGATGTTGTTTGGCTCTCTTTTGTTTCTAAATGAAAAACTTAAGAATTGTATTGGTCAAGTCGAGAAGATGATATCGGCGCCGTCACAATTGATTGTGACGTTTTATGGAAATTTTCATCACTTCAGTGAGAACTTCGGGTGACAGATTCTCGCACTCGTGTCGAATGTTGTCCTTGAGGGCTTTCAGAGTCGCGGACTTGTTCACGTAAACACGGGACTTCAAAAACCCCCACAAAAAAAGTCTGAAACGGTTAAATCCGACGTTCTTGCGGGCCAGTGCACCAAAACGCCAAAACGAGAGATGAGGGAACGCCACCTTCAGAATATCGGTTTATGTCGGTTCATGTATCGCTCCATGACTTGTTCACTTGTATTCTGCATCTGTCTAGTCCACAAATGTCAAAACAGATCTGACATTGGCGACCATTTGCAAAAATGAGAGCATCTTCCAATAGGGTGATTTCTTTTGGCCTACCTGTATATGCATTTATCTAAGAACGAAAATTTGTTTTCAAAGTTTTAGTTTTAAGTTTAACATATTTATCAAAGAGAAGATTAAGCTAAAGCTAAAAAAACTAACTTGATGTTCCACAGAAGGCATACACAAAATATTGTTCCTATCGAGACTTAGTAAATCACAAGTGAGTTACGCAAGACTGATCCCACTAAGATCTCTAAATTGGAAAGTTGTTGTTCCCACTAGGCTTTTGAAGTCAAAGTGTTAAATAAATCAACGTTTGGATAGATGGTCGACATTACTCGAGCCTGACGACGACGCACCACGGTATGAACGTATCGACTGCGCTAGCGAGCGCATTTTACGGACGAAAACTTGACAGCTAGCTTCTGATGGTGTTTGTAATGAAGAAAATTTGACATATACTTCCGCGGCATTCCGTCCATTATGGGTAAACGTGCTCATTCGGTTTTTTTCTTCGACTTTCTCGAAAACTGGTGATCCGATTACTATCAAAATTGATATTCAAGAAGATGTAGGTAGCCTAAGTAATTTTGCATACATTTTTTTTCAAAAACTTTTTTTTTGTATTTTTAATAATTTTTTTTAAATTTTGTTTTTAAATGTATGTTATTTTTGTGCTTAAGTTTGTATTTTTGAATTGTTTTTATTTTATTTCTTAAAAAAAAGTTGTTAAAAAAACCACAGTTTTTTTACATTTCCTAAAGAAATAAAATGGCATTTAAATTATTTCACCCAATACAATTGAACGTACTTTATTCGAACAATCAAAAGTCACAAAAATCGAATAAATACTTTGATGTTCACTTTAATTTTCTTTAATTTTATTCTACAATGTGACACATATGAGCAAGTACGTGCGATCCAGTCGTGCAATTTATTTTATAAGGTTTTTTTTTATATATATAATTAACGCGCGCACAAGGGACTACTTGTTTCCCTTTTACACACTGCGCGGGCATTCGGAAGATAGGGAGAGGAGAGATAGGAGGTGTCGATTAACATTGGTTTTGAATGTTTGCAGATCAAAATGGCAGGGGAAAATCTCGCCGGGTAAACTATTCAAAATTCGTGTCGTTCGGCTAAAAAAAGAATCCCTATATTTCACGGTACGTCCGAAAAAAAGTTTATAACTTTCGAAATATGAACAGTAATTTTATGATTTTGGTCTCAAAAAATCTGCAATGAACAGAACTAATTTTGAATGCAAACAAATAGGCCCGCTAAAGAAATTACAGCCCCTTAAACGTTATTTGACACATTTGACACAACGTAAATTTGACACATCTGGTTCTTATTCCTTCGCTAATCCACCAACTTCGGTGGACTAACTTAGGAAACGTCGATTAGTGGAATTTTGTTTTATTAATAAAATTTTGCATTTAGTCCACGGAATAAGGCCTAACCCTTTCGCTATTCCATGTTTATTAATATGCCTGTAAAACTATAGTTCAGGAAAATTGGACAAAAAAATAACTATTATTACGAAAAAAATCCGACAAAGCTGAATTTTGGTAGAGAGCTTCTCAAAAGTACCCTTAATTTAGAGCGAAGCAACAAAATTTAAGGAGGGCTAAGGGGGGTAAAATTCTGTTTCTTCAAGGTTATTCGAAAACTATAGGTTCTTTTGAAAAAAGGTGTAGGTAAACATTGTAGCTCATGTAATTTTTCATAAAAAAGATGAATTGATTTGAAGAAAAAACGGTCGCAAACATTGGGGTGTAGTACAAATATTCAAAAAAAGTAATAAATTAATGTTTTTGAGTTGGGACATTTTTGTATTTGGTTATGTTCGTAAGAATAATTTCTAAAACAAATTTAATGAGCGGTACCTGAAGGAAAATGCCCCCATCTTGAAAAAAACTAATTTATTTTATTTTGCTTGATAACTCTAAAACTCTTTATTTTTTTCTAAAAATGACCTAAGAACTTTGGACCGCTATAACGTAAGAACGAATTGACGTTTATAAGTCGTTAATAGGTCATTTTGTTCTAAGGTTATTTTTATTTTATTCATTTTATTTTAATAAAATTATAATTTTGAAAATAAACACTTAGATTAAGGAGAGTGGAGGAAATTTAATTTTCAACATAAATAAATCAACTAACATAAACAGCTTTGAAGTGAGCCCTAAAACGGACTCAAAACAAGACTTCTCTCAACCACTTCTGACTGCCGCCGCAATCAGTCCCAACACACCCATTCCAAAGGCCATTCCGACATTAGCTTGAACTCCCATAGGCGCTGAATTGCATCCGTCTGAAAAACAGGCGCAAATTTCTTCGAAGAATCCTTCGTTATCGGCAGTGATGCAAGTGTCGTTTCGTCCACGTAGATCCTCTGTGTGCCAGCCGCAACCACGAACAACGCGTTTTTCATCAATTGCCAGAATATTGGTGACAGTTTTGCGGCAAAACACACGCGTAGCATCCTCTCGTTCTTCGCAATCTTGCAGATATTGATCGTCACGAACTCCTCGAGGAACATTGAGTCGTAATCCGTTGCAATCTTCGTCCAGATGGGAGTTGCACTGGTGACATCTGATGGCATCAACTGAAATTAAAAAAAAATACATTTCTTGAGTTAGTTTTAAGGATATTTTCAAAAAAAAAAAAAAAAAAAATATTCAAATATAGGTCGAACAAAATAGAAACATCCACACATTGCGTGGGGAAGCCAACCAAATCTATGCGCTGATTTACACGCAAGGCGGCGTTTATTGCCATTGTTGACCCTCGTTTTTATGGTTTCCCATTGGAAAAGTGGTGATTAAGCTGTTGGCATAAAGTTTATTCATTTTGAAGAGGGTAGAAGTTATGGTGTCAGGGTCAGCGGGAGAATGATATCTACAACTATGAAGTCATTCTGATGACGGAGATTTGAATAATCCTCCTACAAGACTTCCTGCTAATAGACAGTTTAGGGTGTTTTTTTTTTTGGGGAAAGAAACCGCACCGTTTGCGTGTTGGAAGTTATAAAACAAATTTAGAAAGAATGCTTCTGTAAGAGTTTTTTTTTATGTTTAGGTGTTACAAATTGAAAAAAAAAATACATTAATTCGGTTAAAGAATCAAAACATAAATAAAAACATTTATTCATTTTAATAAAGTTTATGACTTTCGAAGTATTGAATCAAGCCATTACAGACGTTCTTTTATGAATCTTTATTTTAAAGATGGATTTTTTATGGAGTTTTGATGAATTTGGAAAGAACGATGCGAGACAAGGCCAAAAAAAGAGCTTAAGAAGTAAGAGCTATATAAAACCCTCCAGAAACACATATGGAAAAAAGTAACTCCTTTGGCAAAGCATATCATACTAACCAATATACCACGGGTCGTTTACCATCTGCTAATTTTTCTTCTTAATATACTTTTACATCATCAATAACTGAAGACTTTTGAAAAACGTAAACGATGTCTTCTGCGAGGCTCTTTTTCACAACAAGAAAATCATCAATTTATAAGGATTTTTAACTTTTACTATCACAAACTGACACCCCTATTGTGATTGTCAATTTCAAATTGATAATTGTCATTTTTCAACCAACGAATAAACTTGTCGGTTATTGTAAATTATAAAGCCGTATTGCGAGTGTCAATCGCTGTCAATTTTGTTTTCTTTTTTACTTGCGATTTATAGGGACTATAAGGCAAGTTATGCATTCGTAAAAAAAAAAAAATTCTAAAAATCAAACATGCCATTACGATGATAGAGAAGTCAAAAAAAGTGGGTCCGGAAATCCCGTCCGTCTGTCTGTCTGTCTGTCTGTCTGTCTGTCTGTCCGTATCGATATCTACAGACCAAACGGTTGGGCCGATTTGATTCAAACTTGGTATATAGTATTTTTAGAGTGCTCTACCCGACAGTTTTTTCGAATTGGCATTCTCCAAAACTAACGGTACCTGCCATATAACTTTTAATGAAAAACTTATTTTTCTCGAAAACGGCTCCTACGATTTTGATAAAACTTTCAGAATGATGTTTTCTGTGCAAAATCTATCTTTTAATTATGATGGATTTTTCAGAAAAAGTTTTATAACGGTACCTCCCATATGACCGTTTTTTTTAAAATCAGACTTTCTCGTTAATTAATTAACGGATTTTGATGAAAATTTCAAAATATGTAGAGCTTTATGATTTAAATAATATTGCTTTTTTAAAATTTTCAAAAACATTTTTTTTTTAATTTTTAATAATTTTTTTAAAAAAATATTTTGTTTTTTGAATATTTTGAAAACGGTTTTATAGATTTTTTTTTAAATTTTTCTCCTAGTATAAGCTTTAGATTTCTTTGAATTGACATACTCAAAAAAAATTTTAAATATGTTTTCGAAAAGTTTTTCAAAAAAAGAACATTTTTTTGAAAAAACTGGTCGAACGATTTTGAAATGAAAAATTCATAAAATAAAAAGCAGCAAAAGACATAAGATGGCTTATGACATTTTTTCCAAAAAACGTTATGAATAGTGTTTTTTTGATTTCATAAAAAATTCTCCCCCAAATTTTATTTCATTTTGCTCGGCTAAGCCCTAGCCATTAGTCAAATAAAAGAAGGTGACAACCTAAATACATACCTACGTATTTTAAAGCATTTCATCATCATAAAAGCACACAGAATAAATAATGAGCCTATGAAAAACACACAAAAACAACTAACAAATAAAAAGAATTATTCGATTACTACTGAATGCAAAAATTTCAATCGAGAAAACAAAAGTTTTCACCTTCCTATAAATAAACAAAACCACTGTGTTAACTTTTAATATTGTCGCTTTACATACTCGCTTAACAGTAGTTGGAACGTGTATCTTACATTTAGTACCTACCTTCCTTCCAACCTTATTATAGGTAAATAATATCCTTAATAAATTCCATTAATACCTACCCACATCATACGTTTATCGATCCATCAAACATAATTCAGCTATTTTAATTAATTTGATTTCAAAAAGTAAATTATTGTTATTGGGACCTATATAGGTCTGAAAACTGAAAAAAGTCCTTTATATCTTTCTATTAGCAAATTATATTATAAACAGCAAACAACAAGTGGAAAGATAATACACTAAAAAACTGCAAAAGCTAACAATCCTATATATTTATGTGTTTATCCCTTTATCGTGACGCATGTTCGTTCGAGCTTCAAACCACAACGATTCTAAAGAAGTTGCACGTCAAAAAAACATTAAAATTAAATCTTTGTCAAAAAGACACCTGTA
This sequence comes from Platycheirus rosarum, assembly GCA_963971375.1. Classification (NCBI taxonomy): domain Eukaryota; kingdom Metazoa; phylum Arthropoda; class Insecta; order Diptera; family Syrphidae; genus Platycheirus; species Platycheirus rosarum. The sequence continues at coordinate 13,666,419 of OZ020507.1, forward strand.
CCTAAAAAGGATTAGCACACGGGAGCAAGTACGTGCGACCCAGTCGTGCCTTTTATTTTTCATAGTTCTATCAATCGCAGAAATTTGATTGATGCTTCAATAAAATGTAAGTTTTGCAATAATTTAACTTCTTTACAAGGCTCAAAATGATATATTTTACATACAATTATTTAAAAAGCCAGCAACAAACTGCAATTGGCCAAACTTTTGGACCTAATGGAGGAATATCTGGAAGTTGCAAGGAGTTTTTGAGCAAAAGATGCAAAAATGCAATGAGTAATGGGAGCAATACATTACGCAGTTATTTTAAATTTGAATTCTTAGGTCCAGTCGCACGAGAATTGAATAAATTAAAACGAAAATGCGTTTTATATACATTTTTCCATTATTTTCATTAAATAGTTTGTTCAGTTGTTTTGAAACTTTTTTTTTGCCTTTTTCCGTTTAAAACTTTCAAAAAAATGTACAATCTTGATTGTCGTCGTTGTCATCAACCCAGAATTCCACTAAATTCATTATCACTTTTTATTTTTTACTTGCGTACATTAATGCAAGTTATGCATTCGTGCAGATTAAAAATTTTGAGATAACAATCAAACATGACATTACGATGATAGAGAAACATAATTGAGATACTGGCAAAATTCTGTCCAACTGTCTGTCTGTCTGTCTGTACGGATGTATTTTGGACTGTAGCCTAAACGGTTGGGCCAAATCGTCTTCAAATTTTAGAACTAAAGGTTATTTTGACATTCTACAGAGGATTTAAAAAAAAAAAATTTACCTCAAAAATTAACGGTACCTGTCATATAACCGTTATGAAAAAGCTTATTTTTCTCGAAAACGGCTCCAAGAATTATTTAAAAAAAATCAGTGTACTACTGTATGTATGCATTATATTTTGGTTAAAAAAAATAAATATGGTGGGCTAAAAACGGTACCTCTTTCTTCGACTTTCTCGAAAACTGGTTATCTGATTACCATTGAATTGATATTCAAGATGTGGGTAGCCTAAGTAATTTTGCATTAATTTTTTTTCGAAAACTTTTTTTTTTGTATTTTTAATAATTTTTTTTATGTTTTTTTTTTTTGAAAAATCAATATTTTGAAAACGGGTAAGTACATTTTTTTTAAATTTTGTTTAAAAATGTATGTACGTTATTTTTGTGCTTAAGTTTGTTTTCTTGAATTGTTTTTTTTTAATTTTTTAAAAAAAGGTGTTAAAAATAAACCGTTTTATTTAAAAACGGCTCCTACAATTTTGAAGAAAAATTCACACTTTTTTATATTTCCTTTATATTTAACCCAATAAAATTTAACGTACTTTATTCAAACAATCAAAAAAGTCTTAAAAATCGAATAAATGCTTTGATGTTCACTTTAATTTTCTTAAATTTTATTTTACAAAATGACCGCCAGTTAAAATAGTGTTGCCAACTTTAAGTTTTAAACCTCTAAAAAAACCTACATTTATAAGCATATTTTAGTTTTACTTTGAAAACATTTTAAACTTTTAAAATGTTTTTATGATTTCGTTTAGAAAAGCATGAAAAGCATAAAAAACAACAAATTGTGTTATATAAGCTTTTTGAAAAAAAAATGGTTCATTTACTGAGAATATTAAAAAGTACAACCTTAAACGAAACGATGAATAGACTGACATATTATTAGGTAAGAATATTCTATTATTGACTTATTTATACATACACTTTTAAAAATACTTAAAAAGAATAGTATAATAAAAAAATCAATTTTGATAAATATAAGATCCTTTCCTACTTACATACGTATGTATATAAATAAATGTGAATGTTCGTATGTATGTTTGGATGTTTGGATGTTTGTTCCCCCAATCACGCCTCAACGGCTTAACGGATTTGGATGAAATTTGGTGAGTAAATAGATAAAGTGCTGGATTGAAACGTTAGGCTACTTTTTGTCCAGAAAAAGGCACGATTCCTGTGTGAGCACGAATTTGTAAAGTTTGGTAGAGGGAAGTGTTACAGGATTCACTATACTTTAAAGAGATACAGAGATCCCTAAATTTGGGAATTTATTTCATGGGTTTTTGGGGACTTATTTCGTCTTTCAAATCCGGAGTATTTTTTCATGATGACCCGGGTTGGACCTGGGCATCAACCAACAAGCTTCTCCAGCTAGCTCGGTCTTTAGCTAGTTGCCTCGCACGTAGAGTCGGTTGAGGTCCTCTTCCACTTGTATGCGCCACCTGAGTCTCAGTCTTCCTCTACTGCGCCGTCCCTCTGGGGTGGATTCGAAGATTTTCCGGGCCGCAGCATTGATGTCAATCCACTCTATATGACCCAGCCATCTGAGACGTTGAATTTTTACTCTTTTGCCTAGATCTCTGTCGCTGTACAGCCGATGCAGTTCTTCATTGTATTTTCTTCTCCACTCTCCGTTAATGCATACGGGACCAAGAATCACCAGGAGAATATTTCTCTGGAAGCAGCCTCGAAACGTCCTCATCCTCTTTTGACAACGTCCATGCGTCTGTGCCATAGAGCAGGACTGGGATGATGGGGGTCTTATAAAGGGACAATTTAGTTGCCCGAGAGAGGGCTTTGCTACTCAATTGCCTTCTAAGCCCGAAGAAGCAGCGATTGGCAAGAGTTATTCTTCGTTTGATTTCAGCGCTGGTGTTGTTGTCTGAGTTAATAGCGGAGCCCAGGTAGACAAAGTCCCTAACTACCTCCAAGTTACAGCTGTCTATGGTGATGATTTGTACAAGACGTCGATGTTGGGTGTCTCTTCTTGATGGCAGCATATACTTGGTTTTGCTCTCATTGACTGCTAAACCTATCATCACCACTTCCTTCTCAATATTCACAAAAGCGCTACTGACATCACGCTGTGTTCGTCCTATTAAATCAATATCGTCGGCGTATGCGAGTAATTGGACGGACTTTTGAAAGATCGTGCCTCTGGTGTTGGCGTGAGAGTTTTGCACTATTCTTTCAAGTATGATCTTGAAAAAGTCGCATGCCAGCGCATCGCCTTGTCTAAATCCTTTTTTGACTTCAAAGGTGTCGGTGGGTTCTTTACCGACCTTGACCGAACAGCGTGCGATTTCCATCGTCATTTTACACAGTTGGACACGAGTTTGGCAGGGATGTTAAAACTGCACATTGCTCTATACAACTCGTCTCTATAAATGCTATCGTAGGCGGGTTTGAAATCGATGAAGGTATCGATTTGAAGTTCTTGGGTTTTTTTCCAAGATATGCTGTAATCTGAATATTTGGATAGTGGACTTTCCTGGCCTAAAACTGCACTGATATGCACTGTTGAGGTATGGTTTTAGGCGTTTACACAATACGGCAGAAAAGATCTTGTAGGCGAGTTGAGGAGACTGGATACTTTGTAGTTGGTGCAGTTCAGAAGGTCTCCTTTTTTAAGGATCGGGAAAAATTTGCTGAGATTCCATTCATCGGACATGCTTTCTTCTAACCAAATCTTGCTTATGTGATGGTGCATACTTACAGCCAAGTCATCGCCTGCAGCATTGAAGAGCTCGGCAGCTAGGCCATCGGCTCCGGTGGCTTTGTTGCTCTTAAACTTAGAGCAGACTTCATCCAGATGTGTTGGGCGGAATTGTTGGTCTACTTCACCCAGATAAGATGGAATATTCTTCCTGACAGCGGAATTCGTTTCGTCATCGCCGTTATACAGTCTGCAGAAACGACTTTTTCATATTCTTAGCATTGACTGTGATTCCACTACGATGTTCTCTGAATCTTCTTTGCAAGCTTCAGTTCGAGCTCTGTAGCTTTGACAGTTTCTTTTTACCTTTTGGTAAAACATTCGAACACTTCATTCCATTCTCCATTTTCTCGATCGCGCGCTTCTCATTAGATATAGAGATACACCAAATATAGAAATAGATATAGATTTCATTATAATCGTAATGTAAAGTCACACCCTTATCTTTCTCACTACCAAATATAACTTATTTTAATATCATAACACTGATTGAATCCTTTTTTGATTTTGTGTATTAAATATGAGGGTTTCTACTGCTTAATGTGGACGTTAGTATAAGGCTCATAAATAAATCTTAAATAGAAAAAAAAATTAAATCATTGATAACCATAACCATAGCAACAATTTAGTTGCCAAGTGAAACCAGATTATTATCAAATTCTCACCAATCAATTTATAACCAATAACTAAGAATCACAAAATAATTACTTCCATAAGACGTGTAATTATTGAGGAGGATACATTCATTTAGCTTTTGTACACACGCCAATGAAGTTCAATGGTTTATTAAATAATTAATTTTAATTAACTGAGGAAACTAAAAGTCTATCCAATTACAGTTCTTATTAATGACACACTATTTTTGACGCAAAGTAGTTGCATTTTAAAATTAGCCAGCCCGAAATGGGTTTTTGGATAGGTACCCTCATAGTGTTGATTAACACAGCGAGGGCGTTGGAAAAAGTTGGAAGGGTTTCAGGGAAGGAATACTAATTACTATTTAACTGGAGCAAAATAGAAATAGCAATGCTTCAAAGATGTTTTTGTTATTTTTCGGTCACAATTTAGAGTTTTTGAATTATTAAATTCGCCGCGATTTCTTATTCCCTATTGAACAGTGCTTCCAACATGAGAATTGGAGGAACTTATTAATGTATATCGATCATTGCAATTCCACATTGGAAGAACAAGGTTTTCAATTTGGAAACGAATATCAAAAGCTAAGAATACTGTGGGCGGAAAACAATTAATTGGATTAGCTGTTTCTGACAAGAGTTTGTTGACAAAAATAAGGAAATGAAACTGAGTTCAAATGGAACACATTAGGATAATAAAATATCGCCGGGTAAACTATTCCAAATTCGTGTTTTTTGGCTAAAAAAAGAATCTATATTTCACGGTACGTCCGAAATTGGGCTCAAGGGTGAACTGATAAGCATTTCTTGTGAGACGAGTATTACGGGAGAAACTTTTAAGAGAGCTACTCAATTGCCTTCAATGCCCGAAGAAGCAGCGATTGCTAAGAGTTATTCTTCGTTTTATCTCAACGCTGGTGTTGTTGTCTGAGTTAGTAGCGGAGCCCAGGTAAACAAAGTCCCTAACTTCCTCAAAGTTATAGCTGTCTATGGTGATGTTTTGTCCAAGACGTCGATGTTGGGTGTCTCTTCTTGATGGCAGCATAATATATTTACTTGGTTTTGCTTTCCTTGACTGCTAAACCCATCTTCGCCACTTCCATATAAATACTCACTGCTCTGCTACTGACATCACGCTGTCTTTGTCCTATTATCAAAATCGTAGGCGTATGCGAGTAATTGGACGGACTTTTGAAAGATCGGGCCTCTGGTGTTGGGCTGAGAGTTTTGGACTATTCTTTCAAGTATTATGTTGAAAAAGTCTCATGACAGCCATCGCCTTGTCTAAATCCTCTCTTAAGGCGGCCGGCGTTTACTTATGGTTCACATTGGCATCCGCAGCAACCGTTCCATTCGTTATCTGATGGCATATATCACCGAAAAGTGGAAGAAACCTTTACATCGCTTTGGTAAAAGTAAGATTATTGCTCTTGATATCTCCTAGGCATTTGATAGAGTTGGGCATGAAGCTCTCTTATCGAAAATGCGTGCTTTCGGGATATATGATACTCTTGTTCGTTGGGTTAGAAGCTATCTTCTTCAACAAAAGTTGTATTGGACGGATTCAAGTCTGATTCCCACAAAATAAATGCTGGTGTGCCCCAGGGCTCCGTTCTGTCTCCGACTCTTTTCCTCATTTTTATAAATGATCTTCCATCTGTTACTTCTAAACCACTTAACTGTTTTGCTGACGACTCTACCCTCAGCTTTTTATATTCGTTTGATAATTCACGTCCTTCGCCTTCGGACGTACAATTTCAACCTTACCGTATGTCAAGCTCATTAAACTCCGATTTATACAGCATTGTCAAATGGGGTAAAAGGAATCGTGTGAAGTTTAATGCTTCGAAAACTCAATGCTGCCTTCTGTCATTAAAGCTAAACATACCCCTGTCCATGAATGGTACTTGCATCGGTGTAACTCCCACCTCTGGACAGGTGCTTCCCAAACATCGCTTCACTTGCTTGATAGAATACAAATTCTAGCTTTAAGATTGATATGAAATAGAACCTCCGCCGGAACAATAGCCCCTCTCGGACATCGACGCAATGTTTCATGTCTTTCCTTATTTTATCGGTTCTTTTATAAAAAATGGACACCACTGGGTCGCACGTACTTGCTCTTATGTGCCTAATTGCATTGAAAAGCAATATCTTTGACAGAAACTATTAACATTTACATTGAAAATAACACAGTTTGAACTTATAAAAAGTATCAAAACCAAAATACTTAACGGTTTTTAGTAAAAAATAAAAAAAATGATAAAATCCTGTTTTTAATTTTTAGTTTTTTGAAAAAAAAAAATTTTGAAATCTTGGTATGCAGTTTTTTTGAGTTTATTAATATACATCTAATTATACAATTTTAAATAATATTTTTTGATTAGTTTTAAAAATATTGATTTTTCAAAAAAAAATCAAAAATTAATTTTAATTAGAAAAAAAGTTATTAAAAATTTGTATATGCATATAATTTGGCTATCTAAATCTTCTCAAATATAAAATTTTACAGAAATCCAAAAAGCCGTTACCGAGAAAGCCCAAAATTAAAAAAAAAAACGGTATATGAAAAGCACGGTTAATAGACCGTAAATTTGGTTCTAATCAAATGATAGCCAATGAATACCAACAAAAAAAATCGAGAAAAATAAGATTTTCCTACACGGTCATATGGCAGGTACCGTTATTTCATGCCTAAAAATAAAATTTCAATTTCCCCTCTGGGGAATGCCAAAAGAATCACAGACACCAAGTTTGAAGATAATCCTTTAAGCCGTTTAGGCTGCAGCTCGTTATACATACTGGCAGACAGAGAGATAGACAGAAATTTGTTCTCGATCACCTTTTAGACTTCTCTGTGATCGCAATGTCATGTTCGATTGTTAAACTTGCCCTATAGGGACTATAATAAAAGTGTTCACTCGAATAAGCCACATGCGTTCCTCCCCTTAAAAGTTTCTCCCGTAATACTCGTCACGCAAGGAATGTTCATCAGTTCAGCCTTTAGCCCAATTTTGGACGTACCGTGAAATATAGAGATTCTTTTTTTAGCCGAACAACACGAATTTGGAATAGTTTACCCGGCGATATTTTCCCTTGCAATTTTGATTTGCACACATTCAAAACCAATGTTAATCGACACCTTCTGTCCTTCCCCTCCCTATTATTCTAATGCTCGCGCAGTGTACTTACATATTGCGCACATTAATTATAAAAAAGAAATTTTTGGAAAATTAAAAAAAAAAACTTCCGAGTCCGAGCACTTATTATTTAGTCCATATCTGCAAAACTCAATTCCGTTTACAAAAGTAAAGGTAGCTATATTTATAATTGTAAAATTGACACTGGACACTGGTATACAATTCATTTAAATATTTTTTTTTATAAAAGTGCTTATGAGAATGGAATTTATAAACATTCCAAAATAATATTATTATTATCTTTAAATAAAACAATTTGCATTTATAATTGAGTAAGCTTGACCAAGAAAATGCTAAAATAAATTTAATTTATCTTCGTATTATCCAATAGATTGCAAATATTTATTCTGTTTGTCATTTATTAATTACTTCAAACCATCTATATCTAATAATACGAACTATATATCTAGATACATACAACCCTCCATAATAACAAACCACTGGCATTCGAATGGATTTTTTTTGCGTAGACTTTGCATGACTGCATCCGATTTCAACTAATTTATTCATTCTGGATTTGAATAATTAATTTGTAGATGCATTTTGATTTTTGCATTTGTTGTTCAGGTTTTTTTTATTTACATATATTGTTGATGTGATAAATTCGTGTATGGGATATACGTTTATTTTAACAAAGAGGAAATATAATCGGAAGAAAAATTCAATTAATCTAATAAGAAAATTAAATAAAACCAAGAATAACAATCACATGTTTCAAATGTTTGATTATTGCCCAGCTAAAATCAAATAGTCGGTAACAATTTAAATATTCAAATAAAGGAAATATTGATCCACACCAAGTGTTTAGTTAACAAAGTTCACCAGACTTCAGAACATACAATAAATGTTTACTCAATTGAAATTGATCGTGAGTACCTACCTAAAAGTAATCAAATACAACCTGTCATTAGTTTAATTTACAAATAAATAACTCAATTTAATGCGTGTTAAACGACACCAAAAGAGGTGAGATTTTAAATGGAAAATCGACGAAGCGTTATAATATTACACACTTCCGTGGTTTTTTTTTTTTTTTCAGAATGATTTGAGGTGTTTTTGGCTTTTGAAAAGACAACTCTAAATGACATTTGAAAATGCTGAGCCTTTACTGTTCCAAGCGATCACGTTTGGTCTTTTTGTTTGAAGTTAGAGTAAACAAAAAGTGTACAGGGTGATCTAATTTGAGTTTGTTATGTTGGCATTAATGTTAGCTAGGAGTAGATGCAAATTGACATGCGTGGGTTACGTCTTCTGTCTTCTCCTTAACGCCCTTTTTATCCGCACCATAACTCTCCTCCACCAAGATTCCATGCAGGAGCCATTCATAATCCACCAATTCATTCACCTTTACTCTAATTCCTAAGAAGCCACAACGTCCAAATTTAATAACACTCAATTCTTGGAATTCACCTTGGCAAGAAGTTTTGATTATATTTTGAATATCAATTGTGAAGCGCGGAACAGATTGAACCAGCAACAGCACCAGCACCGTCAACAGCAAACAGCACGCTGACCAGCAAAAGAAATTGAAACACATTGCCACCAGCAGCAGCATCGTCTTCTTACTTCTGTTTAAAACTTTGTGTCATAAAAAGTATTCGAAGTTTTCTTTTGCAGTATGGTGCCCCCGAATTTCACTTGCGAAAAGTTGGTAGCAATGGAACAGCAACAGCAAATTTAGGACTTTGGTCTAACGACGCTGGTGACGTTGCTGGTGCTGGTTCAATCTGTTTCACGCATAAAGCTTTCTTGGTGTGGACTTCAGACCAATCGGTCAAATAAAGATTTTTACTTGCGATTATAAGGACTTTAAGGCAAGATAATAATGAAACATGACATTACGATCATAGAGAAAGTGATCGAGAAAAAATGTCTCTCTTTCTGTGTTCTGTCTGTCTGTCTGTCAGTATGTATAACGAGCTGCAGCTTAAACGGCTTAAGCGATTAACTTTAAACTTGGTGTGTGTAATTATTTTGGAATTCCCCAGAGGGGAAATTGAAATTTTATTTTGAGGCCTTAAAATAACGGTACCTGCCATATGACCGTTTAGGAAAAGCTTATTTTTCTCGAAAACGGCTCCTACCATTTTGATGAAATTTTTTGAGAATTTGTTCGTTGGTATTGGCTATTATTTGATTAGAACCAAATTTACGGGAAGTCTATTAACAGTACCTTTTATGTAACGGTTTTTTTAAATTTTGAGCTTTCTCGGTAACGGCTCTTTGGATTTCTGTCAAATTTTATATTTGAGAAGACCTAAGTACCTTTATTAATTCTGCATATCAAAATTTTTAATAAGTTTTTTTTCTAATAAAAATTAATTTTTGATTTTTTTTTTTTAATCAATATTTTTAAAACTAATCAAAAAAATATTTTAAATTTTATAATCACATGTATATTATTAAACTCTTAAGAACTGCATACAAAAATTAAAAAAACAAATTCAAAAACTAAAAATAAAAAACAGGATTTTATCAAAACCAGTCCTACAATTTTTGAAATACATTTTCATAAATTCTTTATTATTTAAGACGTCTGATGATTCATATTTACTAAAAACCGTTAAGTATTGTGGGTTTGATACATTTCATAAGTTCAAACTGTGTTATTTTCAACGTAAATGTTACTTGTTTCTGTCAAAGATCTTGCTTTCCAATAATTAAGCACATAAGAGCAAGTATGTGCGACCCAGTCGTGCCCATTTTTTTAAGAAACCCAGTTGTACTACCTATATTTAACTCATGCTTTAAACGTCAAACTTCCAAATAACTTTGTATTAAAAATTAAAATTGTATTCAATAACTATACGTTGAGGCCCGTACAGGATTGAGCCGATATTATTTCGACTGCAATTAGCAGATACTAAAATCAGTAACACAAAGTTTGCAGCATTTGCTTGTGGCTGTGGCGTAGCTATCACAGGGCAAAGCGGTGCAGTGCACTAGGGCCCGAAAATCAAAGGGCCCCCTCAGCTTTGAAAAAAAGGGTGGAACGAATTCCGAAATTTAGAAAAACTCGAGCTTGCTCACAAGCTTATTTTTTAGAACGGTAAATGAATTTTGTGTTTTTTTTTATAATTTTTTGTTTTCCTCTACCTAAATAAAGGGTCCGCCATCTAACGTTTTTTTTTTCAACTAGTGCTTTTTTCGTGAATGGTAACAATGATTTGACAGATAATTAGTTTTATCTCTCCGCTGAACGAATATGGTTGTGTATACGCTTGAAATATTGCGACATAACTGCCTGCGATCGACTTAGAGAAGATGAAGCTCATTTTAATCTTACATTGAAAACCCGATACACCCAAAACGAGTCACTGTTTGGTGCGGATTTTGGTCCAGAGGCATAATTGGGCCATTTTTCGAAAATGAGCAAGGAGTGGCCGTTACAGTCAATGGCGATCGTTATCGGGCCATGTTGAACGAGTTTTTGTTCACAAAAATTGAAGAGGAGGATATTGGCAACATTTGGTTTCAATAGGACGGCGCTACATGCCACACAGCCGAAGCTACACTCGATATTGATGAAGCATTTTCAAAAAAAAAGTTAGTTGGCGGATCCGTTATAAGCAATAACCACAATTTAGGAACAATGATGGTGATGACAAGATGGTGTCTTTAATTGGTTCTGTGATTGCGATGCTTTTTATTTGGTGCAGGGGCTTATCTTAGTACATTTCGGTCGCAAACACCATTGCTTTTGGAACGATCGATGCTTATGTTTATGCTAAAAATATTGATACCTATATTTCGATATTTTTCTGATGATAAATCAAGTATGTAGAGTGCGCTATGAATGCATTTTCTAAAATTTTGGAATAACTTTTTTAAAAAAATATGATCAGTTTCATATGAAATAAGGATTTATTTTTTCACTTCAATTCCTCAATGTGTGTCATCTTATCCTACCTACGCTGAAGGCAACATTGTCCATTCAACAATAAGTTCTGTTACACAATTTCCAGCGCTTATCCTTTAAAAATTCTTGCGGGTACAGAACCGTTAACTTTTTTTCAGAACACATGCACTGATCAAAGAAGAATACTAGTCAGTTCGGTTTAAGTTTGCAAACTAGTAACATGGAGTGGGGCGTTAAGGAGAGTCGTGCTGCGGTAAAAGCGTTGCATAGTGGTACAGAAAGAGTGCTGGCCAAATTTTTGAGTTTGCAAAAACCACTCGGTATATCGAGAATATTCGTTTATCGGGCTATTCGTCGCTTCGGCGAATTGTAGAGGACAAGCCAAGAAGTGGTCGCCTGCGTGTCGTGAATGAATTCGGAAGAATCCCCTTAGGAAGCAGAAGATCTTGTCCAAGGAATAGGATACATCAACCAAATCGATGTCTAGGCTGATTCAGGATGATCTGCACATGAAAGCCTATCTTTCATGTCATTTTCTAACTTTTCAACTAAAAAAAAATTAGGCTGGAAAGATGCAAGCGACTTTTGCATTGGCAAGCGGAAAATGGCCATGAAAACATGTTCTTTACGAATGAGAAATTTTTTAGAGTGGAAGAAGTTTTCAACAGACCAAATGACAAAATTTATTCCACTTCGTCTAAGGAAGCGAAAAATGTGGTTCCAAGGGTTCAATGTGGCCATCATCCCTCTTCCTTAATGGTTTGGTGGAGAACCCCTCAACATGGTGTCACATCCCTCCATTTCTGTGAAAAAGACCTAAAACTGGTGCAAAGGTTTACCAAAAAGATGTGCTAGAGGATGTTGTAAAGGTTTTGAACAATTCCCTTTTCAATGAACACAGATCTTCCAAAAGGACTCTGCTCCAGCGCACAAAGCTAAACAGGAGCAGCTCATGGTCAATATTCCTGGCTTTATAGCAGCAGCAGATTGGCCTTCGGTGAGTCCAGATCTGAATCCATTGGATTATGGTTTGTGGTTAGAATTGAAGAACATGGCCTGCAAAACTTCCCACAGAAATTAAGAAAGCCTTAGAACAGCTTTAAACAGAGCAGCGTCCTTGATCTCGATTGAAACCGTACGTGCCACAATAGCCCAATAGCCACACCGTTTGAAAGCTTGTGTTAAAGCATAAGGCGATCATTTCGAGTGAATCTAATTTTTTTCAATAATCAATATTGTGTTCTAGTAAATGAAATAATTTTTAATACAATATGTGTGTTTGTTTTATTTTTATAGCGTTCTAAATTTGTAACAGAACTTATGGCAACACTAGGTATTATTTCACTCAATTCCAGTTACTAACGGGTGATTTTTTAAGAGCTTGAGAACTTTTTTTTTAAAAAAAACGCATAAAATTTGCAAAATCTCATCGGTTCTTTATTTGAAACGTTAGATTGGTCCATGACATTTACTTTTTGAAGATAATTTCATTTTAATGTTGACCTCGGCTGCGTCTTAGGTGGTCCAATTTTGGGCAACTTTTTCGAGCATTTCGGCCGGAATAGCCCGAATTTCTTCGGAAATGTTGTCTTCCAAAGCTGGAATAGTTGCTGGCTTATTTCTGTAGACTTTAGACTTGACGTAGCCCCACAAAAAATAGTCTAAAGGCGTCAAATCGCATGATCTTGGTGGCCAACTTACCGGTCCATTTCTTGAGATGAATTGTGCTCCGAAGTTTTCCCTCAAAATGGCCATAGAATCGCGAGCTGTGTGGCATGTAGCGCCATCTTGTTGAAACCAGATGTCAACCAAGTTCAGTTCTTCCATTTTTGGCAACAAAAAGTTTGTTAGCATCGAACGATAGCGATCGCCATTCACCGTAACGTTGCGTCCAACAGCATCTTTGAAAAAATACGGTCCAATGATTCCACCAGCGTACAAACCACACCAAACAGTGCATCTTTCGGGATGCATGGGCAGTTCTTGAACGGCTTCTGGTTGCTCTTCACTCCAAATGCGGCAATTTTGCTTATTTACGTAGCCATTCAACCAGAAATGAGCCTCATCGCTGAACAAAATTTGTCGATAAAAAAGCGGATTTTCTGCCAACTTTTCTAGGGCCCATTCACTGAAAATTCGACGTTGTGGCAGATCGTTCGGCTTCAGTTCTTGCACGAGCTGTATTTTATACGGTTTTACACCAAGATCTTTGCGTAAAATCTTCCATGTGGTCGAATAACACAAACCCAATTGCTGCGAACGGCGACGAATCGACATTTCACGGTCTTCAGCAACACTCTCAGAAACAGACGCAATATTCTCTTCTGTACGCACTGTACGCATTCGTGTGGTTGGTTTAATGTCCAATAAAGTAAACTGAGTGCGAAACTTGGTCACAATCGCATTAATTGTTTGCTCACTTGGTCGATTATGTAGACCATAAATCGGACGTAAAGCGCGAAACACATTTCGAACCGAACACTGATTTTGGTAATAAAATTCAATGATTTGCAAGCGTTGCTCGTTAGTAAGTCTATTCATGATGAAATGTCAAAGCATACTGAGCATCTTTTTCTTTGACACCATGTCTGAAATCCCGCGTGATCTGTCAAATACTAATGCATGAAAATCCTAACCTCAAAAAAATCACCCGTTAAAATATTTTAGATATGTGTCTGTTGTTGCGAAGCAGGTTTCCACGGTTTTCCTTTCCGTATTATGTTTTCACTTTGGCACTATAAATTTGTTTGCCGAAGAGGAGGGAACAGTGAAAGCTGCAAGAACCACTCCCAATCCGTCGAGCCTAGACGTACAACGACAAGCGTGCCGCCGCTTTTCTACTGACCCAAAGAAATTCCCCTGTGGAAATCTGCTTCGCAACACTGTAAGGCACAGTGCATTTAAGAATGCAACTGGATGTTGCACGACACAAGTAAGAAGAATTAGAAAGATAGGAGTGAATTTTTTTCGGCGCAGTAGATCGAAAATTTGGTGACTTTTTTCTGACTTAAAACACACGGACGGCTCTAGCTTGCACTAGGAGTAAAATTGAGAAAAATTGCTTCCTAAACTAAGAATTGAACTAACGATACCTGGGTTAGTAAGCGAAAATCTTATCTAGTGCACCACTGCTGCCATCAATTACTTGTGCCAGAAAGGAACGCTATGAATCAAGATCTGACCCACCCAGCATTGCTCGGGTATACCATACATTCTCTGGATCCAGACAACAGCGCCACATATCGTGTCAAACAATAACTAAACATCACCAACGTAATCGTGTTAATACATAATATAAAAATTCATGTTTATATAAAAATTAGTAAAGGCAAAACTACATTTTCAGTTTTATTTCCAACTCAGCTCCGTTTATCGGGTCAACATTTTGCAAAGAGTTTCTTTTAATTATTTTTATTTGAATGTTATAAATATTATTATATGGGGTGATTTTGAATCAAATCGGACCATAAATATAAATTTTCGAAAAAAAGCGATCAAGCCCTATCTAGGGGTAATTAAAATAGCCTGAGTTACTCATTAAAACATCAGCTTCTGCCAGTAAAAGTCCCGGTAAAATCGGTGCAGCCTTTTGCGAGATTATTCGGAACAAAACAGACAGATAGACAAAAAATTTAATAAATGTTTTTTTTTTGTTGTCATAATACATGTGTTTTACTTGCGATTATAGGGACTTAGGCAAGTTTAGGGTTCGTGAATATAAAAAATTGAGATAACAATGAAACATGACAATGATCAAAAAAAAATATCTGTCTGTCTGTCAGTATGTATAACGAGCTACAGCCTGAACGGCTTAAGCGATTATCTTCAAATTTGGCATTCCCCAGAGGTTAAATTGAAATTTTATTTTTAGGCCTAAGCACACACTTAAATTTTGTTGTATCTTAAACATGGTTATAAATATTTTATGGTGTGATGTTGAGTCAAATAAGTTATTGAGTCTAAACTTTACAGGCTCACCCAGTGAGCTAACGGAAAGAATGTCTGAAAATTTCAACAAAATCGGTCATTCCGTTTTGTAAGTAACATACATAACAACATACCTAAACACATTCCATTTTCCCTTTTAAATATAAGATTGCGATAGAAAACCAGGCGGCATTAAACTTGGATTATTATGAATTTTTTTTTTTTTATGATTAACGCGCGCACAAAGGACTACTTGTTTCCCTTTTAATGTAGAACACACTGCGCGGGCATTTCGAAGATAGGGAGGGGAGAGATAGGAGGTGCCGATTAACATTGGTTTTGAATGTTAGCAGTTCAAAATGGCAAGGGAAAATCCCGCCGGGTAAACTATTCCAAATTCGTGTTGTTCGGCTAAAAAAAGAATTCTTATATTTCACGGTACGTCCGACATTGGGCTCCAGGGTGAACTGATGAGCATTCCTTGCGAGACGAGTATTACGGGAGAAACTTTTAAGGGGAGGAATGCAACTGGCTACTTCGAGTGAACATTTTTTGTAAAAGAAACGATAAAATAAGGAAAGACATGAAACATTGCGTCGGTGTTCGAGAGGGGCAATTGTTTCAGCGACAGTTCTATTTCCTATCAATCTTAAAGCTCGATTTTGTATTCTATCAAGCAGGTGAAGCGATGTTTATGAAGCACCTGCCCAGAGGTGGGAGTTATACTTGAGTTTTGGGCGTATAAACGCTTTATAAATTGCATCCAGATCAGAAGGGAAAAATAGTTCTTACACCAATACAGAAAACCTAAGCACTAAGCGTCGTTAACACACATACCGAGTGCTGAGAGCTTATCGGTTTTATTCGATGTAAGTGCCATTCATGGACAATGGCATTGGGGGTATGTTTAGCTTTAACGACAGAAGACAGCATTGAGTTTTCGAAGCATTAAACTCCACACGATTCCTATTACCCCATTTGACAATGCTGTATAAATCGGAGTTTAATAAGCTTGACATACGGCACCGTTGCAATTGTACGTCCGAAGGCGAAGGACGTGAATTATCGAACGAATATGAAAAGCTGAGGGTAGAGTCGTCAGCAAAACAGTTAAGTGGATTAGAAGTAACAGACAGAAGATCATTTATAAAAATGAGGAAAAGAGTCGGAGACAGAACAGAGCCCTGGGGCACACCAGCATTTATTTTATGGGAATCAGACTTGAATCCGTCCAATACAACTTGTATTGAACGGTCCAGAAGATAGCTTCTAATCCAACGAACAAGAGTATTATCGATCCCACGCATTTTCGATAAGAGAGCTTCATGCCAAACTCTATCAAATGCCTTGGAGATATCAAGAGCAATAAACTTACTTTCACCAAAGCGATGTAAAGATTTGTTCCACTGTTCGGTGGGATATGCCATCAGATCACCAGTGGAACGGTTGCTGCGGAAGCCATACTGACGGTCATGGAGAAGCTTACGATCTTCGAGATATTCCTTAAGCTGACGGTTAATCAGTGTTTCCATGACCTTAGAAAGAAGGGATGTCAGTGCTAAGGGTCGGTAGGAGGAGGGGGAGGATGGGTCACCTCTCTTAGGGACAGGCTGGACAAATGCTGTTTTCCATCTTCTAGGAAAGGTTCCAGAAGAGTAGGAGCGATGGAAAAGCTTAAGCAGTGAGAACTCTTGCTACTGTACGTGGGATGTGCATTGGGCGCTCTTGGATCTCATGTGTATTGGTATCATCCCAAATTCGACATTTTGTTTTTGACCTACCCATTTATCCAGAAACGGGCCTCAAGGCTGAAGATGATTTTTCAATGAACTTATTGACAGTTAGTTTTGCAACTGCCCCAGAGTTACTTTAGAGTCGTCTAATGCATTTATTTTTATATCCATATTTTAAGTACCCTTACTGCTTGTCAAAATGCCCCTACTAAAAGGACCTTAGAAAACCCACCAGAGTATTAATTTTCAATCAAACCTCACCTTGAACTTTAAATACATAAACTTGAATACACTAAAGATGGAAATAGCTTTTTTTATATTCGTATTCCACAACACGCAATATGTTGATTCAAATGTCGATTCATTTTACCGTCAACAGACATTTGATATTTAATTTTTGCTGTCTTTTTGTATCCGAAAGATTGATATCCAGAGTTTACATCGTGTTCGACATTAAAATTGCATTCAGTCTTTCATTCGATACTCTCTTATTTGATTTGCATGCAAAATGATAAGCACGAGAAATGCAAATTGTAATTGGATCAACAAGCAAAATATATTTCCTTAGATTGTGTGAAAATTTAATCTACAAGGTCAAGGGAAACCTTCTTTTAATTAACAACTAGCGAAGTAGTTTTTGTTTTTAATTTTCTATTCAAAATAGCTTTTTACGACCTTTATTCCATCAAAATTAGGTTAGGCCCGTGGCTAGGCTTGGTTATTAAATTGAAGGTTTTAATACAAATTCTAAGTATCAAAGCAATTAAGTTGAAGACTTAGCATAAATTTTCAAATTGTTGAATTATTGATTCAAAATAGCCGAAGCTAAATCCTGAAGCGAATAGATTTTCGACTTTTATTCGAGTATCGAATACGATCGAGGACTTATGTGTATCTCGATGGTTTTGTTCGTAGTTTGTTTGTTTGCGTTCATTTTTAGTTGCGCATTATTAATATTATTTAAAAACAAAACAGTTTAAATCATTACGGTTATTTTATTTTATAATTATTATTACTTAAATGAAAATAACAAGTTTTTAATCTACTACAATAGAAATCGGGTTTTTCAATAAGAGCGCTACAAAAGTTTTCTTAAATAAAACAAAAACGGTTTTGGATATCAATGAAATTTTTTTGTATTCCTGTGAAAGTACGTTCGATGCAATTATGTATGGAACTCGATTTCTTTTCCATGGCCACCACGGGCACGCTTGCAGTAGTCCAGACGCTGAACCCAATTTTCGACGGTTTTCAAGCATAAATCGGCCGATACTGCTGCAATTTCACGTTCGATATTCGTACGAAGTTCATCAATCGTCGCTGGCTTGTTGGCATAGACCATAGACTTGACGTAGCCCCACAGGAAATAGTCTAACGGCGTCAAATCGCACGACCGAGGCGGCCAAGCGACTGGACCATTTCGTGAGATCACACGTTCTCCAAACTTGGTTTCCAATAAATTGATTGTGACATTCGCTGTGTGGCTTGTGGCGCCGTCCTGTTGGAACCACATGTCCTCCAAGTGCATATCATTCAATTGGGGCCAAAAATATTCGGTTATCATTGAACGGTAGCGATCCCCATTCACAGTAACGTGCCGGTCTTGATCATCACGGAAGAAGTACGGCCAATGACGCCGCCCGCCCATAAACCACACCAAACCGTAATTTTGTCGGGATGCAATGATGACTCATGGAGTACGTGTGGATTGCTGCTTGACCAATACCGCATATTTTGTTTATTGACGAAGCCATTCAGCCAGAAATGAGCCTCATCGCTGAAGATGATTTTTCGATGAAAATCGGAATCATTTTCAAGTTGTTGCTCAGCCCAATTCACGAACATAAGCGGCTTCATTTCTTGCGTCAATTTAATCTTGTAAAGATGTAGGCCAAGATCTTTTCGCAAAATATGTCACAACGACGTCATAGAGATGCCCAACGCTTGAGAACGACGTGTGAGAGACACATTTGGGCTTTCTGCAACTGAAGCCTCAGCGGCAGCAATATTCTCGACACTACGGGCACTTCTTTGTCTCACTGGCACAGGAACATTTTGTACTGTGCCTGTGGATTCAAATTTTTCACTAGACGCTGAATTGTTGATCTGCTAGGACGATTATGACGACCATTAATTGGACGTAGCGCTCTTAACGTTGAGGCCACTGACTCCGCATTTCGGTAGTAATTTTTAATAATTTTGACTCGTTGTAGGTATACGAGCCTACTTTCTTTTCATCATGAAATGGCAAACCTTACTAAAGAGAAATGTCAAAAGAGCGGCAAGAAATATGGCGTCGTTTGCTGTCCCTGTCGCTCTACTTTTGTAGCGTCTTTGTTGAAAAACCCTTTATAAGGAAGTTTTAATTAATTTCCGATTTTAATTCAAAAATAATGTAAAATAGCTTTCAAATACTATTCCATAGAATCATTGTAACCTTTACAAAATTTGGGAAGCGTTGAGCTACTAAGCTCAATGCTGTGAAATTCCATGCGAAACTGAATTAAAGGCTTTTGAGAGTATTCAACATGTTTTAGTACATTTTTGGAGCAACTATATATATAAGCTGTAAGAAAAAGCTTAGTATAACCTTTGTATATACACTGCATATAGTACTATCATGGAGCATAATTTTTTAAGTTCTGAATCAAGTCGCAATGAGGCGCGCTGAAATCGCCAATTGGTGTGAACATAGAATAAGTACAAAATTACCACCATGAGAGTACTATAGAAAATGTATATACAATGGTATAACCTTTGGTGAATTTTGGTTATTTAGTAAACAAAAAAAAAACCGTTTTTTACTAAAAAAATTAACTTAGGCGATCATTAAAAATCCATCATTAAAAGTTGAAACAGCTGAAAACTGGAATTTTTTACGTACGGGTAGTTATAGCGATCATTAAAGTTGTGTCAGAATTTACAGGCCAACCACACCAGCCATAACCTCAAATTTGTTTTAATGATGCAAAATGCTTCAGTAAACTTTTTACTGATGGGTTGGAACATTAAAAAAATGGATCACAAACACTGGAACGAAATGTTCCATTATTCTGTCAAATGACAATCAGCTGTTCAGTAAAACCAATTTTCATCAAAAAAATAAATAAATAATTTTTCAATAAAAAATCCTGTTTCCCGGGTTTGTTTTTTGTCAAAATAAATTATTTCAATCGATTTGCCATCGATTGGCATAAGTTTCATGTTTTAAATCTTTTTCTAACAAAAATATCCAATTGAAAATTTTTAATGATGGGTTTTAATGATCGCTATAACTGTTAAACAAAACTAAAATCTAAACGGAGGGGTCAATAGGAAAGAACTTAGGTTAAATGTGGTAGATGTCAATCTTAAGAGAATAATAGTGGCTTGAGATAGGGGTTATTTTAAAAGGTTTATTTCACTAAGGATTTTTCTTTTTCTTCTTCTTTTTTTCTTCATATAAAAATGTATGTTCGTATGTGGTTATGTATTTCCCAATGGAATCCTAAACAGCATAACAGATTCTGTTGATATTTTTAAGCAATTTTTTTAATTAAGACCTGTAAGACCTGGTAAGTGGAGCTGTTCTCGAGTTGTGTGTCGTTGTGTATGTCTAGAGTAACAGATTTTGATGACATTTTCTGTCTATCTTCAGACAGTCAAGAACAAGTGATTCTGTTATGTTTGGCAGCGAATAACAGAATTATTTTTTTTCTTCACAATTTCGTGACGAAAATTCTGGACAATGTAAATAATAATCAGAGGTTACAGCTAGTTAAATGGTGAGATAGGTGGCTTCCTCGAGAATCACCAGATGTGGCATAGATAGGTTTAGAGACAAAGAACTCTATAAGTTCGTTTTTCAAAGCAAGGAGCAAATCCAAGGTAAAACCGATAGTGAAAAACCAAGAGCTCTGAGTTAAAAATAAATTATGTTATGAGAAATTAAATTTTATCGAAGGCTTTGATCTAGTGCCAAGTTATTTAGTGGTTAGAGAGTCGTACTACTAAACCAAAGAGTTAGGGTTCGACTTCACCTCAGAGCCATCTTTATTTCCCAGGTACTGTTTCTTGTAAGGAAATAAAAAATCCTCCAAGAGTAAAATTTGTCTCGAAGAAGTGCATTTCATTTAGCCGTTCGGACTCGGGGGTAAACTGTAGACCACAACAGATAATCTTCAAAAACATATTACGCTTAATGTGGAGGCTTCGCTGAGGTCCCTGTTTTACCGAAGCGGGAATGATTTGGCAAAATACGATAAGAGAATCGAGTAGAACTAACTCACTTGTTATTTTTGAATCCGCATTACAATTGGGGAATTAAAATCAAAACTAATTTCAAAAGGAAGACTATGGAAATCGTAACAGAAATTCTTAGTTTCTACGAATTCATTATTTTCTTAGGGAAATGAAAGGAGATGAAAACGATCAAAAGTTGAGATGAGAGAAGGTAAGGTATTTTAGCGACGGCACAATTATCGGACGAAAAGATAAGATTGAAATGCCTTCCCATTGAGTTGGGTCCTCTATGTATTTGAAAGAGACCAAAATCTAACAAGCAATCAGTCAGAGAATTTGAAGGTTGGAAGTAATAATTGCTAGAAAGAAAGATGACTCAACAACTAACCAGCTAGTGTTTTTAGGAATAGTAATAATTTTGGTAATTTTCCTTAAAAAAATATAAATAGTGTTGAAAATATGCAAACATTGGAAACAAGCTGGCAGCTGGAAGAAGGAAATGTTTTTCTTGAAACCTTACTGCAAGTTAATTTTCTAAGATCTTTGATTTGTGAACAACTCACACACTCGTTTGAGCACGGCCATAGGATACGTATAACTATTAAAATAAAAGATTATTTAGGAGCCATTTTTAGCCAGCTAAAGTTACTTCGTCATTTGGCTCATTCAAACCCGAAGATGATGGGATATTTCCAGAGCCGCCGGGACAATTTTCGGGCCCGTTGGAAACCATGTACGGGCCCGTTTCTTAAAGAAAAATATCAGTATTTATAGTAATTTTCTTTTGTTCTTTCGAGGATCTTCTCGCCCTTGAAGAACTACGGACCCGGGGTATTCCACCCGTTATAATTGTTACATTATTATACCATCGGAAACACTGATGAACTTGCGATCATGATCAGCGGCAAGTTTTGCGATACTAGCAGTGTTTTATTGAGAAATTTATCCGTAGCGAAGCAATATTTTACATACACTACAAACACAACAACCAGCTGCCGAAAAAAGTAGATGTTGAATTTGGCTGCGGATTGCATGTTCGACACAACAAGATTCCATTCACAATAGACATGATATAAGACTTGTATCATGCTACAGTTACTATATTTCCATTGCACGCAGAGAAAAATTAAATTACCAATTTTCAAACACGCCTGGGAATGATCGTTTTATGCTACATTGTTTGAGAAGGTTACAAGGTTGCACTGTGTATAAATATTTTTTAGACTCACTGGTCGACGGTCTTTTGTGAATGATCTTTTTTTTATGCATTAATTGAGAAGATTGCAAGGTTGCACTGGGACATAAGACAACAGGCGGCTGCCAATGCGTTTTTTTGAAAAGCTGCCCATAGCTTTCCCAAAAAAACACGGCTACGGCAATGTGCCTTAAATAAAATAGTATATAGTGTTGTGATCGATAGGGCTTGTAAATCAATTCTAAAACAACTCTAGTTTCTTTAGTTCCCAGCCACCTAATATCTCCCACTGAAAGTGCTACAATGGCCCTGTCCCTGATGTGGGGTTAGACGATGTCTATATGGTAAAACATGACGACTTAACCCTTGAATAATATACTGAAACAGAACTACATGAAAACTACATTGAAATCCAAACATACTCAAACGACCTCAACAAATTAAATGAGTGGGAGCAGATCCCAAGATCTGATTCAATAGAAAAGATTAATCATACAAATATACAATCTCTATTGGGGCCATGACAGATAGTCATGTTCATTACAGTTATTCATCATGTTTTCAGAACCATGACGATCATGCAGTTGGGCCTTCACTGCCAAAATAGCATATTTGTTAATTACCTAAAACATACAGTTATTTGTCATTGGCTATAATAGACACTGTCGCCTTTCGATAAGTTTCGTCAATCATGTGCTGTATCATTCTGAATCGCTCTGACACATGCAAATTTGACAGCTATTGCATTTGAGAGTAAAAAAATTGACCGATAGCCTTGTTAATTTTAGTTATTATTGATGATTTTTATAGAAACATGACGAAACAATTGGTTTAAATTTGACATTAAGCTTTGGGGATGCTTATTTGCTAATTTGGCCCTTAGCTTCGATTACAATTATTTCTTCTTTAATGTCTTTGATTTTTTTTCTTATTTATTTAAAGAAAAATGAAAAGAAAGAATAATTATTTAATTATACAAAAAAACATCGACATTTTAATCAAAAACGATATTTCTTGTGCTTTAATTTTTTTTCTTCTTAATTAATTTAATTTCACGCTTTAAAAACACAAAAATATAATGTTATTTAATCTGCATCTGATTTTCTGATTCAAACAAGTGGTTGGATGTCACATAGTATATTTCACAGCTGTTGTTATAAATTACCATATTGATTAATCTAACTTATAAATACAATTCAGACCGCAATGATCCATTCTCCAATAGCTAGAAAATGTTTTCTTTTTTTTATAGCTTATCTACATTACATATTAGAAGATTGTAAGTAAATATTATCATCCGAGGTAGAAAGTTATTTGAGATTAGATTAAGAAAATGATTCCCAAGCCAACACTAGCACTTTTCTGCCTGCACGCCACGACGATTTACATTGTCAGCATATCAAATGGATAGTTGACTGTATTCAATCAAACAAACCCATCAGCAAATAATATCGCATTTACATACCTGATAGCACAAAGCATCCCATCATAGCAATTATCACAGCGTAACTCAACATCATTGCTGAAGAATAACCTCGTTTGGCAACCATTTTTTTATCGCAGTTATTGCGAATTTGCAAAGTAATAGCAGTGATTACAGATCAGTATTTAAAACTCCACTTTTCGTTCACAATGGCACTTCACTGTTTATTAAAACAAAAAATAGATTTTTTTTTTTATTTAAACCAAGCACTTGGATTCCACAAATTTTATTAAATTTGTTTCAATAAATTTCTTTTTTTATTTTAAAACAATAAAAAAACGATCGTTTTACTGATCCGTTGAATTTCAATCTGACAAATGAAAGTTATTCTGATTCTGTGTCAGCTGGAAGGAAAAAAAACTGGTTGGATTACCGCGAAGCTGGTGTAGATGTTACTTTTAGCTGTCGATCCTCAGCTGCCACTATTTGTTCTCAGACATTGGAAAAGCTTCTGAGGTTCAGTTCGGTTGCAACCAGTCAGTCTTGGTGGGAATGGCGATTAAGATCTCCCAGCGAAACGTTTTGGAGTGATGAAACATTGATTTTCTGGGTGTTTTGAATGTTAAGATTAGGTGGCCAGTGGAGAAGTGAAATACAAATAATGTTGTAAGAACACTCTTGATTTGGTGTAAGTGAAACAGGTTGGTGAAATGAACGCCATAGTCTATTTGGTTGACCAAACTAGAAAAATGCGATCGCCACTGGGAATATTCCAAAGTATCTTGTATCTGTGTTAACATTTGGATGTAGTATGGTGGGGATCAACCTTATATGAATTTACATGTTAACGACAACGTTTCGATTCTATTGAAAGTGTTGTTTACCAAACAATACTTTTGGACGTTTGTTCGTTTCGTTCGCATTATAAGGCTAATGGTTTTGTTACAACTTTGGTTTGTTTTCATAGACGAATATGGAATACTGTAGTATACCATAGTTAAGTGATGATGAAGATTCAGTATAAATATGCAAGCAAGCAGCAGGTATCTGCATTAAACCATACAAAACTGGTGTTAGCTTTATTGGAAGAAACTTAAAAAAAAAATTACTCTTTTAATACCAGGGTAATGAAATTTAAACTCCATACATTAAGGCTCAATATCACCATGACGAAACTGTTCTCATAATGTTTGTTTTTTATTGGAGTAATTAAGGTAGGATTTGGGCACAGGCTAAACGGACATAATATTAAGACTAAACCAAAATTATTGACTTAGTTTGATAAAAGCATCGGTTAGGGGAGAGGGGGGCACCTTTGAATGCGGGGTACCTTTGAACAGTGCTAATAAAATCTTATTTAAAAAATATATCCGGACCTAATCAGAATTTTTTCATTCGGCAACACTGTTTTATAAAACAGTCAACGACATTCGCAGTACTCTTCAGTAGCCGCTTGAAAGTAGTTGGATCCGGATGTTTCTGTACTGCTATTCTATTTTTTTTTTTTTTTTTTTTTTTGTAGGATTGTACAATTTTGTTGGTGAGTGTTTTTATATGTAAAAGTATTTCATTGGAGGCAAACGTTCATCTGGAACAACATTAAGGTTAGTTCTTTGAAAAATATGTAAAAAAGTGATTACTTATGCTAAATTTTCCATGACGTGGCATGATGGGGCAGGTTTGAACAAAACGTACGGGGCACCTTTGAACATGTTCAAAGCTGCCCCTAATTTTGTCTCTTTTTGCTTTCGCATGTATACCTGCATTTGAATCTGTATTTCAAAACAATTTGTAGGTGACCATAATTTGAAGTGATTAACATTTAGTTTAAAAATATTTCAGGTTAATACAATGGTGCGTACTTATAAAAAGAAAAAAAACTACAGAAGTTAACGGAGATGACGTAAGGAGTGCTATCACGGCAGTTTTAAACAAAACAATGACCCTTAGAGGTGCTGCCGGTACTTACGGTATTCTACCAAATACCTTATTTTATAGAATTAAAAAATATAAACAAAACGAACGCTCAAAAGTCACAATTATTCAAGCAATTTCTCTACAAGACAAGTTTTTACCTCCGCTGAAGAAGATATGTTGGAGAATTATTTTGTTCGAAGCTCAAAAATGAACTATGGTTTAACATACATCCAAGGTCGAATATTAGCATTTCAATATGCTACACTGCTAAAAAAAATGCCCCGAGCCGTGGAGCTGGAATCGATTGGATAAAAGGCTTCATGAGTAGACACACCAACCTTTCCCTGCGAAAGCCTGAAAACACGAGCTTGTCTCGATCAACAAGCTTTAACAAGCACAATGTCGAAGAATTCCAAACCAATTACCAGAGAGCACTTGGTAAGTTTAATTTTACTCCCGACCGTATATTGAACTTAGACGAAACAGGTCTAACTACAGTGGTGCAAGCCCCAAACGTCATAGCAAAAAAGGGCCAACAACAAGTTGGACAGTGTGTTTCTGCTGAGAGAGGACAGTTGATAACTATGTGCGCCATTGTCAATGCAGCTGGCAACACAATTCCTCTCGTATTTATCTTTCCCCGAGCTAGATACCATGATATAATGCTTACTGGAGCGCCAATCGGTAATGTAGGTTATGCTAACAGCCCCACAAGTGGTTGGATGACGGGAGTGCTTTTCATTAAAGTTCTTGAACATATCCAAAAACAAACAAGATGCACAAAGAACGATATGATCATACTTTTGATGGATAATCATGAATGCCATTACACAATAGAATCTATACACTTTTGCCGAGAAAATGGTATCGTTCTACTTACATTTCCCCCTCACTGTACTCATTGTCTTCAGCCTCTCGATGTCGCAGTTTTGGGACCATTCAAACAGAAGTTTTCCGTGGCGCAAAATGACTGGCTACTAAATAATCCTGGAAAAACCATTACAATACATGATCTTGCTGGCATTGCCAATACTGACTTTACTGCAGCATTTATTCCAAGAAATATAGTTTCAGGTTTTATAAAGCCCGGAATTTATCCATTTTCAAGAAATGTATTCACGGACGAAAATTTTGAGTGGGCGGAAGTCACAAACAGACAATTGTCTGAGCATTCTACGGTTCATGTTGAGCAAAATTTAATTACTGTAGCAACTGAAGTACCACAAGTTGTTGAACCATCATTATTTTCTGAAAATAACGAATCAAATGTTCAGTATTCAAATGAAGACGAAAGTGATACTTTAAGAGAAAATATTCTGTCACCTGAAATCCCACGGCCTTTCCCGAAAGCTGGTCCGAGACAAAACACTAATCGAGGAAGAAAGAGCACGAACAAGAAGAATGTTATAATTTGAGTTACAACCACTTGAATCCAGGCGACTATGTATTAGTGGAATGTTCTAATAAAAATAACGATAAAATTTTAGGATTTGCTGGAAAAATAAATGATAACATTTACGACGTCAGCTTTTTAAAGAAGGAACCAGGTTCTTATAAGTTTTTTTTTATCCTGATATAGAAGACAAGTGGTCCATAAATTTTTTTTTTTTTTTTTTTTTTATAATTAACGCGCGCACAAGGGATTATGTGTTTCCCTTTTAATGTAGAACACACTGCGCGGGCATTACGAAGATAGGGAGGGGAGAGATAGGAGGTGCCGATTAACATTGGTTTTGAATGTTTGCAGATCAAAATGGCAAGGGAAAATCCCGCCGGGTAAACTATTCCAGATTCGTGTCGTTCGGCTAAAAAAAGAATCCCTATATTTCACGGTACGTCCGAAATTAGGCTCAAGGGTGAACTGATGAGCATTCCTTGCGAGACGAGTATTACGGGAGAAACTTTTAAGGGGAGGAATGCAACTGGCTACTTCGAGTGAACATTTTTTGTAAAAGAAACGATAAAATAAGGAAAGACATGAAACATTGCGTCGGTGTTCGAGTGGGGCAATTGTTTCAGCGGCAGTTCTATTACCTATCAATCTTAACGCTCGATTTTGTATTCTATCAAGCACGTGAAGCGATGTTTGCGAAGCACCTGCCCAGAGGTGGGAGTTATACTCGAGTTTAGGGCGTATAAACGCTTTATAAATTGTAGCCAGATCAGATGGGGAAAAGTACTTCTTACACCGATACAGAAAACCTAAGCACTTTGCAGCATTCTTAGCGATCTCAAATATATGGTCGTTCCAACGGAGGTCGTCGTTGACACACATACCGAGTACTGAGAGCTTTTCGGTTTCTTCGATGTAAGTGCCATTCATGGACAATGGCATTGGGGGAATGTTTAGCTTTAACGACAGAAGACAGCATTGAGTTTTCGAAGCATTAAACTCCACACGATTTCTATTACCCCATTTAACAATGCTGTATAAATCGGAGTTTAATGAGCTTGACATACGGCACCGTTGCAATTGTACGTCCGAAGGCGAAGGACGTGAATTATCGAACGAATATGAAAAGCTGAGGGTAGAGTCGTCAGCAAAACAGTTAAGTGGATTAGAAGTAACAGACAGAAGATCATTTATAAAAATGAGGAAAAGAGTCGGAGACAGAACAGAGCCCTGGGGCACACCAGCATTTATTTTATGGGAATCAGACTTGAATCCGTCCAATACAACTTGTATTGAACGGTCCAGAAGATAGCTTCTAATCCAACGAACAAGAGTATTATCGATCCCAAAAGCACGCATTTTCGATAAGAGAGCTTCATGCCAAACTCTATCAAATGCCTTGGAGATATCAAGAGCAATAATCTTACTTTCACCAAAGCGATGTAAAGATTTGTTCCACTGTTCGGTGAGATATGCCATCAGATCACCAGTGGAACGGTTGCTGCGGAAGCCATACTGACGGTCATGGAGAAGCTTACGATCTTCGAGATATTCCTTAAGCTGACCGTTAATCAGTGTTTCCATGACCTTAGAAAGAAGGGATGTCAGTGCTATGGGTCGGTAGGAGGAGGGGGAGGATGGGTCACCTTTCTTAGGGACAGGCTGGACAAATGCTGTTTTCCATCTTCTAGGAAAGATTCCAGAAGAGTAGGAGCGATGGAAAAGCTTACGCAGTGGCTTTGCCAGTGTGGAAGAACACCTCTTCAGAAGAATCGGGGGTATACCATCCGGGCCAGCGGATTTGTGTATATCGAGATCTTTGAGAACTCTTGCTACTGTACGAGTGCGGAAAAAAATGTGTCCCATGGAAAAATTTACATTCTCAAGTACAGGAGGGGCAACGTTGCTTTGAGGCAGCGTGGTGCTGGCAGCGAAATGGGCGGCGAGCAAGTTTGCCTTCTCTGAAGAGTAAACAATTGGTTTGTTATTGTCGATGAGCGTTGGAACCGAAGATGTCGATGAGTTTTTTATATTTTTTACAAATGACCAAAAATTTTTACTGCCTTTGGGACACTGCAGAATTTTTTGCCGTAATTTTTGGTCATGCAAAAATTTGGTTCTTTCTATAACGGAGTTGCATGAGTTCCTTGCTTGTTTGTGCTTTTTCCGATTTTCCTCTGTAGGGTTGGCTTTGTAAGATCGGAAACTTACTTCTTTGAGCCTGATAGCTTCTTTACACTCAGAATTAAACCAAGACTTTTCTTTAGGTTTGATGCTTTTTACTCTGTTAGGAATAAAAGCACGCATCCCTAGAAGAATCACATTTGTGATCATTTCAGCACTGGCATCAATGTCACTATCGAGGAAGCATAGTGACCAGTTAAAGTTTCGGAAAAAGAAATTCAGGCCGTCCCAGTTGGCTTTCTCGTATTGCCAAACGGTCCTGGTGGGAAGTTTTTCTTTAACTGGATGGGTGGGGGATGAGAAATTAGCTGAAATGATACAATGGTCTGAAGTGCCAAATGGAGAAGTTACACTAATGGTATATTTATCAGGGTGAGAAGTAAGAAACAAGTCAAGAGTATGGGCTGCTTGCCCAGCAACATCCGGTATACGCGTTGGCACATCGATCAGTTGGGTAAGGTGATGTAACCCGGCAAAGAGCTCGACATACCTTCCTTCGGGTGTTGTCTGACCAGAATAGCGGAGCCAGTTGGAATTGTGTACATTGAAATCGCCCGCAATAACGATTTCAGTGCGAGGACAAAGGGAAACAATTTTCGAGATGGAATCAGACAGTGCATCAAACTCGTTACAAGTCGAATTACTGTCAAGATTTGGACTCCTGTAAATAAAACAATAATGAATGACATGCTTGCGGACAGTGAATTTGAGCCATAAGAAATTAAAGTCCGTGTTGGAACATTGCCCATATTGGGGAAGGCTCTGGCAAGCAATATCATTCCTAACATAGACCACGAGACCATGATGAGAAAAGAGTAATGGCACCAAGCTATACCCATTCTGATAAATCAGTATTTGCTCCAACCTGAGTTTCACTTAATGCCAAAACAGCTGGCCTGTGTTGAACAGTGTAGACGTACACGTGAAAGAAATTCTTTCTTAAACCACGAACATTTGAATACACGACACAAAAATCACTTACCATTTAAAAATACTTACATACAAAACACAACTCTGATTAAGTCGAACTGCGCAGTGAAAATCAAAATTAACTTCTGTAATAATCAAACTGTCTTAGGTGTTATGCCATTAAGACAGCCTGTTTACAAAAAATCAATCCAAACATTCAGCACAATAAGACAAATTCAGATGCCCTTATCTATTTACCGCAAGCATTGTATGGTCATACGATGCCTACAGTAGATAAGAAAGAGGCAGTTAAGCACAAAGGTCTTGGAACAGAAGAGAGGATAATTTGTTATGCGAATGCGTTTTATTTATTTTTTTTTTCTTCTTCAGCGCGAGTGGGCATCTTTTTCATTCATCCTACGACGCGAGTGAACACTATTATTTTTTTTTTTTTTTTTTTTACAGCACACGCGAGGGGTTTTTTTCCAATTTCTCAACGAGCGTGTATTATTTTTTTTTCCTTAAAGCACTCGCGATAACAACGCGCAACAATTATTTGTTTGGACTACGTTTAACTAATTGTGCGCGCACCTCGACATCCGTCTTCAACGAGCTTAGGATCGACACTGATTGAAATCAAAGCAAAGCTTCCAACACCAATAAACGCTCCGGGAACATCGACGACAGCGGCAATGATGACTTTTGCCTTCGATTTTTCTAAATTTCAAATGGGTTGAAACTCATTTTTTTTTATGTGATGTAAATTTATGAATTTAGTGCCCCGTGGCTTAGTGGTTAGTGTGTCGGACTGCTAAGCGAAAGAACCTGGGTTCAAATCCAGCTCATAGCCACCTTTTTTTCTGGGGTACTGCCTCTTGCGAGGAACTGACAAAACCTCCAAGAGTAAAATTTGTCTCGAAAAAGTGCATCTCATGTAGCCGTTCGGACTCGGCGGTGAACTGTAGGTCCCTTCCATTCTCGCAGAGTAACAACACACACACAGGAATGGTTGAGAGTATAAGTCACTAGGCCGCTCCTTAAGGAGCTGTCGCGCCAATAAATTTAAATTTATTTTTAAATTTATGAATGCTATCTAAAATTTATTTTTATTTTTAC
This sequence comes from Platycheirus rosarum, assembly GCA_963971375.1. NCBI lineage: Eukaryota > Metazoa > Arthropoda > Insecta > Diptera > Syrphidae > Platycheirus > Platycheirus rosarum. Next base: position 13,697,632 of record OZ020507.1, read on the forward strand.
CTTTTTTCTTAGTTATTTGTGAATTTCAGTTCCTTTTCTGTTTATGTTTGTTACCCTGTTATCTTCGTTATATGTTTACTTACTTTATTAAAGTTATTTGTGAATTGAAGTTTGTTTATGTTAAGTTTTTGGTTTCTTTATTAAAAATAAAACAAAGTTACTTAAAAAAAAACAAAGCGTCTATTGTCTTCTTAACAAATAAAAATCATTGGAATAACTGCCGTTTAAAAGTGCCCCATCCTAGTTCAAAGCTGCCCCACATGAGGGGCACATTTAAACATAATTACTTGCTCCACTTCAAAAATAATAATAAATAGAAATATTTAAAAAAATAAGTAATTGTTCAAGTCAAACTAAAGTTTATATCCATTTCTAAAAGTTAAGTTATGTTATAATTCAATAATTAAAAAAAGGTTTTTATGGCGTTGGAAGCCAAAACTGTTCAAAGGTGCCCCCCTCTCCCCTACTCCAAGTTCTCATAATTATATTGTAACATTGATAATGTTTTACCGAGAATGTCTAGAGTATTGGTTTCTTTTAATGTCTGTTTTATTATTTGGAAGATGGGCTTCATCATAATCATCAAAGGCGCAACAACTGGGATCCAGTCCGGAACACATCCAAAAAGTTCTCAATAAGAAGAAAACCACCTTACCCGGCTCGTTAATGCACCAAACAGTGCTACCATATTCTTGAGAGCGAGTTATCATACAATTTGCTCGTTTGGTGTTGCCCCCCAACTGATTGAAAGCGTAGTGTTTTGGAAAAAAAGTGTAGTAAAAACGTAGTAAAAAAAAAATAATTTTACAAATTTTGTACCTAATCCTTTTTTTTACTTTTAAATATATACATAGGTATATATTTATATATATATAAATAATAAACTATATGTATACACATTTTATAAAAAAATCTAATGTTATATTAAATAAACTATATTTGCATCTTAACAAATTAATTAATTAAACAAAAAAATAATTAAATTAATTTTTTTTATAATGACTACATTGTGGTAGTTAAATTTGTGAACAAAATTTATTAATTTTGCGGAGGGCTCATTAATTCCTCTATGTCTTTCAAGAGTTCTTTCGATTGCATAATTTCATCAACTGTTGAAATACTTAAATTATTTCTTAAATAATCCTTTATAATATATAAATTTGAGAAAAAACATCTACAAAAAGTAAGCCTGTAACTGAACTGCATACATTTTCAAAAGCTGGCTTTTCAAGAAAATGTTTGTCACTCAATAAATTGACCGATAATTTAACAATGTCATAATTAAAATATTCTTTTAACGCTTTTTGTGAACCTGTGATTGAACGAAATTCGTCATTCAAGATGTTTTAATTTTTTTTGTATATGAAACGGGAATTTTTTTAATAGAGGCATTATAGTCGGAATGTCTGCTTTTGAAATTTCTTTGGGGTCGAGAAGAGTTATATGACTTATTTTTCATCGTCAATAAAATGAAATCTTAACACGATTTTATACAACTCCATTAAGCATTCGAGAATAATTTACAAAACAGTTCACCTTCACATTTCAATTACAAAACGGTACTTTGTGAATGAGGTAAAAATGAGAAGAATATTCATACATTTATTTTAGAAAAAGAAAACCCATCTGATCTCTCAAACTGTGGATTCCATTCTGGAAGTGGATTATGATGATTGAGAATGTTGGATGTTCTGGGCCTACACCGAAACTATTGGTTAAGTTAAGATATAAAGCTAAAAGCACACTATTCATTTTTAAGAACAAAATAATTTTTGATGTCAAAAAAAGTATACCTAGTGTTTGAGGAGCGTGCGTAGTGTATGCTTTTGAAAAAAAAGTGTAGTAAAAACACTTCTATTGCAGTAGGGGCAACGCTGTTACGTTTCTATCCTACCAGAGAGAAAATTATCATACGCAAACAAATGTCGTTTCTAAAGGAATGCCTCCATTAACTAAAAAAAAATTCTTTGCTATCTGGCAGTTCCAACAAATGTCAAAAAATGTTGTGTTGTTGTTTACAAGCTTCTCTCATATAGAAACTAAATTTCCCATCAAGAAAAACATTGTTCTGAATATGATATTTTAAGGTCTTTTTTTATCTTCTGTTTATAAACAAGTTTAGATATTTGGAGGATACATTTTGTAAACTAACGACATCTGTTGGATTCATTGTGTACAACAACCACCATTTATTGTGTACAACAACCATGCCCTAGAAGTATGCTACATATTTGCAATATGTTTTAACTGAGTACTAAATCGAACTTGAAGTACTAATTCGAGACTCGAATTAGTACCGAAAGCTTAGATTGTGCCAGAACCAGACAGAAGCTTCCAGAAGCTTGTAAACTTGTATAAATACAAGAGTAGATTGCATTGAAAGTTCAGTTTATTTTCGAAAGTGGAATTGTTAAGAACTGGAAGCGTTAATAAAAAGTGATTGAATTTAGATTAAATAAAAAGTGTTGAATGATAAAAACGTATTTGAATTGTGAATAAGTGAAATAAGTTAAATTGGTGTTATTTAAACTGAAAGACGTTGTGTTTAATAAAATAAACGGATTTGTTGTATTAATTTGGAATTTTGATTGAGTTTTATTTGTCGAAACCCAGGCCAAAATATCACAATATTTAAGGCACATAATAAATTTATTTTTTTTTATTTCTTAAGCAGTTAATAGTATTTTTTCAACTTTAAAAAAAAATTGGAATATAAATAAATATATGTACATAGAAAAACGAAAATAAATATACATTTGCATCTGTGTAATTAAATTTGTTCGTTTAGTAAATTTTAAAGAGGCAATACCGCGGAAAAGAAGGTTGCTATGAGCGGGACTCGAACCCAGGCTCTTCGCTTAGCAATCCGACACACTAACCACTAAGCCACGGGGCAATACTTAAAAGAGCAAAAATAAGTTAAGGATTCGTGAATATAAAAAAAAAATGGAAAACAATGAAACATGGCATTAAGATCATAGAAAAGCCTAAAAAGTTAGTGAAAAAAAGTTCTTTCTGTGCTTAAAACCCACTGCAGCCTTAACGGCTTATGTGATTACCCTTAAATTTAGTATGTCTGATTCTTTTGGCATTCTTTATAGTCTGGAAGGCAGCCGTAAGAAAACTACCTTATCGAGTCAATGCAAAATGTAGCCATTAAGTAATGGAAAAATACATAAAATGTACAAAACCGCTGGTGACAGACTTTTTCTTATCCGCTTGGCGCTAAAATCTCCACTTCCGGTTTATTGTTGGCCTACCTCATCGGGACAACGAACAAATGAAAGCTTAGACCATAATGTAGAGCGAATGAACATCGATGCTCCAGCACGGAAGGTCTTCACACACCGTACCTGAAAGAGTCAGGGCAGGGGTAGACCTCATCTCCGGTGGAGCGACCAGGTAGACAGTGGCGGATCCCTCAAGAACCAACAAAAATAATTAAAAAAATATCCAAAAATGAGGAAAAAAATCAAACCTATAAAATGTTTACATTTTTAAAGGAGACATTTAACCAACTTTTTCCCTTTTTTTGGACTGAAGCCTGCATTCTTAGTTTTACACAAATGGGTGTTTTTTAAGAGCTGGAGAACTTTAAATAATAGTACAAGATAGAAATATTGTCGTAATTATAACCTGGTAGATGAAATGATGGCATTTATTACTTAAGATTATAGGGACTATAAGGCAAGTTTAGGATTCGTGGATATAAAAAATATTGAGATAACAATGAAACATGACATTACGATCGAGAAAAAATGTCTGTCTGTCTGTCAGTATATATAACGAGCTGCAGCCTAAACGGCTTAAGCGATTATCTTCAAATTTGGTGTGTGTTATTCTTTTGGCATTCCCCAGAGGGGAAATTGAAATTTTACTTTTAAGGCCAAAAATAACGGTACTTGCCATATGACCGTTTAGGAAAAGCTTATTTTTCTCGAAAACGGCTGCAACGATTTCGATGAAAAATTTCGAGATTTTTTTTGTTGCTATTATTGGCTATCATTTGATCAGAACCACATATACGGGAAAATTCTATTAACGGGACCTTTCATATAACGGTTTTTTTTTTTTAATTTTTGGCTTTCTCGGTAACGGCTCTATGGATTTCTGTCAAATTTTATAGCCAAATTATTTCTGCATATAAAAATTTTGAATAATTTTTTTTTCTTTTAAAAATAATTTTTGATTTTTTTTTTTTTTTTGAAAAATCAATATTTTTAAAACTAATTAAAAACAATTATTTTAAATTTTAAAATCACACGTATATTAATAAACTCTAAGAAACTGCATACCAAAATTTGAAAAAAAAAATCAAAAAACTAAAAATAAAAACCAGGATTTTATCAAAACCGGTCCTACAATTTTCGAAATAATTTTTTCATAAATTCTTTGTTATTTAAGACGTGTGATGGCGTACTTCATTTTTACTAAAAACCGTTTAGTATTGTGGTTTTTATACTTTTAATAAGTTCAAACTGTGTTATTTCCAACGTAAATGTTACTTTTCTGTCAAAGATCTTGCCTCCCAATGTAATTAGGCACATAAGAGCAAGTACGTGCGACCCAGTCCATTTTTTTTAATATGATTTAGTCTATTTGATCAGTACAATTATTTTTCACTACTTTTTCCAATAATTCTGGCCGTAAGTCGCACGAACGAGGGAGCCAGTTAACAGAACCACTTCTGGAAATAAAGTTATCATCAAATTGATTTTGCAATAAGCTTATGGTTAAGCGCGTTGTATGGCAAGTTGCGCCGCGTTGTCTTGTTGGATCCAAATGTCGTCGATGTTTAGCTGATTAATTTAATTTAATCAGTCAGCATGGCCGATAGCGCTCGCCATTCACCGTAACGGCAGCTCCTTCCTCATTTTGTAAGAAATAAGGACCGATTATGCCGCCAGCGTGTAAACCGCACCAAACAGTCAATTTGAATAGATGTAATGGGGATTCGTTAATGGCTTGAGGATTGTCTTCGCTCCGTATACGGCAATTGCACTTATTGACGAAGCCATTAAACCAGAAATAATAGCCGATTATGTTGACCGTAAAACGAACGCGAACAGATTTATTTTTTAAAATGTAATTTTCCACAATTTGGAAGCGTTGTTCTGTCATTAGACAAGACATAATGAGTTGCCAAACTGTGCTGAACAGAAATGTCAACACAGTTTGACATTTTCAGCTGTCAAATCATAGACAACAACCATCGAAAGTTTTAATGCAGCTAAAAAAACAACCTTTTATTTTGTAGGTGAACACCCGCAAACTGAGTTCCTAGATCCGCCATGGGAAGGTGACCACCGACTGCTTGGAGTGTAAAAATGGAGACGGCAGGCTAAAGATTGAGCCAGCTGCCGAGGCATATTGCACCAGGCCCGGAAACACCACGCTATGAAGCGCCAGGAATGGAGGGGAAGTCATAACCTTTGAACGTTCAATGCGAACACTGACTTTTAGCCAAAATGAATCGATTGAACAACAAGCTGTCCTTTCACCATTACATTGCAGAGGGAAAACTGTCAGTTGAAAGTTAGTCAAATATTCTTGACTACGCTTTTGACTAAATGTTAACCAAACTTAAGGGCCAATTGACCAATCAACGCATTGAACGCGCGCAATATCTGTCCTTAAAACGGGTTTCCACAGAAACATTATGATTTCATTATGATAAGTATTAACCTTCAGCTTTGTACAAAGATCTCATTCTGTGTTCACAGAATCAACAGAAATCTTGGTAAGAACCAAACTTAGTTGGACAAATCTGCTTACAGCCATGTAACGTCGTATTTACGTTGAAAACACATCTTATCAACTCTATCCTTCTAATACTGAGTTGTTGTTGAAATAGAAGAAAACTAAACTTTAACACGCACTTAATACGCATACAATAGTCGAATGATGTGATTGTCTTAATTTAATAAATAGATGGATTAAATATAATTATTGTTTTTAGGTTATTCTGCCGAAGCAGAAGCAATCCAAATTTGGCCAGCTTCATCCGGTGGTTGTTGGAATTATCTCAAACCGAAATGAGCTTGGACATTGATTGTGTGCTATCAGCAAATTTTTCGGATGCTACACAGAGGGGCATCTAAGGTGGGAATTAAATTTAAACGCTTAGTTTTAATTTAATTTGAATGAGAATTCAGGAAATCTGAAGCTACATGTATGTACATCATAACCTTGATGTATAATTGGCATTCAATTTAATTTGAATACAATTCTTCGTCTGGTCAAAAAATGATAAGGAAAGTACAAGAATAAACAATTAATTTTTATAAAACGAAAAATAAACATTTCTGTGTCAGCATTTTACAGATATTGGCACAGAAATTGTCTGAAATGAATCAGAGAACGAATCAATAAAAATAATTTTAATTTCTGGTTTAATTATAAACAGTTCCAGCGCTCGCATCTGAACAGAGATGACTTTATCTTTGCAGGGAACCCGACTTCCAAAAGATGCTGATAAAAATATTTGGAATCAGTGCAACAATAATGCAAAATAGCCAAGGTCATTCAAACGTCGATAGGAACGTGCTAAATAGGTACCTTGCTGTCGATCATAAAATTCAAGAAAAAAATGAATAGCTTGAAGTACTTGAAATATTTTTATTGTTAAAAAAAAACAATGCACTTTATAAAGAATGTGTGAATCGCAAAGTTATTTGGACTTGAAGAGAAGTGTTCAAGAGTTCAACAGTATTTTCTTTGAAAATGAATTCCTGTCTACAACATGGGTGGGGCAAAAGGCAAAGGACTTTCTGCTTTTTAATTCTTACTTTTTGCTGATAAATGATCTCCTAATGCAGGCAAGACAAGGAGCACTTGATATATGGGTAGATGAGATGTCCATTTAATCTTCAGACCAATTCTTCTTCCAAGCCAAGCGGACAGAAAATATCCATTTGTACATCATCGGAGGAAAAATTATAGCAGAACATTTGAAAATGCTTTTGGAAAGTCACTCATATAAATGCAAAATAATATACGTCCTAAAATTGAATCTTGCGGTATACCCATTTGCAAGTTCAAAGGCTCAGAATGATCAACATTTACTCTTTGATTACATTGTCTCAGTAATATTCAATCCTAATGTCATACACGATCTTATGTCGAATTCGTTTTTAATTTTCAAATTTGATCTCAGATTTCAGAATTTTCTTGTAAAAACGAACATGAAACGAGATTAGTTTTTTTTTGTAGTTATGTCAGTGCCTTTTGACAACTTGCTGCCGTGGCTTTTGACACTCTAAATAGAATTGCTAACGAACAGAAAAAAAATTATGCGAGAAACAGATTAGCACAGCAACTTTAACAACACATTAGCACAGAAACATCGACATCGACTTCAACGTAAGACCTAAGTCCTAAATTCGATGTCGCTGTGCAAATGCTACCAACTTTACTGCAACATTTTTCAGGGTTATCAACACTCCAAGTGTCAGAAGTACTGTTCAGTTTACACGTTGCTATCCTTTTGACATGAATTTCAATGTCGAAGTTTTCTTTGCTGTTAAAGTTGAGGTGGAAATTGCTGTCCTAATCTGTTTCTAGCTTTATAGCTACAAAAAAATTAGTTTCGATAGAAAATTTTATTAAAATACATATATCAATATGAACATTGAAGCAAATTGTTTAGTCTGCTATTAGACGATGAAACTAGATGCATGCACCTTGTTCGAATTCTTCGAACATAGTAAGTGCAAAAGGGAGAAAAAAATCGAAAAGATGAGACATGAAAAAAGCTGTCGTGTGTCGCACGGGTAGCGTGTTCGAAGAATCTGTTTGACGTTTTTCTTTTCTCTTGTTCGCTTTCTTTAATTCTTTATCACTTGGTTTCGTTGTGCCCGGAGTAAACTTATGATAAGACTCAAAATAAAGGAACAAAAATGAGTGAACATAAAGTGGAATGTACTTTTTTGTGCTTTAAGGTACTTAATTTGGAGATATTATGTCTATGATTCCAGGAAAAATGTGTATGTGGTTAAACACAGTCATTACATCGATAGGGTTAAAAGAGCAGATTCATTGCAAATGATTATGGAAAATAAAAATGAAACAAAACTATCACACTTGTTTTATGAAACTAAATTCATCGTGTAATGGCATTTGCACAAAGAAGAATTCGAAGAAGGTGCATGCATCTAGTTTTATCGTCTAATAGCAGACTTAACGAATATTGTGTAGTGACAATGAGAACTATGCGCTCATTATCATTAATAAAACGGACGAGCAGTTTAATTTTGTTAAAAGGATACAATAATTCACGGAGTTCGTTTACTTCGACCAATTTGCTTGAGAAACTTACAAAATATCACCATCAGAAGACGACGACGACGACGTAAATATCGTGCCTGATGAGAATACTACAAAATTATTCAATATTTTGTTAATTCTTGATCCTTTTTTCACTTTTATCAACACAAAACTTTCAAATCAATGGGTACGCTCACGAACGTAACTTTCGGATAGGTTACCTTGCTTTTGTTGTAATTAGCATGGTTGAAAACAGCTGATTTCCATATGTCTTCAATCAGCTGGAAATCAGCTATTTTTAACCATGCCATCGTGAACATACACAATAACAAAATCCAAATGAAATGCAAACTTCAGTGACATTTGCGAATTGTCATATAAAGTAGTGTTTGTGCAAAACGGTGTAAAGCGCGGAAAAGATTGAACCAGCAACAGCACCAGCACATTCAAGAGCGAACAGCACGCTGACCAGCAAAAGAAATTGAAACACATTGCCACCAGAGAAACAACAAAGAAATTTAATTTTTTTTAAGAAAACGACAGTTTCTGTCAAAACAATGACAAGTAGTATCAGTAATGGCATATACCGATTATTTGTATGTTGTTATGTGGTTGCAATGAAACTAGGCATCTATTTTTATAAATATAGGCATTTGTTCAGCGGGGGTGCATACAGCCCTTTGAATGTGACTGCCCTCATAACAGGCCGACTCCACATGATATCTAACGAGATCTCTGATATAAATATCAGACCATTTTCTTTTTTCTTGGCTGGGCAGCTCATGTCTTAATATTTCATTAAAGCAAGAGAGGTTAACGTGTATGTATCTCTGACAAAAGTCAAATGATTGAAATTCTTCTTCATCATATTTGTCAATTTTGTCATTTTTAAACATTTATTCCATTAAAAAATGTAGGTGTTGTCTCCTTTAAGCCGAAAATAGTGATGTGCAGAGAGGCTGCCTGCATGTATGTATGCAGCGCTGTCCCTATAACAGATGTGCATACTTTTTGGCATTTCAATATTGCTGTATTAATGGGCAGTGTTACCACATTGTGACATTGAAGAAAAAAAATGTCCCTTAAAAATAATGCAATACAATCAAATTTGTATTATTAGAAGTAGGTAACATTTTTACTTGCGATTATAGGGACTATAAGGCAAGTTATGCATTCGTAAAAAAAAAAAAATTCTAACAATCAAACATGATATTACGATGATAGAGAAGTCAAAAAAAGTGGGTCCGGAAATTCCGTCCGTCTGTCTGTCTGTCCGTATCGATATCTACAGCCTAAACGGTTGGGCCGATTTGAATCAAACTTGGTATATAGTATTTTTAGAATGCTCTACCCGACAGTTTTTGGAATTGGCATTCTAGCTCCAAAACTAACGGTACCTGCCATATAACTTTTATTAAAAAACTTATTTTTCTCGAAAACGGCTACTACGATTTTGATTAAACTTTCAGAATGATGTTTTCTGTGCAAAATCTATCTTTTAATTTTAATGGATTTTTCAGAAAAAGTTTTATAACGGTACCTCCCATATGACCGGTTTTTTAAAATCAGACTTTCTCGTTAACTAATTGACGGATTTTGATGAAATTTTCAAAATATGTAGTGTTTTATGATTTAAATAATATTGCTTATCAAAATTTTCAAAAACATTTTTTTTTAAATTTTAATAATTTTTTTAAAAAAATATTTTGTTTTTTGAATATTTTGAAAACGGATCTATAGATTTTTTTTTTAATTTTTCTCCTAGTATAAACTCTAGATTTCTTAAAATTGACATACTAAAAAAAAATTTAAAATATGTTTTCGAAAAGTTTTTCAAAAAAAACATTTTTTTGAAAAAACTGGTCGAACGATTTTGAAATGAAAAATTCATAAAATAGAAAACAGCAAAAGAAATAAGATGGCTTACAACATTTTTTCCAAAAAACGTTATGAGTAGTGTTTTTTTGAATTCATAAATTTTTTTCCCCAACATTTTATTTCATATTGCTCGGCTAAGCCCTAGCCAAGCCATTAGTCAAATAAAAGAAAGTGACAACCTACATTACATACATACTTACGTATTTTAAAGTATTTTTCATCATCATAAAAGCACAGAATAAATAAGGAAGCTTTTGATAAACACACAAAAACAACTAACAAATAAAAAAAACTATTCGATTACTACTGAATGCAAAAAAAAGTTTACACCTTCCTATAAATAAACAAAACCACTGTGTTAACTTTTAATATTGTCTCTATACCTACTGGCTTAACAGTAGTTGGAACACGTATCTTAATTTTAGTACCTACCTTCCTTCCAACGTTATTATAGGTACCTAAATCCTTTATAAATTCCATTGGTCCCATATTGGGACGTATAAAGGTCCCTTTACCTAGCATTATTGCCATACTGCTGATTCCGACGAATCTTTATGCCAGTTGTTCAAATTTTTCCATACCAAAATGAAAATTTAACTGAAAAAAGTCCTTTGTATCTTTCTATTAGCAAATTATATTATAAACAGTAAGCAGCAAGTGGAAAGATAATACTACACTAAAAAACTGCAAAAGCTAACAATCCTATATATTTATGTGTTTATCCCTTTGTCGTGACGCATGTTCGTTCGAGCTTCACCCCAAAACGATTCTAAGGAAGTTGCACGTCATACAAAAAATATTAAAATAAAATCTTTGTCAAAAAGACTCCTGCACTTAAAAAAGATTAGCACATAAGAGCAAGTACGTGCGACCCAGTCGTGCCTTTTATTTTAATATTTTAAGCAATGATTTCAGGTTTTAGTAGAAACAGGTTACAATTATTTACCTGTGTATTACTTTATTTTTATTAAGTTTCTGTTTAGGGTTGTAAATATTATTCGACTTCTGTACGACAAAAAACTGTCAACAAATTGTATATTGTGAATGTGTAAGGAAACGGCAAAGATTTTATTTTTTTAATTTCATATTTATGTACAGAAGTTAATGAAAACAATAACTAACACGACAATCTGGCAAATGCCACCGTCGCCGAGCGAAATGGGCCAAGTTCCCTGCTCATCTCCGAGGTCGAACTACAAATGATCTTCGCATCATTAAAGAAAAAGAAGTCAGCAGGAGTCGATGGTATACCCAATGTTGTACCACGACATCTCCCTGACGAAGCAATAGACATATACACAACACTGTTCAACAACGCGCTGAATAATGCATATTATCCAGTGAGTTGGAAGACAGCAGTTGTACATCCTCTCCCCAAAAAGGGAAAGGACAATTCCAATCCGGCAAATCTCCGGTCGATAAGTCTTCTTCCGAGTATCAGTAAGGTATTCGAAAAGGTTATCAATAGAGCTCTGTCCAAGTGGGCCGAGGACAAAAATATAATTCCAGACACTCAGTTCGGCTTTAAGGCGGGACATGACACAATTCATGCCGCGTCTAAGTTAGTATCTGCTGTCCAATGGAACAATGCTAAAAATCAATGCACGGGTGCCTGTCTGGTTGATTTGGAGAAGGCTTTTGACACCGTATGGTTAGAAGGTCTATATCTGAAGCTAACCAGATGGGGCATAAGTAAACCACTGTTATATATGCTTTACGACATGCTTAATGGTAGAAAGTTTGTTGTCAAGAGTGGCAATGTAACATCTACCACAACGTTTGATATTAAAAACGGTCTGCAACAGGGAGCGGTGAACTCGCCGATTCTTTTTAGTATTTACACCAGCGATCTCATTGGGAGTCTACCTCATGCAATTGCGTATGCCGATGATTTAGTTGCGTACAGAACAGGTCCAAAAGTTGAAGTCATCAGAATTCTCTTGCAACGTGATTTCGATAAAATTCAACAATATTGTAATGTTTGGAAGCTCAAAATCAACTTCCAGAAATGTGAAACTATCCTGTTTAGAACCCCTTTATCTGGGGCCTCTAGGGATACGAGAAAGAACTGGCGCAAGCTAGTGATCGCTGGGCCACATGGACATCCACTGGCGAGTAAAAATGTAGTAAGGTACCTTGGCATCTGGTTGGATCAGTATCTATATTTCAATCGACATGTAGAGGCTGATCTGGCCAGGGCTAGGGTTTTATAGCAGCCGCCTTGATAGCAGGGTGAAAGTGATTTGCTACATGGCCCTTATCAGGCCGATGATTGCCTATGGATGCCCTGTGTGGTTCAACGTTGCACCATCTCTAATGGAAAAGATTCGGGTGTTCGAGAGACAGTGCCTTCGCACTTGTCTCGGTCTTTATAGAACACCAGAGTCGGAGTACAAACACTATTATTCCAACGAGGTCCTATACAACGGGGCCAATATAAATAGGATAGATAACTTTTTAGTTAAGCTCATTCGCGGACACATTGCAAGGGCGATGACCTCAACTAATAGACAAATCTTCGGGGCTTACTACCCCCAAGATATATATTTTGAAAGCACATGTTCGAGTGGTTTTATCCCGCCCGAGGCTTTCCTATACCTTGATAGTCGAGGGCTGATTCAGGATACATCGGCGGTTCCGTTGATCTACCACGTCGGCCGCAGAACAGTCGATAGGCGGCTCCTCTACGACTGAGACATAGTCGCTGGGAGCGAAGCAGAGCGCCTCCGTTTCAGTAGGGCCGTGCCCGACCGGGATCGGAAGGAAGCCTTAGATCAGGTCCTCCAATTTTGGTGGCTTAGCTAAAAACCCGACCATTTTGAGTCGACCTAGACGAAATATCGCCTATGGCCGACTTACATATATATTTAGTATCTAAGTTAGGTAGGGCAGTTGCGGCGGCACCAAAAAAAAAAAAAAAAAAAAAAAAAAAAAAAATTTTTAAATAAAAAAAGGCTGCTGTGGCTGTTGTAATTTTAAGTATTTAAGGTTTATTTTAAGTAAGTTTAAGCTTATTTTTAGTTTATTTTAAGTTAGTTTTAAGTAGTTTAAGATAGATTAAAAAATGATAATGATGACCTTGTTTTTAATTTTTTCTGGGTAAAAAATAAAACCCCAATATAGATAAGATAATTTTAAGTTATTTTTAGGCCGAAAGGCAATTAAATTAAGTTAAAGATTAATTTAGAGCGCCCGCATAGGGCCAGTAAGTTAATAAAGTTTTAAGATTTTTGTCTAGCATTTAAGTAGATATAGCTAAGTAAAAGTAAAATAAAAATCATTTAAAAGTAAAAAAGTAAAAACAATAACTAACATAAGTTAATTAAGATAATAGTTTTAGCTAGTTTTAAGATTTTTGTCTAGCATTTAAGTAAATATAAGTAAAAGTTAAATAAAAAAATCATATTAAAAAAAAAAAAAAAAAACAATAACATAACCACAAAAACTTTGATGAATTGTTTAATTAAAAAAAAAGTAGCACTGATTGACAAGTGTTGTATTTTACTGCCAGATATATTTTATTTACATTTTTTTCGTTGTTGTTGTGACTGCAATGAAACTAGGCATCCATATGAGTAATAGAGACATCGTGCGGAGCAGGCTGCAGACCTTGGAATGGGGCTTCCCTCATAAGAACCTATTTAAATTATTTTGGCTGAATGGGAAAAGGCTGCACATCTGTTTTGACCATTAGGCCTGTTAATACACATAAACTGATAAAAATACTATATTCAGGCTTTTCCATTGCAAACTAAATTTTTGAAGCGCACAAAAAGAGTAACTACCGGCATGAGAGACAAAAAATAATGAGATGAAACGTGATCGCCATACAAAATAAGGAAAAAAGCACACACGTCAAATTGATATAAAATCATCGATGTCAAAACATCCCAATCCCATGACTGTTTTTAAACCTTGCGACTAGAGCACTGCGACTTTCGTTGATTCTCTTTTATTGCCTGTCCTTGTCGCAAAGATACTTTTAAACGTAGCGATTGTGTTTGCAACTTTTCACTATATCATTTCTTGAATTCCTTTTCATTTCAAGTTTGCAGAGTGAACATTTTCAGCTGCTGTACTGTGCCTACGTTCTACCTGCTTCATAAAACATCACATTACTCGTTCATGGCGAGCAAGCAATGAAAGGGATTGACAAAACTGAATGATTTCCCGAATAAGCACAAAGAAGAAAGACCGATCATCGCGCGACTCGAGCTACTCGTGCGATTCTGTCTACCCCGGCCACCACATACGTCTCTCTCCTAAAAGCTGAAGCAAAGTAACGAATCGCAAGCAAAAGTCGCAAGGCTTAAAAACAGTCTTAGTGCCTGTCCATACGGTGATTGTTGAGTGCACTCACGGGTGAGTTTGTGGACAGGAAGGGTGAAGTGGCGAAGGTGCAGATACTCATGAACTGAACTGAATTGTTTGCGGATAGTACAGTTCCATTTCTATACTGTTCCGTTTTTCTATTATTGAGTTTGTAGGTGTGAAAGAGCCAAGAATATTTTATTATTATTTTTCCTTGTCACACTTAAGCAATAGTACATGGGTTATCACAACACAATATGGACACAGCTGTTGTGCCGTGAGTGCACTCAACAATCACCGTATAGACAGGCACTTAGGAGAGAGACGTATGTGGTGGCCGGGGTAGACAGAATCGCACGAGTAGCTCGAGTTGCGCGACTATCGGTCTTTCTTCTTTGTGCTTATTCGGGAAATCATTCATTTTTGTCAATCCCTTGCATTGCTTGTTCGCCATGAACGAGTAATGTAATGTTTTTTGAAGCGGTAGCACGCAGGAACAGTACAGCAGCTAAAAATGTTCACTCTGTAAATTTGAAATGAAAAGGAATTCAAGAAATGACATAGTGAAGAGTTGCAAACACAATCGCTACGTTTAAAAGTATCTCTGCGACAAGGTCATGCAACAAAAGAGAATCAACGAAAGTCGCAGTACTCTAGTCGCAAGGTTTAAAAACAGTCCATCAGAGCTCGAAAAAACGCGACTCCATTGGATATTTCATATCATGATGAGTATTCTGAGAGAAATTACATATGTATTTGTCTAGTGGAGTCGGCCTGTAAGAACCTGTGTAATTTATTTTAGCTACGTGCAACAAACACATTTTTTAAGGGCATTATAATATATATATTCAAATTGTCATGTTGTCAAAGGGAAAGTTTAATAGCAACTTCTGACAAGTTTCCAAGTCATACACATTTTTTTTTTATAAAATAAAGTCAAGAATGACGATTAATCTGACATCATTAAATTTTTGTTTGGCATTTCGAGTGGCATACAAATTTGATGCAAGTAATGAAAATTCTACTTACCATACCCCACCCATTTGCTTGTTAATAAAACTAGTTATGTAAAATCACGGTTATAACAACTTCATCATTCCATATTTAATAACTCTACCATGAACTTGATCATATCAAATAGAAGGCAAGAGCTAACAACGTCATGGTCATACTGACTGTATGAGCGTTTAATTTTGAAAGTGAGATCAATCGTCAGATTTTATTTGAGATTAGCAAAAATAAATAAAAAGCTACGCAATTTTGCTTAGTCAATCATAATGGGAGCTTTTATGACACTGATAACAGAATCGAGATCAATCTCTCAAATTTTAGTAAAGGTCGATATGGTTCATGACAGTCTAAAAAGTAAAAAAACGTGCGGAAGTTGAACCTCCAAGCAAATGTACTAATACTTCTATCTGTTATTATTTTTAGGAACTCAAGAACTAAGCATGCATAATGGTACCCTTGAATATCACTTGGGTAAAGTTGGTAGCAATGGAACAGCAACAGCAAATTTAGGACTTTGGTATAACGACGCTGGTGACGTTGCTGTTGCTGGTCTATTCTGGCTTGAGCAATTGAAACACATAACTTCTAAAATAATGGCGGCCGCTGTTGCTGGTTCAATCTGTTTCGCGCATAACACTGTTAGTTTTTTTTGCAGTTATGTGTATGGTACTGTTAAAATGCAAAATAGTTAAAAAAGGAAACGAAATTGAAGACTACAGAGAGAGGCAGAGTATTCAATTTGATATTAGATGATTTTTTGTGCTTCAAGTTAGTACAGATTATAATAACAATTAGTAGAGGTTTTAGTACATAACTGATATAAGAAAAACTTAGAAACTAAATTACTTTAAAGAAAGCTTTCAATGATCGTAATTCAGATAAGAAAATACTGCTTTTGAAAAATGTTTGCCTAACGAAAAGTTATTCCACAGGAATAAAGTGAAGAAAAACTGCCTGGAAGAATTCAAACATGTAAACATATTTGAAGAATTATTATATATTTATTATTATAATATTAAATAATTACATTTATATTTATTACTTGAATTCATCTTAACAATAAATTTACTATTTGGCATAGCTATAGTTTTTTTGTATTTAGAACATTTAATTATCGCAAAAATGTATATCATATTCTTTATCATAAGCATAGTCCTGTTCTCGTCCTAGTTATGTATATGTCTTTTGCCTTCTCAAGTAGGCTTTACATGTATCTTCATCTTTATCTGCATCGACATCTGCAAAAAAAAAGACACACCATACACAAATCATACTTTTGCGATAGAGAGGGGAGTCCTGCAGATCATTTGCATGTATGAACATGTTCATCATTATTATAGTGTGACGTTTTGGCCTGTGGTTCGACAAATAAAACTCAATCAAAATTCCAAAATAATACAACCAATCTCTTTATTTTATTAAACACAACGCCTTTCAGTTTAAATAACACCAAATTTAACTTATTTCACTTATTCAAAATTCAAATACGTTTTTACAATTCAACACTTTTTATTTAATCTCAATTTCATCCCTTTTTACTAACGCTTCCAGTTGTTAACAATTCCACTTTTGAAAATAAACTGAACTCTCAATGCCATCTACTCTTGTATTTATACAAATTTACAAGCTTCTGGAAGCTTCTGTCTGGTTCTGGCAAAATCTAAGCTTTCGGTACTGATTCGAGTCTCGAATTAGTACTTCAAGTTTGATTTAGTACTCACTCATAACATATTGCAAATATGTAGCATACTTTTAGGGGCATGGTTGTTGTACACAATAAATGTTTGTTGTTGTACACAATGAATCCAACAGATTGTCGTTAATTTACAAAGTGTATCCTCCGAATATCACTTTAAAATAACTATGCATTTTATATGTTTCCATGTGCGCTGACAATTCGTCAGAATCGTAGATCGTGCTTTGAAAATGACACAATAAACTAATTTTATGCTTTTTTTTTATTTATCTTATACACTGATAATAATTGGTATCTTTTTTTTTTGTCTATGTTAAATTACTTCGGGTAGGTATTAAATTGGAGCACTCGAATGTGCCCAAAAACGTCAAAAAAGTGTAGTAAATTTATAGGAAGCATTTAGTGTGTACTCTTTCTATCTTTTATATTAGTGATTTATATTGGTCCTGTTCTACTTTTCTTCAAATTTGCAGATGTAGATGCATGAAAAGCCTCCTTAAAGGAAAATAAAAAGAAGAAAAGAGTATGACTAAAGGCTTCCCATAAATTTACTATACCTTTTTGACATGTTTTTGGGCACATTCGAGTGTTCCAATTCAATACTTACCCGAAGTAAAGGTTGAGCTTTGACGTTTCACGTTTCTATACAAGATCTAAAAATAAGAACTTTAAAAATTGAAAACAATTCCCAATCATGTTTTTAATTTTGCAAATTTCTTTCGAATAAAACAGAGTACTGGAAATATTCGGGGTAATCCAAATCAGTATAAGCACCAACGTACGTGTCTGTACAAAAGAAGAATGAAGAAACTATCGAAAAGAGAATCATGTAAACAAGGTCTTATACTATGTTTTCATTAGTGCAAATGAGCTGATCAAATGTATCAAATTTCCAAATTTGATTCCAAATCATCTCATTTCCCATACAAAATCACATTTTGAAATTATCTCATTTCCACCTAATTTCGACAAAATTAGGGGTTGCAAATTATGAGATGTGAAGTCGAGCACACCTTATTTGAAAACAGTTGAATCAACTAAACAAGGTTCTATTACAAACGTAAGGTTGACATTATAATAACTCAAAAGAATAAAATAAAAAGGTAAGAGGTTACGACTGTGTTGCAGGTGGCCTAATTACAGTGGAAGTCTAGATACTTGAAAGAAAACAATGTCAACCTTGACATTAAATATAAAAGTGAACAAAATTATGAGCTTGAACCTTTTTTAATTATTTTTCTTTTTTAGTTATTCCTGATAAAAATAAAATAACTTTTAATTATAAATAATCAATAAAAATACCTAAAAGCTTAACAACAACAATATGTTCAACTATTGTTTTGACAGTTTGATGGTTTTGTGTTTGCTGAATAAAGTGCTGAATTGTTAAACATGTCAGATACGTTATTTAAAATAAAACGTGCTTAACTAGCTGAACACAATGGTTTAGCTGTAGATGTAGTATGAAACGCTGTCAAAGTTAAATATACAAGAACCCTATAAGGCTAACAAAATGAGTAGCTATAGCTACAATGTAGCTACTACAAGCTACACCATTGTGTTCTATGGTAAATATAATTAATAAAAAAATATAAAAAACATAATTAACTATGCAATTTAGCTAAATCAAAAGGAATACTGCGCGCAGTGGGACTCTCTCCATGTGGAAGATGGTGTTTTGCGAAGAAAATGGGAAATGCCGGATGGAAGATCCTTTAAGATGCAGCTTGTGGTTCCACGATCGAAAGTAGAGGAGATCCTACGAGAAATGCATGCTGGAATATCCGGTGGGCACTTGGGAATCAACAAAACACTGGAAAAGGTACGGGAACGCTTTTATTGGCTAAGCGCGAGAAACGATGTAGAGAGCTGGTGTCGAAAGTGCACAACATGCGCAGCTAGCAAGGGACCCAAAGTCAAAACACGAGGTAAAATGCACCAGTACAACGTGAGCGCCCCGTTTGAAAGAATCGCCGTGGACATCACAGGTCCGTTCCCGGAAACTGAAAACGGTAGCCGTTACATCCTTGTTGTCATGGACTACTTCAGCAAGTGGCCGGAGGCTTTTGCGATACCCAATCAAGAAGCTAAGACCGTTGTCGAGCAGATAGTGGACCACTGGGTCTGCAGGTTCGGGGTGCCTATGGAATTGCATTCCGACCAAGGGCGAAACTTCGAGTCGAAGATATTCCAGGAAGTATGCGCATCACTCGGGTTAAAGAAAACAAGGACAACACCTCTTCATCCACAGTCTGATGGAATGGTAGAAAGATTTAACAAGACCTTGAAGGAACATCTGTCCAAAGTCGTGAACGAGAACCAACGGGATTGGGATCGGCGAATTCCTTTATTTCTTATGGCCTACCGGAATGCGGTTCATAGTACAACTGGATACACTCCATCCGAAATTCTATTTGGACGAACTGCCCGGCTTCCAAGTGAGCTAAGATTCGGATTTCCTATTGAAGACCCAAAATGCGAAGAGGACTACGTGTTAGATCTTAGAGAAAGGATCAACGACATTCACCAGAGAACAAGAAACAACATAAAAATTGCGAGTGACCGCATGAAGACCAGATACGATGCGAGAGCAACAGCACCTGAATTCAATGAGGGAGATCTGGTATGGCTTTATAACCCACATCGCAGAAAAGGAAAATCGCCCAAGCTTCAGCAGGACTGGGAAGGTCCCTACCAAATAGTTA